>OZ005741.1:241540924-242140924 GCA_963930735.1 Dioctria linearis
AAGAATATTTTATCAGCACTACCCAAATTGTTGTATGCCGCTTGAGTTATTGTAGAGTGAGTCATTGGAACATCGGTAATAGTATACCTAATTAAGAATAATAGTCGTAATATCATAAATTTTTACCGAATTTCCGAATTTACCCTAAAGCTACATATAATATACACTTACGGTCAAAGCCGTATATATGGGGTAGGTTTTAGCGGTTCAAGCCCACCCCATCCTTGTAGCCTATACCTACAATAGATAGTAGCTAACTTTGATACGCCGTAGCTTAGCCTCAGTGGTATTTTAAATTTTGTTCACATTTAAAGGAAATATTAAATTTAAATCAAATTTATTTTTCGTCGATAAAACGACAACTTTTGTTGTAACTAATTATAATATGTTAAGTAATATTTTTCCAGAACGCCCCATGGCTTTATTAAAATAGCTTAAAAATTGATTTTATACTTTTTAGGGAATTTTAGATAATTAAATAATTATATCTAAAATACCCTAAAAAGTAAAAGGTTTTTTTATTTATTTTTTTAAATGTCCCGCAAAAAAACCAAGTTTTCTCCAAATGGAAGACCCCTGTGGCAGTTCTTTTTGTTTGGAACAAGCTATTCATCGCACTTATTAGAATTAGTTTCCTTGCTACTGCGATTCCGCAGGACGACTGACAGGACTCGTTCTTCTAAGCATTCATCGAAATGTTAAAATTGAAATGAATGAAGTAATTTCCCAATTCACACCAAGAAGGAAAAGACTAAATTTAATTCATAACTTTTTTTTTTTTGGATAAAAAAAAAAGTGAACCTTAATATTTTCTTTTTCCTCGAATATAACTATATGTAATAAGAAGTAAAAACGCTAAACATGGTCGAAGGCAAATATTTATGATATGAATGCCCATATGTAATTTCGTATGGTCATCCCTTTGAGCAATTTTAATTTTTGAAGTGGTTTTTCGCATATATTTCTAGAATGGTTCGTCGGGCAGTAAAAATGATTATAGTCATCTTCATAACATTTCATATTCTGAAGAACTTTTCAGTACAATAAAAACGTCTAGAACTGAGCCTAAATTTTTATACGGCAACACCAAGAAGGGGTTGCTCGATTTAGTCCGGTTTCGAAGATCTATTTACGATTCTATGAAAACACCGTGAACAAAATTTCAGCCCTCTACGTCGACGCATTCTCAGGCAGTGTTCAAATATACATATAGTGAAAAACGAAATTTTCGAGTTGCTTGATCCGTCCTATTTTCGAACTTAAATTTAAGGTTTTTTTTTCAAACGTCCTACAGGATGTTAGCCTATAAGATTAAACCCCTCCCATTCGTGATCTATGTATATATACGGCCTTGCTTACGGTACATAGTGACTTTAACTAACTTGATTTTTTATTGAATTGTTTGCTAGATGAAAGTCAATAGAATCAAAAAAGAGATGATATATTGATGAAGTTGACTGATCCGCACAATAGTTTAAGTTTTATTTCTAATTAGTGTTGGTTTTTTTTTTAACCCAAATCAAGTTGTTCCGGGTTCCCATAAATTGCTTATAAAAAATGCCGCTCATAGTTGACAAAGTTCAGTTACGCAGTGCATCGAACTCAGATGCCCAAATTTCATTAGAAGATGTTATTAAATCTATTAAAGCCCTCGAAAATACAATTGATGTTAAATTATGTGGTGAATGAAATGATCTCTGCTTTCAAGGAGTCAGTTCAGAGTGAAGCAAAAAATTGGTTAGTCTTTTGTAAGAATACGATGGCTGAAGTCAACGGGGAACTTGGCGTGTAAAAAAGCTAGAGTTGATCTAATGTAATACCAATTCTTATGATACTCTAGATGAATGCTCGTTCAGAATTTCGTATGGTCACCCATCTGCACAAGCTTGAATTTTGAAGTGGTTTCTGAATATAACCCTAGAACGGTTCTTCGGACAGCAAAAATGATTATAACCAATTTTATATAATTTCAAATTCTGAAGAGCTTTTCAGTACATTAAAACCGTATAGGACTGATCGTTTTCACAGTATTCGTAAAAATTCTAAATTTTGTATGGCAACATCAAAAAGCGGTTGCCCGATTTAGTCCATTTTTGAAATTGTATTTATTATTTTTATGAAAACACTATGTACAAAAATTCAATGCTCTACGTTGACGCGTTCTCAGATAGTGTCCAAATATGTAGTGAAAAAATAAATTTTTCTATGGCAACCCTACGAAGGAGATTTGTCCCATTTTCGAAGTTAATTTCATTTTTTCCTTTAAAGTAAAATTAAATTCGAAAATGGGACAAATGTGACCTGAGAACGGGTCCACGCAGAACGTTTGGCTTTGAAGCCCATGTGCAAAATTTCAGCTCTCTAACTACACGCGTTCTCGAGTTATTTTGATTACGGACGGCCAAACATGCAAGATTCAAAATAACTTTTAATATGTTGCATGGGTGTCCAATCTAGTTTGCTCTACCAACGAAATGACAAACTTAGTATATCCTTTAGATTTCATTTAGGGTGTAAAAAGCATCATCCATAGCAGTGAAATTTTCTGCTAGTTATCAGCAGGGGAAATATGAAAGCTGTACGGAAGAAGAAGTCGAAATTGGTTGACATTGGATTTTTCTGGCACAACGGTAGACGAATGCTACCAAAAGCATACATATTTTTGGCTTTGCTTAGTATAGTTAATTAACACTTGTCTGTTGGTCAAAATATATTTTACAAAAAGACACTTTCCCTAAAGCCATTTAAAGACTTTTTCGAAAAACCTAATTAACAAAAAAAGACCGCTTTGAAAAAATCTTTCTCAAAAATTGATTCATAATGATAACATGCGAAAACAGTACATTCGCAATACTACACCGCAAAGAAGAGCCAAAGAGACTAACCAGCCTTCAACTAAATTAATACATGCATCACCCTGCATACCGTAATTATCACCAAAACACTTAAATGCAAGCTTTAACACATCATCAAGGTTTGGTGTTCTACTGGCTACAGCCGTAATAAACGTAATAAATTCATCAGGAACTGCCGTAATCTTACCAAAGATAAATCTATGTCAGGCGTACAAGTATATTCTAGTAGCGTGTTGGAATATTCCGAGTAACATTCAGCTAGCAGATCCAACATTTTTAAAGCGCCACGGAAATTGATATTCTAATAGGAGTCGGGACAAATTAAACTTGTTGAAGAATTGTTTATCCTCCAAGTAAGTTATCTTGGATGGATAGTTGCAGCAGGAGTTCCAGAAGCAACAGTTTATAATTATAATTGTAATATACAATTCACCCTTCTTTACTGGCCTGGAAAGACAATTTAAGCAGTTTTAGGAAATGAAGCAATATGGCAGCCCCTTTAATCGTATCTAAAGAGGAACATTATTTTCAAGAAAACTTCCAGCACTCTTCAACAGGCAAGCTCATCGCTAGACTTCCTTTAGTTTCGTTTTCTTGGGGCGTTGCTGTATACGGCCATCAATCGGTTCCGTACCCTAGAACGCAAACTAGGTAGTAAGGAACCCCATACTGAAGAAAAAGCATAGCAACGTCATGAATACGAATCAGTGGGCCATATGCATCCAATCATGAAGAACGATATCTCTGACACACACTACTATCTACAGCATCATTACGCTACGCCAATGTAAAATAAGAAGGAAAAATCAAACATTACTGAACAAGAATCAATTAGCTTATCTACAACGAAAATATATACATCCCGGTTCACGGACACCCCTGGCCATAGCAGGACAAAGGTTTTGGGTCATAGATGGAAGACCAGTTGCTTGGAAAACTGCTCATGGCATCGTTGACGCTTTAAGCCAATAACCACGAACCAAATCATGGAAATCTTCTGGTAGAAAGAACTAGACCATCTTACCCATTTCATATAATAGGAATTGACTTCTACGGACCGATCTATTGATCAAATTGGTTTTCTATTTTATTGATGATCTTGAGGCTCTAACATCCGGACACTTCCCTCATTTTCTGAACTCGAGGTCAGTGACAAAAATATTGGCAGACTAAGTCGATTCCAGAGGTTGCTGCATATTCAACCAACCATCTGGAAACTGTGGTCATTAGTATATATTCAGGAACTGTAAACAGGAACTGAAAACCCCTTTTTTGCTACGTCTGCAGTTCCTGAATATAAGCCGCATCAGATATACAAAAGGGAACCCTTGTGCTTTTAAAGGATCAAAACATGCCTCCATTGCAATGGCTAATGGGGAGGATGCTAGAAACCAATGAGGGATCAGACAGCCGTACCATAAAAGGAGCTACTGGCGAGTTCAAACGAGCTGTACACAATTTATGTCCATTGCCAGTAGAAGAATAAACTACAAATCTTAATAGGAATACCCGGAGGTATCTTCTTCTTTATTGTCAACTCAATCTACAGCCAAGGATCCTTGCACCTCTCAAAAAAACCTTGAATAATAACGTTAAACCACCCTTAAAATAAGGGAAAATTCTTACCGATAAGACAATGGGAAAGGTAGTCTTCCTTTAGTATCCCAAACGCAAGATACCAAAACCTACCATGACTCAGATTGCAAGAAAAAGAAGAATTAATTGAAGCTCCAATACCCAAACGACAAAGGAGATCAGATAACTTATCCAACTGCGAATGCACTCCCCCGAGCTTGTATAAGTGACAGAAGTTTCCAACCATCCAGATGTGTTCTTCAAAGCATTAGGGAAGGTTAACTTAGTAACGCAAGAATGGCATCTCTTACTGTTTTGTGACCTTATTCGATAAGGTAAGGTAAAAATGTAACTTAATCAAAATAAAATAAAATAAGGCATGATACCTGCACCTGAAGTGTTCCACAGATGTAAAAGGTCCCTCGACTACCTGAAAGAAAAGCTGTAGTCCATTAGAAATTGAAATAAATGAATAATAATATTGAATTGAAAGAACAAATATACTAAGAACAAGCAAAAAACCCTCAAAAAATTAACATTTCAAACATACCAAAACAAACAATATAAAAGTCTTGTCAAACATACCAAAACAAACAATATAAAAGGCAGCAAATTAAGAGAAAATCACCTCCCACAACATAAATAGACATGCAAAAACATGGTCAACTATGCCAACTTTAAGATATTATGTGCATGCAGAAAATTGGTGGACGTTTAAGGTGAGAAAGTACGCAAACAAACTCACCTTCACAGGTGTCCACCAATCTTAAAAAAACTCACATAAACAGTCAATCTTAATCAAATTTTGATAAATACCTGCACAATATGGAAACCAACGATAAAAATGTTAGAAAACACTGCCCGAAACACTATTAAACGAATTTTACTAAAACAAATCTCGCTTGTTTGACTTTTCGACTTCAAAAAACCACGGTGATGCTGTTTCATATTCCCCCGACATTTAAAATGACATATCGGTGTAAAATCGTCACGCGAATTCAATGGCCGAGTTCGATTCGCGTTATTTTTCGCTCGATTCACGTAATTGCTGATTTGATTAATTTAAAAGAGCAAAGTGTAAGCAAGATATAAAAAGCGCAAATCGTGAAAGACATTTATTAGAATGAACCAAAAAATGGCGTCTCGATCAGTTATGGCAAAAATTGTAAAATTTAATTAAAAATGTCTAAACTAATACTAAATCTTTATGGGAGGTCGCCAAAAAATGTACAATGCATTTTGGTATTTACCAATTAAGAAAATGCAAAAATTTCGAAAATTTCACATTATGGATGGTGAAATCGAAACAAAATTCCTTGGATAGAGCTAATATTTTGGCTGCTAGATTCGCTTTAAATTCTCGTCTTACACCCACTTCACAGACATCTGTTGTTCGCAATAGATGCGCAATTGAATTACTTGGACAGGGCCAGGTTCTATGTAACTATTAAATCATAACACATTGAATTTATACTAATCTTTTATTAATATCAAACACAACATATTGGCGTGGCGTGGCAGGCTGTATCGCTTCTCTCGAAAGACTGAATTAAAAACTATATGCTAATGAAAAACTAGAAGCCACTATCACATATAAATTGAGCAAGTTGTGTATAAAAGTTAAGCGAAACAGATAGTACATTCTGATAGAAAAGTTGTGAGAAGTTCTTGAGAATACTGAACATTCCGGCGCCCTTGAAACAACGCGCTTCAACAAGAATCATCAATTGGTAATGGACAAACCTTTATAGTAGGCCTCCACACGATTCCATGAGCTGTTTTGATTGATATTACTCGTACAGTTTTATCCTTTCCAGGATGCACTTCGGTGATGCGTCCCAAGGACCATTGGCAAGCTGGTAGAAAGTCGTCCTTGATTAATACTAAATCCCCTACTGAAGGGTTGTTGATCGATTTTCGTCATTTATGACCCTACTGCAGTTGAGTAATATATTCCTTACTCCATCGCTGCCAAAAGTCCTGCTGAAGGCGTTGTGTATATTGCCAGCGTTTTAGCATGTTGATCTTCTCATCCTTTAATTGAAATCTCTCTGGCACTGAGCATATGGGTCGGCCGATCAGAAAATGGAGTAAGAGCTTCCAAGTCATCTACATCAGTTGATTTTGGTGCAAGTGGCCGGGAGTTCGTGCACGCCTCTATTTGACATAAAAGTCTTGAAAACTCTTCGAAAGTAAGCATTGCGTTTCCCATTATTCTTCGTAAATGAAACTTCATGCTCTTAACTGCGGCCTCCCACAAGCCTCCAAAATTCGGAGCATGAGGTGGTGAGAAATGCCACTGAATGCTGTATTCACTCAAAACTTCGTTCACTCGTTTGTTGTGTTTTGTTTATTGAAGTAACTGTTGAAGTTCTTGTAGCTGTCGATCTGCACCACGAAAGTTGGTCCCGTTGTCGCTAAATATGTAAAGACCCCTTCGTGAAGTAAAGCGCTTTAATTCTGCCAGGAACACCTCTGTCGTCATTTCACTAGTGTAATGAGCTGCAAGATAAGCAGATGGGCTCTTGTCTCCGGTAGTACATCGATCACAGGTACCTAAGGTTAATACTCGTCCTGGAAGCAGATGCAGTGCAAGGTGTAAAGAAAGGTAAGAATCCTATGCTAAGAATTAAGGGTGAAACGATTGAATAACGATTAATATACTCAAAGCAAGAGGAGAAGAAAAGTGAAAGAAAGATACAATTAAGACCTCTATCAATAGAAGATATAAAGATCGGCAGCATTTCCATGCAGGATCAAGAAATATTAACCAACTTACTGAGCAAGTTTCGAGATTGCTTCGCGAATAATGCAAACGAGCTAGGAAAAATCGATGTAGTGCATATGGAAATAGAACTAAATAAAAACGAGATTATAAATTATCGGTCGTATAAACTTGCTTATGGTTTAAAAAACATTCTCAGAGAAACGATCGACGAATTACTTAAAAATGATATTATTCAAGTCTCAACGTCTCCATACGCAAGTCCAGTTTTGTTTGTACCAAAGCCAAGTGGGGAATATCGAATGTGCGTCGATTATAGCAAGGTTAATGCAATCACAAAAAGGGAGAACTTTCCTTTACCGAACATTGAGGAAACATTAAATTCACTTGCTGGAAAAAAAGTTTTTACTTCCCTCGACTTATTTAGTGGTTATCACCAGATTCCAATTTAAGCAGATAGAAGCAAGTATACGGCCTTTGTAACAGCAGAAGGCCATTACGGATATAAACGTGTACCATTCGGACTGACAAACTCTCCGGCAGTATTTCTTAAACTAATGTATAAAGTTTTTAATAAATTAAAAGTGCAAAATGTTATAATCTATACGGACGATATTTTAATTGCGACCAAGACAGTTCAAGAAAATATAGAAACTCTTAGTGAAGCTCTGATGTTATTGAGAAAAGCAAATCTAACTTTAAAACCAGAAAAGTGTTTATTTCTGACAAATAAAATCAAGTTTTTAGGACACGAAATTTCAGAGGCTGGTATTCAACCAGGATCGACAAAGTTAAATTCAATTGAAAATTACGACCGCCCCACTAGCGTTACAGATGTGCGGAAATTTATCGGATTAACAAGCTATTTTAGAAATTTTTTTAAGGATTTTGCTCGAATTGCTTCACCTTTACATAGCTGCTGAGAAAAGACGCGAAATTTGAGTGGGACGAATCTTGTGAAAAATCCTTTCAAAAACTTAAAAGTGCGCTTGTATCTCGACCAATATTAACACTCTATGATCCAGAAAAGGAACAGGAACTACATACCGATGCCAGCTCAAAAGGAATAGCGGGAATACTCTTCCAACATGATACAGTCGGCCTTAAACCAGTTTCATATCTCAGTAGGGCAACTACGGTATGTGAAGAAAAATACCACAGCTATGAGCTTGAAACCCTTGCAGTGGTAGAGAGTATTGAAAGATTCCGGCATTACCTTCTCTTGAAAAAGTTTAAGGTTGTAACCGATTGCAGTTCTCTACAGGCTACAAAAGAAAAACAAAACATTATTCCACGAATCGCTAGGTGGTGGTTAAAAATAAGCGAATTTGACTTTATTCTGGAACACCGTTCAGCAAATCAACTACGACATGTGGATGCTATAAGTCGTATACCGGTAGAGACAGGACAAAACGCCGACACGGTAGCCGAAAAGTTTATGGAAATTTCATCTACCAAGAAAGACTGGATTGCTACGTTACAACAACAAGACCTACGTTTACAAGAGATCAAATCTGTACTCGATGGCAGTTATTTGGGTCACCCAGAAAAAGATGCTTTCAAAGGATGTTATATGCTGCGAAATAGTCGTATATACAAGCTGGTTGGAAAAGAAGAAAATCTGATCATACCAAAATATATAAGATGGAGAATTATAAAAATGGCTCATGGTGAGTCAGCCCACTGTGGAATAATGAAAACAATCAATAATATCCAAAAATACTTCTGGTTCCCGAGAATGAAACAAGTAGTTAAAAAGTATTTAAGTTCATGTATTGACTGTTTATACTACAAGAGAGGAAATGATGAAAACCATTATCAGTTATACACTCCTTCCAGGTCAGCCTATACCTTTTCATACAGTCCACGTCGATCATTTAGGACCACGAAGTTTCTGTTTCTCAAAGCTACCAAAGCAGCAAACACGAGGGGAGTCATACAAGCTTTGGAAGAGATGGTGCAATTCGTGGGAATGCCCATTAGAATAATCTCTGATCGACGGACAGCGTTCACGTCTAAGGAGTTCACGAAGTTTTGCGAAGATAACGCAGTTCACCACATATCGACCGCCGTACAAACACCACGCTCCAACGGGCAAGTTGAAAGGTTTTTCCGTACCATTAAAGTAGCCATTGCAACACTGACTTAAGATGAAAACGGAAAGGATTGGGACAGCCATATTAAAGAAATTCAGTGGAACCTAAATTGTACGGTACATTCTACGACCAAAACGAGCCCGCAACAACTTTTATTTGATTATAACCCAAGAAATACTCTGAAGAATAAGCTCGTTTTGGCACTACAGGATGAAAAGGACAAGGAAGACGATGTTCCAATCGCGACGTTAAGGGAAAGAGTATTAAAAGAAATACGTGAGAAGCAACAACTGCAAGCAGAGAAGTTCAATAAGGCACACCAGGGCCCGAGGAAATACAATGTTGGAGAGCTTGTGTTGATTCGGCAAGATACTCGAGCTTTAGGAATACCGGAGAAAACACAACCACGGTATAAGGGTCCATATCAAATATCTGAAGTTTTGGGGAATGACCGATACGTCATCAATGATCCGGACACCGGACTAGTGAAACAAAGACCATATGAAGCGACACATGCAGCTGACAGAATGAAACCGTGGTGCAGACTCCAAGATATGAACTTAGCAAGTGACGACAGCACCGATGATGAGAATCATTAACAATTCAACTGGAAGTTCATGTAAACAGATATACAACTTCCACTCTTATATATAAATGAAAAATAAAAGTGAAGTATAATTAAGGTATGTTGTTTCAATTTAGTCGTTTGGTGCCGAATATTTTGAAGAGGGCTATTAGTCAATTTTGAGGTTCGATTGGTGTCGAACGGTGACTAATAAATTAGCCGGGATATAAATAGTGTCGAAATGGTAGGGGCTACTATCTAAAAGGAAAAAACTCTCAGTTAAGGAGTTAAGGCAATCCATTAGAGAAATGCTCTTATTTCATTGCTTTAAGGAAGATAAGTAGTTGACAATATGTGTGAATCACTGAGGACAGTGAAAAATTAGGTTGGCCGAATGTAATGAACTGCAAGATATGCAGATGGGCTCTTGTCTCCGGTAGTATACCGATCAGAGGTACCGAAGGTTAATATTCTTCCTGGAAGCAGATGCAGTGCAAGGTGTAAAGAAAGATAAGAAACCTATGCTAAGACTTAAGGGTGAAACGATTGAAGTTTCGTCTTCTCACTGCCGTTGAGCTCAAGGGACCAAACGTATATCGAGTACAAAAGAAGCCGCCTAGAATTGGGTTTTATGAGCCCATTAACATAGGGAAAGGTAAGGTTAAGACCTTTACGAGTGGAACGAGGTAGTCGATAGTTCAGAGCGGAAAGTAAAAGATAGTTTAGTGTATCCGAGTTGTAGATGCGGCAGTGAATTGAGAAATAAAATAAGGAATTTCAAATCGTATTCTTAATTTCAAATCGTATTCATAATACTAGTGAGTTCCAAATGGACTGCTAGGGTGAAAAAGCATATAAAAACCGCAACATAGGCCTTATAAGGTTTAGAACCTCTTCCTTTCCAGCTTCTTACCATGAAGAGACCTGCATAATCGACTCCAGTGTTATTGAATGGTTTGCCTGATTGCAGACGATGAAATGGAATATTGCCCATGTATTCTGGATAGGTACGGCCTCGATGTTTTGCACAGGGTACGCATTTATGCACACAGCGGCGAACAAGTTATCGTGCCCCAATGATCCGGTATTGATTATACAGTAGGCATAGTAGTTGTTGTTGACCATAATGTAAATGGCGTATGTGCAGATCCAATACACTCAACTCGCTTAATTGGCGAGATTTATGTAGAATGAATGGGTGTCGCTGATGGTTTGACAATGAGGATGCCTGTATCCTTCCACCAACTCGTAGATGTCCTTTATCATCTATAAAGCGATTCAGTTAAATTAAAGTACCTTTTGTACTAAGCGGACGTCCTGATTCTATTTGCTGAATTTCAGTTGTGAAGCTCTCACGTTGCGATATCTTGATCCAAGTTGATGTAGCGTTGTTAAGTTCTTCAACTGAGAGTGACCCTATATTGCGTTCTGCTTTTGGTGTTTTACAATTCCAACCGAAGCGTCTGCACCACGCTGTGATTCTTATGAGGCGGGTTAAAGATCAGTATCTGTCAATAAATTTATCCATAGTATCAAGAATGACTGCTGGTAAAGCAATTGTTCTGCCTTCAGAGATAATTATCTCTTTTTGAGCATCATCGAGGTCAGGTATAAGTGCCACGGTACTATCTAACAGAACGGATGGACCGTTCCACCATAATTGATTATGAATCAATTCCGACGGCATCATACTGCGTGATGCACAATCACTAGGGTTATCTAACGAGTTTATGTGTTGCCAGCATTTGGCTGGCAGTACCTGTAGGATTTCAGCTGTACGATTTCCTACGAACGTTTTCCAACGTCTTGGCGTGTCTGAGAACCAAGCCAGAACGATCGTGGAATCCCCCAACCATGACATTCAATATCTGGAATCTGCAATGCTAACTTAACCTTTTTCAAGGGTTTTGTCATTAGAAGAGCTCCACATAATTCCAGGCGAGGTAAGGTTTGTTGCTTAAGAGGCGCGACTTTGGTTTTAGCGGCGACAAGATGTACGTGTATAATTCCTTCTGAATCTACTGTCTTCAAATAGATTGCAGCAGAATAGGCTTTCTCTGAAGCATCAGAAAAGCCGTGCAACTGTGCGAGTCTGTTGTCATATTCTATCCAGCGGGGTATTTTTAATGTACTGATGTTCTTTAAGTCTTCTCGGAGGTGGTACCATTGATCAGCTAACGGAGCTGGAAAAGTTTCATCCCAGTCGATGTCTTGAGCCCATAGTTTCTGAAGCAGAATTTTAGCTTGCACTATACATGGAGAGATCTGACAAAATTTGACGTTTGGTCGCAATAACATTTTCTGGTAGAATGACAGTGAATATGAACGAGTCGTTGACAGTATTCCATTTGAGACCCAATGTACTGAAAAAAGATGCTTTATCCAAGTTTGCCATGATTTCTGTCTCCTGTTGGTCGAGCGGAATATCTTGTAGAACTTCCGGTGAACTTGACGACCATTTACGTAAGGTAAAGCCAGCTGAATTTAATATCGAATTGAGCTCTTTGATAGCCTTTGAAGCGTCCCTTACTGAATGACTTCCTGACATCAGATCATCGACATAAAAGTCCGAGCATATTATTAATGATTCTAATGGAAACTTTTCAGATTGATCCAGTGCTGTTTGTCTTAATGTTCTCGTAGCCAGGAACGGCGCCGAAGAAGTTCCGTATGTCACTGTGATTAAATTGTACTCTTGGATTGGTTCGCGTGGAGTTTCACGCCAAAGGATTCGCTGGTACATTGCGTCTTCTTCATGAACCCTTATCTGACGGTATATTTTTGCTATCTCAGCCGCAAACGCAATTTTGTGTTTCCCAAATCTAATGAGCAGTGTGACTAGATCGTCTTGTATAGTAGCACTCACCATAAGCTTGTCGTTTAGTGAAATTCCAGTGGTTGTGTGACACGAAGCATCAAAAATCACTCGGAGGCTCGTCGTGCTGTTGGTTTCCTTAACTACCGCATGATGCGGCATATAATGTGCGTGTTGGTTAGTGCATATTTTCTCGTCATCTGAAATCGGTGTCATATGTCCTAAGTTGATATATTCTCTGATGAATTCGGTGCAGTGTCTACTGATCTCGCCATTTCGCTCAAATCTTTTTTCCATTGCAGTGAGCCTTTTTGCCGCAAAAGCCTTTGATTCTCCCAGAGATGCTGTACTTTCCTTGAAAGGTAAACCAACTTGATAACATCCATTTTCGAGTCTGGTGTGTGTAAAAAGAAAATGAGCTTCACACTGTTTTTCTTCTTCTGTTAATGTTTCCTTCACAGGAAGCTCCTCTATTTGCCAAAATCTTTGTAGTTGTTCATCAAGGTCAACACAAGTATGTAGTGATCGGATGGGAGCCTTTAATTCTCTTGAAATGTTACCACCAATTACACAACCGAAGATGGAATTAGGAGCCGTTGGGGAACCATCTGGATGACTAAGTTTCCCATCCGTAAGTATATCAAAAAACACATCAGATCCAGGTAATACGTCAATTTTGCTTGATTGATCGAACGTAGGATCTGCCAGTTGTAGATTTGAGAAGAAATTTCGATATGAACTTGACACTTCTTGTGAAGGTAGATCCGTAGTTACTTTGTTCAATATTAACGCTGCAGCTCTTATTAAATCGTTGGTGAATCTGGAACTAACTGTTATTTTGACTTTGCCGCGAGTGTATTCTAATTTATTAGATCCCACACCATTGATGTGCAATTTGGAGTGAGTTCGTTGTAAATTAAGTCATTGAACGCAGGCTTCGGAAATAAGAGTAGCTTGTGATCCTGAGTACAAGATGACTCTACAAGGTTGATTTTGTCCCATTGAGTCTTTAATAAAACTACTGCAGTAGGAAGCAGCGTAGCGTGACATTTTGAAACCTTGACTGATGTATGTACTATGATTGCTGAATCTTGTTTAGCTTGCGTTGTATTATCATGTAAGAGTGTGTGATGTCGAGCCTTACAGACTTGACAGGAAGATGACTTACAAGTCTTAAGAAGATGTGAAGAACGTAAACAATTGTAGCATAATGATTTTGTTTTGACTAACTGTTTTCGAAAAATAATATCCATTGCAATGAATAGCTTACATTTATGAAGCGGATGGTCACCCTTACATGTAGCACATGATGAAAAAGATGCTGTTAAGATCTTCTTTGCTGTCGATGTGTCGGCAATTGTCTTGCGCTGACAACGTAATTGTAAAGTTTCCAGTTAATAAAGTCTGGTTTCAAGAAATTGCGTTAACTACTTAAACGTTGGCCGAGATTCTGCCTTGATTTCACGTACCCACAGTTGTCTAGTCTCTCCGTCTACTTTAGAAGAAATGATATAAATTAACAAAGCGTCCCATTTGTCTGTTGGTAACTTTAATGCTGTTAATGCATTGAATGACTCGATTGTGACGTTGCAAAGTCGAGATGAGTCATTCACCGTAGCCTTAGAAAAGGATGGCTGTTCAACAATGTTTCAAATATGAGCATCTATAATACAATTTTCCTTGTTATATTTTGAGCTGAGCCTCTCCCAGGCTTCTGTGTAGTTCGCGTCACTTATAGATATGTGTTTTAGTACAGATATCGCATCACCTTTGAGACTTGTTTTCAGATATTGTAATTTTTGCGCTCGTGTAAGCTTGTCGTTAGAGTCAACAAGAGCTTTAAACAAGTCTGAAAATGTAGGCCATTCTTCGTAACTTCTACTAAACGTGGGAAGGTTGATCGTAGGGAGTTTTGTATCTAAAACCAATGCAATGGGTACCGGTGTAGATGTATGTTGTATCCCCATACGTTCGATTAGAGCGCTGAGATTTGCTTGATGCTGTGCTAAGGAATGAATGGCCGATCCGAGCTCATTTGGTTCATTATGCTGACCGTTTGAGAAGTCTTCATTATGTGCTGACTTCAGAAATGTATGAGCCAACGCTTTGAGAGAATAATACCTTTCCTCCCAATTTTCTCGAGTTCGTTCTTCGGTAGTATCTTCAGCAGCGAGATCAGATTCGATTTCCTTTTGCAATGTTTCAAATCGTCTCCACTGATATCTCATCAGCATTTATGTTTTTTAAAAACGTTTCAATTCTTGTTATTGAACCCTTTAGAGTAGTCCTTTGACTTCGTAGGGCGTCCATTTTATTCAAAAGACAAAATAAATTAATTAAAGAATTACCTGTGTCAATAATAAATATCCTTTACTGCAAATATCCTAATAACACTTAACCGCGTATGCAACGTGCACTATATCCAACACACGTTTGAAGAACGATTTTGCTAAGGTAAGTGTGAAAGAGACTGCTGGCTTGTTTATATTCTACTGTTTATAGCAATATGCTACGGAGCGAATTCACGGACCACTTTCACGAGTGGCTTACAAATAGAAAGAGACTGCTTAGTTGTGTGTATATAACAACCGAGTCACTTGTCCTTATTGGAATGCAGTAAAATGAAACTGATTGAATTCACGGAACACACAATGCAAAAGTCGAATGCAACAGAAAGAGACTGCTAAGTGACGTATATAACAACCGAGTCACTTGTTACTGTTCATTTATTAAATTTACACTGAGCGAATTCGCGGACCACTTTCGCGAGTGGCTTATAAACAGAAAGAGACTGCTAAGTTGTATGTATATAACAACCGAGTCACTTGTAACTGCTGGAACGTACCAAAATGAAACTGATTGAATTCGCGGAACACACAATGCAAGAGTCGACTGCAACAGAACGAGACTGCCAATTTATGTACATATATAACACCGAGTCACTTGTTACTGTTCATGTATCAAATTTACACTGAGCGAATACGCGGACCACTTTCGCGAGTGACATGTAAACAGAAAGAGACTGCTAAGTTGTGTGTATATAACAACTGAGTCACTTGTAACTTCTGGAACGTACCAAAATGAAACTGATTGAATTCGCGGAACACACAATGCAAGAGTCGAATGAAACAGAACGAGACTGCCAAATTATGTACATATATAACACCGAGTCACTTGTTACTGTTCATGTATCAAAATTACACTGGCTTGTACACAGGAATACACTGTTAAGTTGTGTGTATATAACACTCGAATCACTTGCTTCTGTTCGCTATTTATGTACATGGACTGCACAACTGTTTTACCGGCGTACTGTATATACGCGGTTTATGTGTGTTTGGTATATGAACTACTCACGTGACCAAAACCCTCGACAATACTTCACAAGCCATGAAACAGACTCCCTCCCTATCACATGCGAGGTCCAACGTAGTCCTTAGATTCTAAAATATTTGCCGTGTTCTTATGTAAAAGTGACAAAAGTTTGAATTGAATAGCTCCTCCGCCCTAAACTACTATTCATACAGAAAAATGGCGTTCTGTTAGTCTTAAGCTTGCTTTCTTATCTTCCGAACCGTAATAAAATTTTCATACCTTTCCTAACAAAGTTATTAAAAAAAATTTATCTTAACCAAATGACTACGATTTCTCAAACAAAATTTCTCCGCTAAGTAATCATTGTATATGCCGCTGTGCCGTCATGTGATGCCGTGGGCTGATGATATCGAATGTAGCTGCCTATAGATTCGGACTAAGGCTGCACATATGCACATGCAATTATCACTCAGCGGAGAGGTATTGAGCGTAAAATGTTAAGGTTACTTTGTAATCAAAACTATTTTATTTTTTTGTTAAGTAAGGTATATAGGAAGTGTAGCCTTTGGGAAGGTAATCAACCAAGCTTTATATTACTAAAAGACTATTTTCGTTTATGGATAGTAGTTAAGGCTCTATGGCATATATAAAGCCGATGTTTAGCACTTCTTCATAAGTATCAATATAGAACATTTTAGAAAACTGACTAAGCACGCACACATACAGATTTCTGTTTCATGGCTAGGGAAGTATTCTCGAGGGTTTTGACGTGACCGAAATGTTCTCGAATGTTCGAAAGACTTTACCAATTATTATAAAATAATGAAAGCGCTTTGAACTACACTTTTCCACACAATTTAGCACCTTTAATCACGATGAGACGCGTACATGTGATTAAGATGATTAAGATGAGTCTTTGATTGTATTAATGCCAACGCCAATATGAAATTTAAAGTTTATCGCGGGTCGAAGGACCAAAAAATGTTCGCAATTGATGCGCAATTGAATGACTTTGACAGGGCCAGGTTCTATGTAACTATTAAATCATAACACACCGCTTCTCTCGAAAGACTGAATTAAAAACTATATGCTAATGAAAAACTAGAAGCCACTACCACATTTAAATTGAGCAAGTT
Source organism: Dioctria linearis (assembly GCA_963930735.1). Taxonomy (NCBI): domain Eukaryota; kingdom Metazoa; phylum Arthropoda; class Insecta; order Diptera; family Asilidae; genus Dioctria; species Dioctria linearis. Next base: position 241,558,007 of record OZ005741.1, read on the forward strand.
GTATATAAAGGTTAAGCAAAACAGATAGTACATTCTGATAGAAAAGTTGTGAGAAGTTCTTGAGAATACTGAACATCTGTTTTACATCTCCCATCTGGATGTGTACAAGAGCCAATATACGTCCTTACGAGGGATGTGTTCAAGGTCCTTAAGGGAATCGACGTCTCCAAAGCCGCAGGTTAGTTTTTCGCCCCTGTTAATTAAAAGCTGCGCCTCATCCATAACTAAGCCTCTGATCAAACTATTCTATTTGTCTTCTTCGACAGGAAAATTTCCAACTGCTTGTAAACTAGCTCACGTTCAGCCTATTCCCAAAAGAAGAAAGGGTAGCGATTCCTCAAATTATCGACCAATTGTAATCACTTCGATTCTTTCAAAGGTTTTTGAATCTATCATTAACTTCGATCGCCAATATGGCTTCCGAGCTGGACGCTCATCTGGAGCCTTGCTGACTTTTCTTACGGAACTTTAGAGCCGTAGTCTTCACAATTTTGGTGAGTCCAAAATCGTTGCCCTAGATATCTCAAAGGACTTTGATAGAGTCTGGCATCCATCCGTTTTAGCCAAATTTAAAGCACTTGTTTTCTCCCCTCCTCTTCTATTATGGATTGAAAGTTTCCTTTATCTCGCCAAATACGTGTTGTATTAGATAGCGTTACATCTGAACCTCATCTTATAAATGCCGGTGTGCCTGAAGGCTCTGTTATCTCTCCAACTCTCTTTTTAATTTTAATTAATGATCTGCTTTCCCTTACTTTCAATCCCATCCATAGCTTCGCTGATGATAGCAGCCTTGTTTTTGAAACTCTTACGGACTCCAGAGGAAATGCCGTTTGTGTTAAACGAGATTGCATGATTAGATCATTTAATGACGATCTTGCCAATATCCCTGCTTGAGGTTAAGTGAATCACGTCGAAAACAATGCATCTAAGCTGTCTAATTTCACTAAAACAAGATCATAATTTATCCACTCCCATTTCTTTTGATGGAGCACTGACTTGCGATGCATTCTTGGCATTAACATTTCCAGTATATTAAGCTGGACAGATCACATCTTCTCTGTTGCCAAAGAAGCATCGAAATGTGTTGGATTTCTGAATATGTGTAAGAAATATTTCAGCACGTCAAATCTAGCGCTCCTCTACAAGTCCTATATCAGACCTAGAATGGAATACAATTCTCACATTTGGGCCGGGGCTGGTCGCACAGCCTTAGCTTCATTGGATATTGTCTAAAAGAGGGCCTTCAAGCTCATTGGCGATTTGGCAATAACTTGACATATCGACTCACTCGAGTAACGCCGCAATGTTGGATGGCTTTCGCTCCTTTTTCGCTACATGAATGGTCAATGTTACGATGAAATATCTAGTCTGATTCCTGCACGCAATTCTCGCGCTGCAAATCGCGCACATTCTTTTACCCTTAAAATTATTTTCGGCCGTACAGTAGAATTCCGTGATGGTTTTTTATCCCGAACCTTTCGAACGCGGAACAGTCTACTATCTTCTGTCTTTCCTCCAGCGTACAATCTGCGAAAGTTTAAGAGTGACACTTTCGCCGCTCTCCTCAGATTCCCTAATTTCTTTCCCTATCACCTTCCTGTCATGCTGTGCTTTGTATCATAGGGTATCCCCTTAGCTTGGCTTAATAATATATACAAAAGAGAAAAGAAAACGCCATTAATTCCTTCATTCGGTCTTCTTTTTCAATCGAATTGTCATACAGTAAAGCCATGCTCAGGTAGTAATGATTGATTGAAACAGAGGTTTGGGATCCTCAGAGATCCCTCGAACGAATGCCAAGTCATGGCCCATTGTTCACCCTCCAGATCCATTAGCGATCGCTCATAGGTCCCAAACGGACGCGCCTATAAATTTCAGTATTAGCCTCCAGCCCTCCTTGCCGGCATCGTGTAACTCGTCCAGGAGGTGTGAACCAAGATATCTCTAACGTTTCCTGAGAGTGCCGGGCAGTGACAAGGAAAGTCGATCAATGTTTCGGACTCCTCTCCGCAACCCCTACATTTAGGATCATCAACAAGTCTCATCCTGTGAAGGTGGCCCCTGAGTGCCCAGTGAGAATGGATACCAAAGCTCTCAGGGTTAACTTTCTAAGTCCTAGGACCTTATTCGTTTGATTTGGGTTTAGTTTACCCCACAGTATCTTTGTTGTTCTACCCGAGAGATCTTGTAACCAAAGGCGACTGTGTTGGCGGTCAGCCCAGCTTGAACTTGATTGAGACAAGGTAGTCATAGAGTTTATATTTTATGCAAACTTTTCTCAGAATTTTATTACAAAATTTTTCATTCGGTTTTCACTTGTGATTTTTGTATCAAAACTTCAATCAGTTTCTTTTTTCGGGATTCCAAATTCATTTCACGAATTTGCGGCAATTTTAAAAGTACCAATTTCAATTCATCAAAGAATTTTCAACCAATAAGGTAGGTAAGTAAAGTAAAGTACGTTTCAACTGTGTTGATAATTACCCTTGATGCGCAGTAGGTACCAGTCGTCTCCCACTTTAAAATTTGCGAACAAGCAAAGAGAGAATGAGCTGAGTACACTGAAAAATGGCAGGAATTTTTCATTTGCTTAATTTTTTGAAATGTTATCCATGTGAAATATTTCTTCCGACACTTATACCCTAGACACACACCACGAACTAATGAATAATTTGTACTAACAATTCTTTAAAATGCCATGTGTCATTATATCTCGAAAATCAGATGATAATGAAGTACACTAATGAAGTGTTTTCCTCCTTCATTATAGCTATAATGAGGAAAAATGTGCTAGATTTGGCATATAATGTAAATCTGGAGCTCCGCTGTGCATCTGCCCATTTGAAAAATAAGAAGAAGAAATGCAAAGAAATGCAAATCACAATTTATATTATTAATCTGCAGTTTATAATGAATCATTATAGACAAATGAGTCGTTAGTTATTTCTTCATTAAGAGCGCTGTGTGTCTAGGGCATTATGTACATACTAAAGTACTTGTGAGAGCTAGTCTCGGACGTGGGAGGGAGTGCCGGTTTTTTAATGGACAACTCAGTTTTTAAACTTCAAATATAAAATTTTATTAAATATTTCAATGTATTATAAATTCATTTGCTTAACCTAATATCACAAATTCATTTACTAAAAAACTAACCTACAAACTACTAAAAATTCAATATAAAAATTCAAGCAAAGAAAAATAAAATAAAAAAATAAAATAATGAAAAAAGACGAACTAAAATTCAAATTCAAATTCTATGGGCTCCTGCTGAGGCGCTGCCAATTTTCTCCTCGCTCTGAAAAGGGAGAGAAGATCAGAATTACTATCTGTCATCAAACAAAGAAAAGGGGAAAATATTGTTGCTGCTAGTGCGTCAGGGCACAAGAGCAGTAAAATGCTTCTGTCAGTACAACTAGTCAGATTAGTCTCTGACAGTATTCTGAGCGTGCGCAGAAGAGTAGCAATATGATACTATGAAGAAGAAGATGTAGCAGATTATTCTCTGCAGCAGAATTATTCTTCTGCGTAAATGTGAGCAGCAGATTATTCTCTGCAGCAGAATTATTCTTCTGCGTAAATATGAGCAGGGGATTGCAGATTATTCTCTGCAGCAGAATTATTCTTCTGCTTAGGTGTGGGCAGGAGATTGGGAAATGATGGAATTTTCAGATTATTCTCTGAAATATAGATTTATTCTTCTATTTTGGAGGTTGGGAATGATATTCTTGTTAATAGGATTATTCTCCGAATCAGATGAGCTCTGAACCAAGAATGATTTTCTGCTGCGGCTCGTCGGCTTTATATAGCCGCTGCATCCAGTTATGTGTTCTCGCCTTTTGGCGTTGCCCTAGCAACGATTGATGCACTATCTGAATGTACCTCAGACAGCTGACTGACGTAATGTCATTTTCTGTCACTGAGAAATTGTAAATATACGAGATGGTGGTATACTTTTGAGGTAAGCTAAAAGTTTTGTACAATTTTTGTTATGAATAATAATATTCTTATATGTTTCAAGTATTACACTTATTTGTTGGAATGTTTGGACATCGCTGGATGAACGGAAGGAAGTTCCCAACTATTAGATAAGTAGTTTTTTGTTAATTTCATTTAGATTTTAGTTCTTTGTGTTTCCTTTTTTCCCTTTTCTATAGGAGAAAATATTTCATCGTGGGAAGGATTAGAAATATGGATGGAATTTACAACGAGGGACCATCATCATGTATGTGTGGCCTAAACAGTACTGCAGGTAACAGAAAATTTGATATATACATAGTTGGGTTTGCTTTGCTTTCTTATATAATTATAAATTTACAGGAAAGTAATTCTTTATGTTTTCACTAAGGGGTAAAGGGAAGATCTCTTCCTGCTTTCTTAGGCAGGTATGGAAAATAAACACGCCTTCACTTATGCGTATCTCGTAGTTAAATGCAAATTATCCACTTCTTCTTCTAAAATAATGCACAAATCAAAAATTATTATTATTACATAACATGCTCAAAAATACGAGTTATCAATAGATGATGCCTACCTTCCTAAACCAGTTCAACAGAAAATATATTCATGTACTTAATACGATTGAATTCCAGGTAATGCTTACAATAAAACCTTATCTAAGTCAGGCATGTCCATTTTTTCCACTGAGGATACGGTCCCTGCCACCGTCATGTATAACATAGATCGCTGTCACCACTGTAATTGCTTAATGCATCATATCACAACAAGTTTGAACAAGATTACGTTACATCTGCCAATAATAATAATAATGTCTTTATTGTAAACCCTTATAATACCTTAAATGTAACCTAATTCTAAAAACTTGAGCAATGACAATAAAGTTGTCCGCCCAGTTGGTACTCATCTAGATCAAATCACATCACATAAAAGGTAAACGATCATCTAAACTTGTAAAGGATTACTTAGTACAATATTACCTTTGGATTTGAAAACTGCATACAATATCATCAAGAAGAACAACTAATTAAAAGTATTATTTACATTCCATATATTAAATATTAGCACGATCTAGATTAATGCTAAATTGCCTATACTATACTTATAACTAAACGTTATATTGCATTATTAAATAGTTTCTATACGCCAGGGCATGTCTTGAGTACTCTGCATTGGCCAAGAGATTATCACCATTGAGGATATTTATGATTTGTGTCGTGGATAAAAAATTGTCTCGAAAGTAAAGGCGCCTATATTCTGCAAGCAGAGGACAAATAGTTAAGAAATGAAATATATCTTCTTCTTCATCTTTGTTACAAAGAGAACATAAAGCTGTGCCTTCTCTCCGCCATGGACTTGCATTGAGAGTGAAGAGAGTGTACGTTTCGTTAAAATAGGCTCTACCTGCTTTATATTCGAGAAGTGGATAAAGACCGTGCCTTATCTCTATTCTTGCGAGCTCTTTAGCTTTACAATATCTGAACTCCTTTTCTTTTAGCAGCATATCTGTAATTGTTCCATTGAGACTATTCATATCTAATATTAGATTATGCTCTTCTGCTATTTCATCCCAAATAGCAAAGCAAAATAGCCGTTTTTCATACAACTTTGCCGCTAACTTACGTGGACGATGACGTTCAGGGTATTTTTCCAGAAATTTGTGAACATAATTTAGATGGCATTCTAAAGTGTATAGATAAATAAAGCCTACTCCTGTTTCGAGGTGCAACATATAGTTAGCGGTATGTTTGGGAAGATTCAGCACTCTTTTTAAAAGACTTCTTTAAACTTTCTCCACCTCGTCATTGCATAAAAAGCCGCATATCTGGGCTCCGAAACATAAAAATGCTCTTCTTACGCTATGAAAGAGACTCCATTTCGGACCAAAGTTAATATTTTTATTGTTAATGATTCCAGAGTGAATTCATACTAGAGATTGCCGTAATACTCCTATTGTGACAATGTTGGCTAAAGCTCAATTTTGGGGTTAAGATTACTCCTAAGTAGACATGCGAGGAAACTATATCAATTGACGTTTCCTTGAAATACCATTGTTCATTCGCTCTTCTTCTCCCTCCACCTTTATTAAAAATAATAATTTTCGATTTATCCAAGTTTACTGAGTGGCCACAAAAATCGCAATATATTTCCAATTTATGGATCATATCTTGCATGGTTTTTGGATTATCTGAAAACAGGACGATATCATCAGCATATAATAGCACCCGGATAATCTGACCGTCGATTTCGCCAACACCCACCAAATTATCATGTAGGTCATTTAAGTACAGAGAGAACAAGAAAGGACTAGCTAAACAGCCATGCTTGACTCCTGTGAGAGTCGGGAAGAATTCTGACACTAATTCCCCGGTCCATGCTGCCATCCTTTTATCAAAATAATGGCTTGAGAGTATCCTGTGTACTTTCGTTGATAAACCCAGACTGGAAAGTTTGAAAATTAGCACCTTTCGGTTAATAGTGTCAAAAGCCGACTTAAAATTAATAAAAAGTGTGTAAATTTTTTTCTTACCCTCCGCGTGAAACAGATGAACTACACTACATAAATTGAACACATAAAGCCAGCTTAGTACTAATTTAAAATGTTATACTGTCGTTCCCATTTCGTTAGTCTTTTCAGAATAACACAAAGAGTTTAGCCATGCAATCCATGAATGCAATGCCCCAGGTTCGGATAAATTTTTTTAAATAAGGGGAAGATAATAGCTGTTTTAAAGATATAAGGTACCTCACCACTATCAAAAATAATGTTGAAGACACTTACTAAAATACGAAGAAAATCTTGTGTAGCATATACATAAAATTCGTAGGGAATACGATCCGGTCCAGGTGACTTCTTTTCTTTAACTCGTTGAATTGCGGTATATGTATAGCTCTTCGACTTCGATACCTTCATCCAAGCAAGGAACTGCCACTAAAGGCTCACATGACAGCATTGGCATACTGACTATTCTGTGGTTAAGAAGATTTTCGAAAAGAGTTTTGAACTCTTGGGGCGTAATGCTGCTGCCCTTGGAAAAATTTACGATTCTTTACTGTCCCTTATGTTTGCCAACCGCCTCGATAAGTCCAGGTAATAATTATCGATATTTTTTCTACAGAGATCTTTATAGAATTTATTTGCATGTCTATACTCTTCCTTTGCAAATTGCTGACGTGTACACCTATACATATTGAGCCATTTGAAGGATTTCCCGCGAGCTCGAAGACATTCGTTGTCGAACCATGCTTTTTGAAACTCTGGCTTACTACTACTCGTATTGGGCTTGTGTATAAGTGATGTTATAGCCTGAGTTAGATCCTGTAACGAATAGGTTGGAACACATCAAGTGAGTTATTCAAATGCCATTGATAACTATCACTTAACTGATTGTTTCATTTGAGTCTTGGTAAGAGCTTCAAGCTCCGCCTATCCATCTCATTGTCTTCCATATTCAGGCAAATGATCACAGAAGATTTGGGCACCAATTTCCAATCTCTCGATAAATTGCAGAACGTCGAATGACCCCACGCAAAAATCGTTAACCGAGCTACTAATAGCTCCAATGAAAGTCAGCTCCCCACATAAGTCTCCGGGTGCTCTACCATTTAAGACAACCAATCCATAATTTATGGCCAAATCTAGAAATTTTCTACCCTTCTTGTTAACAAATTTATCCGTCGAATGACGCTCAAGCTTAAGGTTACTATTATTAATATTGTGTTTATTTATATAGTTCTCCTAACCTAACATTTAGGTCGCCTAGAATAATACAATTTCCTATATCACTGCATGTAAGAAGATTATCCAGTTTATCGAAATCATCATCACATTTATTAGGGTTCAGTTATGTGGGCACCAGAAAAACCTTTCCAAATACTCCATGTACTTCAATCAGATCACTGTCCATTTACTTGCAGAATTTTGCCCTTTGTGCGAATCTAGTAACCTTATTTATTCCAAACAAGCTGCCACCACTCGCTCTCCCAAAACATACACTGCTTATAGCCGGTACCCAACATAATTCAAAATCTGGGAAGATCCTTGCATAATCACTTAAATTTTGTGCAATTATAAACGTTTCGTATAAAAATATTGTATCAAATTCTTTGACATATTCAAAGAAGCCTGGATATCTTTTCTTGCTTTTTAGTCCAAAAATATTATATGATTATAATTTTACTTTAAATTAACTTACACCTAATGTAGTTACCTCTATCGCATCGGGGCAGACAACTGATACCTATTTTGAGCTATCATCTATGTAATTACTTAATACACTTTCAGTAATACTTTTCGGATTTTTGTTATATAATTTGCAGAGCACCTCACATTCATCTAATGAACCGTATATGAACTTGTCATCTATGATCTGGAACTATTGTTACTGTGTTGGAGTCATCCTCTTGAATTAGCTTTTTCTTAAGACGAAACAATATGCCGCGTTTTTGTCTTATCTTTCTAGGCCATTCACGATGCACAATTATACCGGTGTCCTTCAACTTATATGCTCGAGAAAATATTTGAAACGCAGCTGAGGCTCTATCAAATTCAATAAGTACGGGCCCCCTTTCGTTTTGTGAATTTCCTAGTCTGCGAACTTAACACATCTTGTTTATTGAACTCTACTACTTCACAGAATGATTCAATTTTAGTTTTAACTGTAGTTGTGAACCTGCCTGAGATCCCATGGAAAACTAGTTTGTTAGAATTAAGCTTTTGCTCCATTATCTCCAATTTGTGCTCTAGTTGTTTATTTTAGGTCGCTAGTACTGTGTTAGCCTTCTGTAGGTCTACGATTTGATCCCGTAATGCAGATATTTTCTCTGAAATGGTCGCAATGTCCCCTTTAACTATTTCTCTTATCAATTGCAGCATTTTACTCCATTGATCGAGACTATTCTGGCTCATTTTGACATCTGCCCCAATAACAAATATTTTAGATTTATTTGCGTTCGCCTCCGGTGATAATTCAGAGTGGCTTCGTTTGTTCTATCGCAAAGCTTATCACTTGAACTTTGTTGTTTTTTTAAAAAGCAAGCTTCCCCGAGATTTTATATAATTGCCTGAGCGTTCTATTTAACTGTCTCAAAGATATATGTATGTATATTGTACGACCGTAATACCAATACTAAGGCTCAAATGCAACAATGGCTAAGGAAAATTAAAATACAATTTGAGGAAAATTTGTTCAAGCCTCAGTTGTATAATTTGATTAAAATACACCGTACTCCAAGAAAGCGTATAGTAGATGATCTGATTCGAAGTAATGGGCTACGGTTAAAACCCGGCTTGGTTACAACCTCCAAATTAGATTATGTTGAGTAGTTAGCAACGGAAGCACTCAAAAAAATTACGGAGGAGAACTAGAGAAGCGTTTATCAAAATGGTATAAAAGCTGAGGAAGGGTATCTTGGGTATGAAGCCTTTTTGGACAAGTTAACAGATAAATTGATTATTTCCTTATCTGACGATAGTTCTACTTCTGGTTGTGTTTTAAGTAGCGACGAGGTGAAGCTACATATGTCAATTTCCAAATCACATTGTCCTCTTCAGAACAAAGAGACGGCTACATATGTTGCATGCTAACTCCTATAGGTCTAACTTTAGCATGTTCGAACTTATTAATCGCGCGTGCATTAATAATATGGCTGAGCATTTTGTTGGTTGCGTTTCTAAGCATGTTTTAAAAAAAGTCTATATAAAATTTAATTTGTTTGTTCTATTTAACTTTTTTATATATATATATTTTTTTTTTGTTCTATGTTGCATTGCATGGCATTTTTTCCGATGTGTTGTTTATATATCGCAATAATTAAGAATATTAAAAAAAAATCTGGAATGCAATTTACTTCTTTACGATAAATTTTACCGAAAAACAATTTCAACATTTAAATTTACTAACAGTGTACCACAGCGCTGATAAACATATCATGCTCACAACACTGACATATATAACATGGACTACCTGAATTTCTATTTCATATGGGTCAACTTTTGTTGGCAGTGGTGTAACAATTATCTTAATTTCCAGATTTACTTTCGCTTTAATATTCATTTAAAGTTCAACAAATTACAGATGAATTCGAAATTATTTCTATTCTTGGAAATTTATCTCCTACAACATCAATTTTTTCTTTAACATGGTTTTTAAAAAAATAAAATTAAGCAATCTTTGTCTGCCTCTCCCTAAAAGGTATGGGGAAAGAAAGGATTACAAATATTGTATTGCCATCTATTTCTATTCTATATATTCATTCGGAAAACCACTGAACTGAAACTGGACTATGGTGGATTTTGTATAGAATTTATTATTCGAAGTTCAGCGGAATAAAGTAGTTAAACCAAAAAGAGACAACTATAGAAAAGTGATCCCATAATAATGTAAGCAATTTCAGAAGTATCAGCAGTCCATTTTATATATGTCAGTGGCTCACATTTGTAAATAAATTAGTCTGCTTTTGACAGTCGCTAATGGCAGTTACTTTGAGGGCCTGTTATTTTTCATTGTGTTCGAAATTCCTATATAGGAGGGAAACTTTTCATTAATATTTATAAAAAAAAATTGCATATATATATGATGCATGTTGTCTATGAATAGCAAAATGATCGTAATTAGAAAATTGCCCAAATATTTCCCATGCGCAAAAAATTATCAAAAGACTTGAAACGTACTTATGTATTTCATTATTTATCAACCCGTTTGATGTTACGAAACATTATGTGATTGCAAGCTACAGAGGGTTCTAGTTACATGTCATGCTATATAACCAAAAAAAATTGATTATTAATTACTAATTAAAATGTATTTTACAGATTTATTATTTTTTTAAACCACATTTAATTCGTAAATTCTATTAGTTTTGACATTATGTGAAAAATATGCTTATATGATCATCATTTACATAACATGCTATCACAATAGAAAATAAAGTAAAAACATTCAATTAGAATTGAATAATTTTTAGATTATTTGTGAATTCGTAAATTATCATAGCTAGATGTTAATTAAATCAAAAAACGTTAAGTAAGTTTGTTATAATCTTAAATCATAGAACAAAAAAGGATAGGGTAGGTATGCTGTGTAAAATTCGTGTACGTGAGATAAGCATTTTATGCTGTTGACACGGGGGGAAATGACAAGTGGGATGAGCATTATTGTTCGACAGTTCGACATTTCTGCTTTATTTCTGAACATTTCAGATTATATGAAAACAAATTCGGGTTTGATTTTGTGTTATACAAGTGATTAGAAGTTATTTATACTTAATAATAGTATGACACAATAGTGAAATATCGTTTTGTGTACCAGATTTTATATAACCCATACTCTAGAGTCTTGAATTATGGTGTTGAAGAGCGCTGAGCTGTACTGCAGAAATAACCGGCGTTATTGTCGTGGGAAACAACAATTTAACAATTTATAAAATTAAAAACAAATTGAAAATTATAAATTTAAAAATGAGTTTAAGAATTTTGCGATATAATGGGAACTCTTGTATTAAATTTCTTTAATACTTAATAAAGTTTCAACCACTAAATTATGTGGCTGCTCCAAAAATAGCGTAGTTTCACTACTTCCATGACTAAAACGAACACATCGATGCTATTCTACCGCATGAAGAAAAATACTTATTACGTATCTTTTCCTCATAACCTATCATTTTTGTTATGTGATCTAAGGTTATAATAATAAGTTAAAATAAGTAAAACTTTTAGTACGACATTTTTAGTAAAACATTAAAATATTGCAATGCATTGAATTTAATAAACGGTTGAATTATGTTTAGTTTATGAAAAACTATATTAAACGTGGATGAAAAACGTCAATTATTGGAATTGATATCGGCTATCATCATACATTTTTTGATAGTTCCATTCAGGAATCATCATACAACCTATAAAACTACTGGATGACATTGCACAGTTTTCAGCAAACAATGCACAAACTGGTATAGTTGAATAGAGGTACCGCTTTTTCCTATTGAGTTCCGATGCTAAATTGTTTTATAAGGTAGCACTGGGTACTCTTTCCGAACCTCTTTTTGCTCCGGCAACTAATTTATTCTATAAGTATTTTATAATAGTTCGAAATAAATCTTTTAAATGCCTTTAAAAACAATTTAGCTTCCGGAGCAATTTAGTTGTCGAAGAGTTTTGTAAAAATTAAATTAGAACACTTATAAAACGATTTTGTTGCGACTTGTATTAAGCAAGGGATTTCCCCTTTATAAAAATCGAAAGCTGTATTTTAGCTTTTATTACAACTTTATAAAAAAGTGAAGCTATTTTCATTGGTTTTAAATACTTTAATAAGAACAATTCTTCACAAATACCAATTAATCTGTGTAAAACTAAGTATTATGGAGTGTACTTTGACATTTCCGATCCTGAGAATTTCACACGAATCTAAAATGTTTTATAAGAACTGTAAGGTGAGGTGAAAATATTCGCCCATTTTATTGTAAATAAAAAGTGAATATATTGTTGCGAACAACATTTTAACATTTATATTTTTCATTTATTGACACGCACATCTTTTTTGCGAATAAAACAAAATAAAAATGATGATTTCCTTTTAATTTATAATTTTTTTAAACGGTTTGGAACTTAACATTAAAATATATATTTAGAATTTTAGAATTTAGTAAACGCATTGTATTTTTTCGATCTAGAAGTATAACTTTTACAATAAAATTAAAGTTGCATAAAATTTTATTCCAATATTAAACGAACAATAAGCATTAAGCATTACGCAAACATTATTGCAAAAAAATTATGTTGGATGACAAAGTCTAATTTTATATGCTCACACATTTCTGAAGTAAATTTATAATACAATTTTCATAAAGAAAGAATTAGACGAGTCATCTTACACAAATATATGTAAGTTTTAACAAATGACTGGAGGAAGGAAGTTTTCACAACTACTATAAAATATCTCCGCAACCAAGCTGTAGATATAAGTGGATTTCTAAGGGTTTTAAACACTTTCTCGCAGACTGCTAAAATGTTTTATTATTGCTTTATAAATTAGCGTCTAAAAATCTTACACAGTGCGCCCAATTAGCTCTATAAGAGTTTTTTTAAAGCTCGCACAGCATTTTTAACACAATTTTATAAAACAGTATGTTTTATAAAGAGTTGTGAGAACATACCCGTGGCCATAATAAAGTATAAATTGTTCATTGGGCCAGCACATTACAAACGGAATTATAAGCGAAGAGCGAATCTTACAGGCCCTCAACGCCACTACCATTCATGCTCAGCATAAGTGATAGTAACCAAATATCATAAAACGCAAACAGCCCTTACTGACGTACCTACTTAGAAGTAAGAACTAGAAAATATTTTGAAAAACTTGCCGCCCAACACTATAGTATCTCAACCAGTCCAGGACTTTCGTATAAGCCCCCAGTTTCTGGGGGCCCAAAAAAAACATTGTCCGAATTAACAGTTGTCATATATACTTAAATATACTGCCCCAATGCCGCACGTCCGGAACGTCCCATACTCTTCACCCAATTTTTTTAGCCTGCATATTTTCGAAGAACTTTTACTATAAACCCGGGGACTCCCCTGTGTTGCTCCGCTACACTGAAGCATACGCCGACCTTTTGCAGTTCGAGTGAGCCGGCAGACGATACAATATTTTTGACCATTTATTTAGTATTTATAGCGTGTTTCTTTGATAATTTTATTATTGACATTATTTTGGAAAGTGTTTCTTTTTTTGTGTCCTTACTGGAGTTACATTTCAGATAAGTGCATTTTACACGAATACGCACATAACCTAACTAACGCAAGAATATTTGCTACCGCATTTAATTTTTTTTGTACATTTTTTTATAAAAAAAAAGAATTTAGAACAACAATGACTCAATATAAATTATGTTCCCTCAATCTCATGTGCATAGAAAGTGACAAACTATGCAGTTTATCATTTGATGATGTCGTCAGTGACTTTGCTCTGGCAAAGGCAGGAAAGAAAATATTTTAGTTTAATATAATTCATTAATCCTTATAGCATATTTCAAGAGATTAGATAATAAGCCTTTGTAAATTGTGCCTTTTAAAAGAACTTTTGGTTCTTTTTACCAGAGTTTGGCATTTTAAACTTTGTTATGAATAAAAATGATTTTAAGGTAAAGATTTGTTATTTCACTACCTATATATGTACTTCTTAATTGTATTTCAGTTTAACTCTCTGGGTATCAGAAAATCATATTTTGCACTAACATATAATATCTGGACTTATAAAGGGCCCAATATCATAAATAGCTTAGGGCCTTATCAAGTCTAAATGCGGCCCTGACCTCAGCAGTATGACGAGAGCAAACCATCTACCATCTCATGTATGTTAAGGGAAGAGTGACAATGACGAAAGTAGAGTTCAGCTACAACTGCCTCTTCTAAACAGCGAAGGGTACGAAACTTATCATATTATCCCCGTTCCAGCCTTAAAATGAAGCACAGAAACTAAATATCTCCACAAGGACAGTTACTACTCTCTAACTGACGAAGACTTATCAAGGTGCATTACTATACATAACTCACAGTACCATTGCCACCAAAGACAAGCAATAAGGATTCAGAACTGTACCAGTACGATATACCACTTTTTTAACAGCGGAGGACAGTTGTCAAACACATGCCGAACAATAAGAACAAAGGCATCTCCTTGGTGGTCCCGATTACATAATGGCTGTATTCACTGCCAACTGAAACAACCATAAAAATATTTTATGATTCCAAGGTATATCAAAGAAGTCTTCGTCGAGAAGCGATCATAAGGCTCAAGTCAGCATGCAGCATACGTCAAAAGAAAAGTACAATCAACTCCCACAAGGCATACTCGTCAGAGCAGAGCTCCTCCTTTAAGGCTTATTTCAATGTAAATAAACTTTCCTGAATATATCACGACATGAAGATCAGATCAATTGCATCAATAACAAATATATTGCCAGAGTGAATGAAGACGTTAACTAAATGAATTGCAATCGTAGGTGCTACTATCCGGTCTATCTTAAAATTCAAGACAAGATGTTCGGAATGTTTTGGAAACACAAGCATACCCATGAAACCAATCCAACCGGATTAGGTAACTTCAGTTTTCCTTCTAAATAAGACTATATTGAGAACTGCACTTTCTCAAGTGGGGCAGGATGTTTAAGCATTCTAATTAAATTATTTGTTAACAGTCCGTAAAAATGCAACTCTTTGAAGTTTATTTCAAGCGCCATAACAATTGGGCATCTTATCTTGCTTGCATTCCTTAAAAAATGCAAGACCCTTAAATTTTATTTTAAGTACAAAATATTTTCTGTTCCCATGAAATTGTGAGCATTCTTTACTACGGTTTCAAATATCGTACAATCATGAGTGTCGTGTTGTTGATAGTTCTCATGTGAGCAGACACAGAAAATTCCAGAATTTTAACATTTTTTCTCAATAAATTTAAGGTAGAAATTTTCGAATAAGTCTCAATAATTTTACTAAGTACTTTATTTTAAACGATACGAGAGCTACAATCAGAGTACATAAAGCTGCGATCAAAACCATCTACATACATTCTTTGTGATAACCTAACTGTGATGTTTTAGTAATGTAAATTAATTCTAAGTATGCATATTTATACATTTTAATATCCATATACAACGCCACCCTAGTTAAAATGCTATCAAAATAGTCTTGGTTCTCTTACACGGTTAGAAATCTGGGAATATATTTAAATACAATTTCAATATAAATATAAAATTGTACGTTATTTTCAATACAAAGCGAATTTGAAACTAATTATGGACAATAATTGAAAATAGTTTAAATACAATTTTAATTTAATTTCAATTTTTTGGGCATTAGTTAACTAATTTTGTAAATGTTATATTAAAACTCAATAAAATTGTATTAGATTGCATGACGCATAAATTCCTAATCATTCTCTCAACGTTGCGGAATAAAACTGTATTGAAATTAAATACAAACTCAATTGAATATCATTCCAACTATATTAAAATGTAATCACCATTATAATAAAATGTCTGTCTTAGCGGATATGTCTCACCAAATCTCTAAGTTTTGTTAGTCAAGTCAAACCAGAGGCATCGTAAACAGTAATCTACCAGAAGAAACTACGGTGTTAATCGCAAGTCGTGTTTTGTCATGTGAATTTGTCCAAATAAAGGTGAACAGAAAGAAGCTTCGTGTAATTGAAAAAATATTGCAGGGCAATGCCAAAAACCGTGAAATCTTTGAAATTCCGAAAATTTACGGCGTCTTTTCACGAATTTGAGGTTAAAGCCGTGCAAAATTTTCACAATTACATTGGCTTCAATAAAATTCTTATTATCTGAACATGTAATTATAGCGATTCATTTATAAAAAAAAGTGTGCCTTCTGTGTATTCTATGGTATGTGTAAATAATAACACTATGAACTGAACTCTAGTGCGTGTAAAGTTTAATAACGATGAAATCGCTAAATATGTTGAGTTAAAGCAGAACGTAGAGAATTGTCAAGAAGAAGGTGATATGCGAACTTTAACGCCTGAAGAAACAATGTTTTCTAGTAAGTTTTGTATTTGATGTTTATAGTTCAAATAAATTTTAAAAATATTTTCAATTCTATAAAACAAACGAGTCTGTATTGGGGTTAGATTCATAAGATTTGCTTTATATAGTACATAGGCATTAGCATAAAACTAAAAACTCTTCTTTAACGTACATGCATTTAAATGTGAATAAAATATAAGTTTTAGCATCATATGATGGTGATTGCACAAAATCCTTTAAAATATTTGATGGTTTTGGAACAGAAATTAAGTACGAGGACCTCGCAAAAATAATTATAAATTTTGGAAACTGTGCATGCTTTTGTTTAATTATAAGAAATACAGGTATACTTTGTATTACACTTTTACGATGCTTAATTTAAGAAATTTCTTTTTTATTTTGAAAAATCAACCCAACGAACATTCAGATGAAGAAAATACCGACGCTAGTGTAATAACGTCACCCGTGCACAGATGTAATGCTGCTATTGGAGCTGAGCTTATGATTAATAGCGCGGTATCTTAATTAAAGTATAGACAAAATTTCCCACAAATAGTTACACACCTCTTGTAGATATATACCTACGGGTAATGTACAAAAATAATTTAGCATTATTTCTTATTTTTATTGCTAATTGCTTTTCTTATCGCTTTTTAAAATATAGTTTATGTTTCCTTATGTAGAGTTTCAAAAGTTTTTTGGAAAATAACTGCGAACAAGATTTACTGAAAGAGTATTACGAAAAAAATACGTTAACTGATGCCTCCCGCAGGCTTCTAATAAGATTTGCGACAAATTATATAAGAAAACTTTGTGGAAATTATCCTACGAGGCAGCAAAAAGTTGCTACGGCTAAAGCAATATTGAATTTATTTCCTGTTTATAAAATAAGCCAAAGCAATATTGGAGGAATTGTAAGTTAATATGTTTTATGGGAGCAAAAAACTGTGAATCTATAAATCTTTTTTAATTAGGATCTTATATTTAATTCGAGTAAAAATACTGGTTGGCTGGCTGCCAGCTTAAAAAATGTCAACAACAAAAGAATAAAAATTGGTGGTGATAATTGCAGAGCAAAAATATCGAAGAAAACTGCAGACGAAGAAACAGAAATAATTAATAATAGTTCAGGAGAATTAACTGATAATGATCTGGAGTTCTTCAAAAATTGCGATGCATTTGAACAGGAAAATGTCATTAAAATAAAATTGACACAAACTCTTGAGCACAGGAAAAAACTCGTTTTATCAACAATAAATATTTATGAATACTTTCCGCAACAAAATGTAAATAATATCCTTGCTACAGTTATTGATTTATTGAATGAAACAAATAAAATTAATATACATTTTCTTTCCAAGCAAAATGACTTATTGAACAATGACTTTGTTCAGGAGTGGTTAATGTCCATGAATAATTTTTTTTCAGAAAATTTTCAGAAGTACAATTCAAATTATAAAAGGCACATTGCTGCCGCTAGCGGAAGTTTTTATGTGGAAAGCACTAAACAAAGTCTAGGCGGTCGATGGGATAGAAAGTTAGACATCGAAACAAACATGTACAAAAATATTTTTTTTCAATGTTTTTTTCAATATGTACCAATAACCAAAACAATATCAGCTCTCTTTCAAAATGAGTCCTTCAAACAAAAATATCTCAGTAAATTATTTCACTGTAACGATAATATGCTTACAGATTTTTGCTGTGGTACTAATTATAAAAATAATATCCTTTTTACAAGTAATCCAGATGCTATCCAAATTCAATTATTTTATGACGATTTTGAAGTCATTAATCCCTTGGGAAGTAAAACCACTTTACATAAATTAGGTGCAATTTATTTAACAATTAGAAATATTCCTTATGAATTTAACGCATTACTGGAAAATATTAATTTAGTTGCTCTTTTTTACGTTAGTGACTTAAAAAATGAATCAGTGAATTTTAATACAATTTTGAAACCTATAGTTCAAGATCTCATTAAAATAGAAAACGATGGTATAAGAGTTGATGATAGAATATTAAAAGGATCATTGATAAATTTTTGTCATGACAATTTGGGTGGAAATATTGCTTTGGGATTTGCTCAATCATTTAGAGCAAATTATTTCTGTAGATTTTGTAAAACTGATAGAATAACCACACAAACATCTACTAAAGAAAATAAATTACTTCTTAGAAATAACGTAGAGTACAACGGCGTTTTTGAAAATGATAAAACAATTACTTTTTCTGATGTTATTCAATCTAATGGAATTAGGAATGGAATTGTATTTTAAATGAGTTGAAACACTACAATATAATAGACAATGGAAGCGTTGATT
This sequence comes from Dioctria linearis, assembly GCA_963930735.1. NCBI lineage: Eukaryota > Metazoa > Arthropoda > Insecta > Diptera > Asilidae > Dioctria > Dioctria linearis. Next base: position 241,576,837 of record OZ005741.1, read on the forward strand.
TAATGCATGATATACTGGAAGGAGCCATACCTTTTATATTAAAACATTTTTTTAGAAGTATCATAAACCTAAAAATCTTAAAAATCGAAGAAATAAATTCCAAAATCAAATCTTTCACTTATGGTTATTTGTACCGAAAAAGTCTTCCTCCTGATATCAATATTCAGAAACAATCAAGTTCAATTGGTTTAACAGCCTCGCAAAACTATTGTCTTTTTATCCATTTTCCTCTAATATTTTCTGATTTGTTTGATATTACACCTAATCTGTGGAAGGGTATAACAACATTGCTAAAAATAGTGGCAATTTTACTTTCAAGAAAAATTTCAATTAACAATTTAAATAAGTTGGAATATTTAATTTCATCTCACTTAGATGTCATAGTTAAAGAATTTGAGTTGCCTCTCACCCCAAAGCATCATATTATGACGCACTACCCAGGGCTGATAAAGAAAAATGGACCTCTTATTCATACATGGGCAATGAGATATGAGGCAAAGCATAAATATTTGTCATCCTTACATTCTTCTAGTAATAATTACATAAACCTCGTAAAAACATTAAGCACTCGTCATCAGCACATGATGGCAGAACAACATAAGTCCTGTAAATATGAAGAGAAATTTACATTTGGCAAATTGAGAAAAGTTAATTTAGATGATTATTCTAATTGCAAAAAATATTTAATTTTAAGCATTGATAGTACAAATATATTCGAAATTCTTTGGTTCGACGTAAAGCCAGGATATCATTATAGAAAGGGTCTCATGATTTGTCTTAATACCGATGACGAATTACCCTCTTTTTCACAGATTTCCAATATATGGTATGATGGAAAGCACATATATTTTTTGTTGGAAAATTACAAAACAAAATATTTTAATGAAATTTTGAACTGTTTTGAAATATATCGTACGGATGAGTTAGATTTAAAAAAATACGAAAACCTTCAAAGCAAGGAAACACTCGATTTATATTCAATAAATGATCAGTATTATATTATGAATCTGTCAACAAGTATTTATGTTTAAACTATATATATTTCAAATATGTAACTATCAAGAACTGCCATACAAATTTACAAATATTTACAAACATTATAACTAAATAAATAACATCATGAACTTTAAATTGCATTTTTATTTTAAATGAACTAAAGTAAAAATATAAAAGCACATTAATAACTATAACAAGCGTATTCTAATAAATTTGGAATAAACTATGTAGGGTTGCATTGCTTTCTCAATATAGGAGCATATTAAATTTCAATATATTTTGATTAAACATTTTCAATACACTTATATTAATATTAAATTTCTGGCAACATTGCATTTGCAATACTAAAGGCAACTTTATTTTAAATCAATTTATATTATATTGCAATATAATTCAAAATTGAACTTTAATATAAAATAAAGTAATACAATTGAATTAAATTTTAATTTTGCGCAAAATTGAAGATTATTTTCAATACAACCTAAATATTTAAATCTAATTCAATTTTGGTGTGGACTTATATACAATATAGTAATTATTTAAATATATTCCCAGATTTCTAACCGTGCAGGATTCATGTGCTAGTTCTTCGCTTAATCTAGAAATTTGACGTTCGAAAATTTAATGGTGTTTTTATCGTGGCATTCCACGATATATTATGTGTAGCCTTATAACTAAAGAAAACGAAATATCGCGTAAAAAGCCTGTCCGATGTGAGGCAAACTCGGTTTTTGGCCGAAAGGGTGAAAAAAGAATTTAACTTAGTTTAACTTGCTTATGTCAATCAATTCGAATTAAACATTCTGTGCTTTTGAACTTGATTTTTATTTTTTGTTTTCTTAAATTAAAAAAAAAATTCCGCCAATACCGTATTAATTTTAAATAAAAACATTTGAATTGACAATTTAGTGATTAAGCCTTGGAGTTAATTTAATGAACGGGAGAATACATCAACAATGAATGCTGTGCGGTGCAGTTGCAATAGTCGCCGAGATAATCCCGGAAAGGCATTTTTCAGGCAAGTTTAAATCCTAAAAGTAAGCTAGATAGTTTCTTTTCTGCAAATACGGGCAAAACAAGTGAGATAACCGGCCAAGTGCAAGTCGGACTCGCGCACGAAAGGCTCCGTACCAACGTACAAAATTTAACACTATTATTATTATTATTATTATTTAGTTTTTCAAATGAGAGTAGGCGTCATGTGCAAAAATAATGCTTTCATTTGAATAAAAAATGCCTACTTATGATAATAATAATGAATGGGAATAAAATGAGGAAAATAACGCCGAAAAAATCACGTTTCTTGTATGGGGGCCCCCTTTATTTTTAATTTTTTTTTTTTATTATTTGTTGTTATATCGCCAATAGAAATACACAGTCTGTGAAAATTTCAACTATCTACCTATTACGATTCATGAGATACAACCTGGTGAAAGACGGAGGGGCAGTGAATTCTTAATAATAGGGTTCCCTTTGGGTACGGAACGGGAAAGGAAACAAAAATATCAAAATAAATTTTCAAAATATTGCTTTGTTTACGTTTTTGTGTTCCCAAAAATTTTTTTTTGTTCCTCAATGTCAGTGGCAGTTCACAGTTTTGTTTTATTTTAAAAAAATACGCCAAACCCCCACCCATTTCAAAAATATTTCATATATACTACTTCCATGAACAGAGAAGGGCGACGTCATATTCGGGCCCCCATTTTGATTTTTTTATTAACTCCATTAAATTTTTTAGTACAAAATGCTTAAATTTGGTGAAGAATCCGCACATAATTAGGCACATAAATCATGTGCTATTTCTTGGCACATAATTTTTCTGTTTTTCCGAGTGTTGGGGGGGGGGGGGCGGGGAGAATCTTAGCATATATTTCTTATTTACGGGGACAAGTACAGACAAAGTTAGACAACCACCAAATGTGGACCTGCAGCTTATACTGCTAAGGATTCTATGACATGTCGGAATTAACAATTTACTCAGTCCTTATTTTCAATGCTCTCAAATTTATATGCTCAATTCAATTCAACGTGACACTTTCAATTCCGAATCAATTTGCAGGTGGAGATAGCGCATGCTAAAATTCATTCATACAATTTACAATGAGCACCACCTGTTGAATTCTTGAGCTATGCATTCAGTACAGAGGCTGAGTAACATCCAACTATGTTAATGTTACACAGTTTAACCTTAAAGTAGTAAATAAATAGTTCTACAAATTAAATGAGACACTACGTAAATACCTGACATAAAAAAGTTCTTGCCAGCGACAGAATAGCATTCCTAAGCCAGATAAGTGACGAGCTGTTTTTTTTTGTTTGTTTTTTTACTATTAAAGTGGAGTAAAAGGGTGCCCCAACTATTTCCGACCTCTAGCTCTCGACGCGGCGCCTGTTAACCAACTCTTCCTTCAGTCACGTATAGAATTCATCATTAATTTCATCATGTGTTCTTCATGAGGTACAACACTGGTTGACCGTAATATTTCTCATTCTGGTTCTTCTCGACAGATAAAATCTATACTCGTAACCAGTTAGTAAGACTATTGCCGGCTTACCTGGTGAGTATTATTCCCACTGTATGGTTGTGTTGATAGACTCCCAGCGGAAAATACTCAGAAACGATTAAAGACGAATTTAAGAGCGCTTTCTGAGCGCTGGCCCACAGTATCCTCATATCTTTTTAACATGAACATGTCCGCAGAGAAAGATTATAGGGAATGCAGAGGGAATCATAATTAATTTATTCATGATTTTAGTTTTGCGCGTACTTTGAATGCGCTCCGTTTGAGTGTGAGCCTGCATGAATTGCAGGGATATGTAGCGAAACTTCTCTGCGCTTTCAAATGTGATTTAGAATTCGCTTAATAAAGCTCTCACAACACTGGAGAATTATTCTTCACTGAAACCATAGCCAATCCACACGGTAATTAGTTTTATAAAACAACACCCAAACAAGAACACTTGATTAGTTATTTAAGTTGTTATTTTTCAGTAATAACAACGCACGCATCATATAGGTGCAATCACTAAATCACTTGATATAAATTCCTGCTAATAACTAAGTACCCTCGCTTATAATTCATGGTTACTATTTGAATTCATATTATAAGTAGGGCAAGAGAGATTCACTAAGCACCGAGGCAAGGTTTGCCGATGGTTAAGTAGTTGAATTATTATGAGAGAAAATTGCTATCCCTGAACACGTTTTAGGAGGACTAAAAAGCTTAATATTTAGCCTAACTCTAATGGCTAAATAACATTAACGAAGTCGACGCCGGCGTCGTCGTAATTTCATGTATTTAATTATTTTTGAATATATAGGACAATCGTCAAAATTTATATATCGTGTGATTTTTTTTAATTTCATAATTTGTACTTCTTCCCCTTTTAATTTATATTAACCATTCTTCAGCTTGCTTCCCACGGCTGGTGGTTTCACGAGCCAAGCCACTTAGTGTGGACGAGCTCGTGCCAACTCACGCACGCTCGCGCCGTGCGTTTGAAGTTACCGACTCGAAATTTTTAACTGAATCCTGTGTATGGACAAGAGAGACGGAGCATGCTAAATACTAAATTTACCTTATGCTTCCTGTGGTGATTGCATTTGCAGCCAACATAAAAACATCAAATGGCATAGGAAAACGTTCACTAAACGATATTTTGTGTTGGTAGCTCCAACGCTGCCATAGCGCGAAAAAGGAAACTACCCATAAGACTTGTGCCATTCATGTAATTAGTCACTGGGCGCTATTAGTGAAACCACGCGCCGTGGAAAGCAAACTTAAGAAACGTATTTCAACACATCGAAAATTTTATGCCCTCGTATGTTTTCTATTCAAAGAAATTTTCGAATGAAAAGAAAATAAAGAATGAAAATGTCCGCCACTGAGCATATACAGGTCGAAAGAAAGAGCTCTTTTCGGCTGAAGCTCATCAATAAGTCGAAAAATCGGAGGGCTGCTTATTATGGCTCACTCATGAGTGAGCTATGAGAAGATAAGAAATTCAGCTCATGCAACAAAACCAAAAAACTTTGTACTAAAAATTTTCTTATGATCTAAAAGAACTTTCGTTTGCTCACAATCCAAAAAATGTACTTCGGTTAGACTTTTATGGTTCATAACACAAAAAATTCACACTGTAAGACATGATAATAAATAAAGCTTGTGATAATAAATCGCCTAGCTTGTGATAATAAATGTCTAGCTTGTAAAGCCGAAAACATACAATTTACTAAATAAAGGATCACCGAGTGTATCTTAGGAAGCCGGCCGATATTTCTTTGGCTCAATTTATAAGGGATGAAGTCGCTGCACAAAACGCACATGACTTAGAAATACGCATAATTAGGAAAGTAGGATCAAATATGTATTTCTTCAATTGGTCAATCACCTATAGTAGGTACAATATATTCACAACACCTAACCTAAGTTAGCATAATCACAAAAATGCTTACATACAAATGTTTTTAAATACATACCATAAAATAAATCGGAGTTACAAATAAGGTGTTTTAATATACATGTAAATTGGCAATACAACATTTTTTTTCACGGTGATACACGTCAAAATGGCGACTGTGCAGCATTTTTCTGATACCATCTTCATTTCTGGAAGGTCAACGGCCGCACCAACAACTCCTATAATTTTTGAGTTTTGATGAGATACCAAAGTTTTCCGTTTATATATAAGAATAGCTCTATAGCTAATAGCTTCTATAAGCACGTAGGATTTTTTTGTTATGTTGTTTTATGTAAAAATGCAATACAATGAAAAAATCCGGCGTAGTGCTTAGAAAACGTAATTCTCCCATCCTTGTTAGATGAGCGTAAAGCGAGCTGCGGCCGGTGATTATGCCAACCATAGTTCCACTTTGTTTCCTTCTGAGCCCCATGAGAAAAACAGAGATATTCCTATTGGGTTAATCAAGCAACAATTTTATGCACATGCAAGTACTCAGGTTCGCTCATCTCTGCTGGTGTTTCATGTAAACATCCGTTTTGATGGGACACCCGATGCTCGAGGTGACAACGCTAAGGCGGATTACGGTCGGGGGAACGGAGAATCAGAGCCATCCCTAGCTAAACTTTCAGCACTTTCATTCCCCATGATCCCCATGTGACCAGATACCCACAGAAGGGACACCTCGTTGTAGATACACAACTTATCCACAGACGACCTGCAATCCCCCAATAATTTGGATGTTACCCGTGGGACACTCAAAGCCATCAACGCTGCCTGAAAGGATAGCAATATACTTCCCCTTGATTTGCATATAAAGGGCTATCTTCGCTGCCATTGAGATGGCGAAGACTTCAGCCTGGAAGACAGTGATGTGTCTTTCAAGTGAGTACTCCATCCCAGTGTCAAATTCAGTGAAGTAGACGCCTTTCCCAGGTCCCTCATTAGTGAGAGAGCCGTGGGAGAAAATTTTTAGAGTGGACCGGGAAGGCCCAATAAGGCGCTGTCCTTAGTCCATGATTCTCTTACAGGAAAGCTCACAGAGAAACGACGCCCAAAACGAAGCTCTATTACAATCACATCACGTAGCATACTGGCCAGAGGATTTTCCAAGTCCAGCCCATATGCCAAAGAGCAATGAGAAAAGCCAGTCCAGTCATACCCCCAATCATCATCATGAGTGCAATCTGCACACATCCCTTTTGGCATCTGCCTGTATGCCAAGATCCAAGGGTGGTAGACTAAGTAGGACCACAACAGTACCAGTACCCGCAGATCGCATGAAGCCCGTAAATCCCAAGCAGGGAAGCTTTTGCAGGCCCCTTAGCTTCCGGATAGCAATCCCGACAAGTGTTCTCAGCCACCATACACATGTAGCATATGTGAGCATGAGCTTAACGATCGAGGTGTACATCCAGTGTACAGCCCTCGGTCTCATGCAGTATCTGCAGCAAAAAGCTCTCCTGCATTGATCGAGAACCCTCATAGCCGCATTAACTTTTCTTCTACGTGTAGCCCCATGTCAGCTTCCAGTCGAGGTAGCTTTTTCCACCAGCACACTGAGAGCGGTTCGACTGTCCACCTTCACACTTAAGTATCGTCGGCACAACGCTCTATGCCTTAAGAAGAACAGGCAGAATACCATCTGGACCTGGTATTAAACCAGTTATAACTTTTTCTCTTGTTTATTATTATTATTATCCTATTTTAATCTTTTCTTCTAAAAGTTAATTGATGAATTCTGGAACTAAAATGTCGGGAATGAATTGTTAAGATACTTGTTTCTTTAAACCAAGTCGTCTGTACATATGTGCATATTTTTTTTTATGTATTGCCTTTACTTTGAGTTATAAATTAGTTTTCCTTTTTGCAACTAATGTTTCTGTTCTATATTAGTCTTTTTTGGCTTTCTTTTCTCCGAGAATGCAACTAAGCCGGGTCTTAAGATAACTGCAAGTTTAATTTATTCAGAGTCCTCTAGCTATATTAAACACGACCCCTAGTATATCTAGTCAATAACTGTCAATTGCTTTTAGTCCATATGGAATGGAAAGCCGATCGGACTTCCATTACAAGTTTTCCAATTAGTGTTCAATTATCTTTCCTTTTATAAATTCTTACGATTTTTCCGCCAAATGGGTGATCGTTATAACTCTTTCTTGCAAGATTTGGATACTTCCTACATACAACCATTTTTGAGATAAACCAATTTCTATGATTTATAATTTCATTAATTTGCTCCTACCACTAAGTATATCCCATTTTCTCAAATGCATTAAAATATTATATTGTCCGTGAACGTCCTTTTGTTTGAAAAAAAAAATTCTTATTCAGTGGGGGTTTTAAGGAGAGACTTTTTCTTTCATCCGAATAAATTGAGACAAGGCCATTAATACTACCCTGAACCTTTTTTTTCCAACTTTTGCTTTAAAATTAAATATACATTAAAGCTTATTGTATGTAAGAGTATACACATCTCTAGGGATATTTTGGGAGCAAAAATAAATACACACCGTTTAAGATTTATATCAAGTTTCTTTTATATTTCTGGCAAAAAATGGCTATATTGTCATAGCGCCGTTTATTTCTATGCGAATATCATTCACAATATAAATGACGACCTGTACTATGTCTGTCAAAAATCTCAGGTGGCTGAAGAATGCCTTGTAATAAACAGACCAGAACAAAAGCATGTATACAAAGGTCGGAATACCCGAAATAGACTTAAAAAATCCATGCTTGTAGCTATGAGTGACAAGGATTATAAAAACAATTTAAATAAGATAAATTATGGAGCAAACTATGCTGTAAAATTGGAATTACCTTTAAGTACATTTTTTATTATATTTTTTTTTTTTATATTTTCATTAATATAAAAATTTATTTGATCTTATAAAGTTTATAAATATTTTTTTTACCGGCGAAAGATAAAAGTTTTTTCACTGGCGGAAAATTAAAGCTGAGATGGAAGTCTTTGAGGAATACTTTTAGGGTGGAGTTGGTGAAAAAGAGAGAGACTCGAACAGGAAGTACTGTTTCTCATGGCTGCAAGAGGAAGTACTTTAAGATTATGAGCATTTTGGAGACCAGTATTCCTATTAAATTAGTTAACGAAATTTATGGCCCAAAGATATTAATGAATGTTGCTTTATAATGTAACAATAACAAATTATATAATATATTATATTTCCAATGAAGACGAGATGACTTTATTGTCATTTGAAGACAACTCGCTGAGAATCAGCCTTTATCGTCAACTGTAATTTGCGCTTGTTGTGAAATATGAACAGGTTGCAGTTTGTCAGGATCCGGAGAGATTCCATCGGAAGCATTGAGCCAAACGATACAAGACAACTGGAAAAATAATCAACTTCGTGTTCCGTTGAGGAAAAATCTGAAACAATCTTGAACAATGCGAACCAAGCCCTAACAAAATAGAAAGAATGTTCGATTTCACTATTTTTGCAGTCCATAACAAAAAACAATAGAGATGGCGAATTTATCAGAGGACCAAAAGTCGGAGGAATTCTTTCTAAGTATGAAGGATTTGTGGGCATTATTTTTAGGAAAATCGTTTTATTGTTTTGTTCGACGTTTCGAATCCGAGTGATCCTTCTTCAGGAGCCTTATCTCAAGATTGCACACAAGCTCAACTTTTTTAAAATTAGTTACAAATATTTCAAATACCTGTTTAGTCTGCGGGTATAAATGTTGTTTGTTTTTTTTTAATACAAATAATAAAAAAAAATAAACAGAATGGAAAGCAGATTACAATAAAATAACGCAAAATACCATATTTACAATATTAATAACATCCTCTACCGGTGACCATTTATTTTTAGGATTCCGTACATAGCCAGACTGGAGGGACGGACGATTGTCCGCTAGCCCAATGGGCCTGTGGACGTCGGGGCACGTGCCTTCCATGTTAATCGCGACCACGCATATTTATCATGTACTCTAGTTGAACGCTGTGGCTGTGGTGGGAAAAAAACTATGAATTGTCATTTTGCATTTGAATTTTTTTTCCTTAGAAAAAGAATAAGAAAATATACATTTTCCTAAATTTCCCCCTTTGAAGGTTAAAGTATGGCAACAAGGAGAATAATCACCCAATTTGAAAATTGCAATGAGAAATCTTGCTACTATATAATTCAAACTTGCTTTAATTAAAAAGTATTGTTACGCGCCACAAAGTGATACAAGCGACATCTATTGGGAATGGAAACAACTTTAGGTTAGTGACATCCTAGTAAACTGGGTTTGGAGAATGGAATATTCAGGAAGGTTCTAGGATAATTCGTAGAGTATAAATACGGCGCTGCTCACATCCAGGAGGCGAGTATTATTTCAGACAGCGAAGTGAACGAAGTAAACTATTGGGATTGCGATAATTAGAAGTACAGTACTAGCGATAAATAAAGAGTTGATTTGATAATTATTTGTGAATTTGTGAGAGTAAACAGTAAAGTTAAATAAAGAAAGAACTTTTGAATTATATCTGAAATATTGTGTTTTAAATAACGAACTAAGGCCACGCTCGTAACAACTGGTGTCAGAAGTAAAATAAAATCGCGAAATAAAGTGGTGGCATTTGAATTTGAAATTCAAAGAGTGATTAATTTTGTGAAATCGTGTGTAAAAATTCCGAAAGATAATTTTATATTAAACTGTGAGTGAATTACAAAAGACGCAAGAATGGGACGCAAGCTAGAGGAGCTTCGCATACAGGAATTGAAAGTGGAGTTGGGGAAGCGGTCATTACAAACGACTGGCCTAAAGAATGTTCTAGTCGAGCGACTTAGACAAGCTTTGATAGAGGAAGAAAAGAATCCTGAGACATTCGTTTTCGAAGAAGAACCAGAAATTGAGGAAGAGCCTGCAATGAACATAGAACAGCTTTTAAGTACTTTAATGAGCAAAATGGAAGCCCGTTTTGATGAACAAAAGAATTCTCTCCAGGAACAAAAGAATTCTCTCCAAGAACAAAAGAATTCTCTCCAGGAACAAAAGAATTCCCTCGAGGACCACAAGAAATCTATGGAAACCCGTTTGGACGAACAAAAGAATTCTCTCCAGGAACACAAGAAATCTATAGAAACCCGTTTGGACGAACAAAAGAATTCTCTCCAGGAACAAAAGAATTCTATGGAATCACGTTTAGATGAGCAGAAGAATGCTTTGGATGAACAAAAGAATTCTATGGAATCCCGTTTAGATGAGCAGAAGAAATCACTGGAAACGCGTTTGGATGAACAAAAGAGTTCTCTGGAGAATTGTCTAGAAAGTCGCTTAGAGGAACAAAAGAATTTCCTGAAAAACTCGTTAGACGAACAAAATTTAAAAATTGAAGGAATCGAGCAAGAAGTGGCGGAAGTTCAACAAAAAGTGACCGAACAGCTTGACAACTTCAAATCAGATTTGGAGAAGATGAAGCATCGACAACCACGGCACGAAGGAATTGAAATATCCAATGCAGGCAGAATGAAACCTCCAATATTTGATGGACAAAATTCGTGGCATATTTTCAAGAGACAATTCGAGGCTGCTTCCGAAGTAAACGGATGGAATGATGCAGACAAAGCTACAGCTCTGGTATTAGCACTTCGAGGTTCTGCATCAGAGCTTTTACAAACTATACCGATAGAAAGGCAACGTGATTATACTTCAGTAGTACAGGCGATAGAGTTACGTTATGGAGATGAACACATGCAGCAAGTATATCGCCTACAGCTACGCAACAGGATTCAAAAGCATGGCGAATCACTACAACAACTGCAGGGTGATGTGGAAAGATTAGCTTATCTCTCATACTCTAGCGTAAATGCAGATTTCCATAATGAAGTGGCAACAGAAGCATTTGTGAACGCTATTGCAGATCAAAATTTACAACAAGCGTTGAGGCTAGCAGGAAAGAAATCAACAGTAGAAGCACTAGGCTATGCACTAGCGTATGAATCTGCCAGGCAAGCTTCCCGAAGTGCAGTACGAGTGAGAGAAATTTCGGTGGAGGAATGTACTTGTAATAGAATGCAGCCATCACAGAGCAATTCTTCACGTGGTATTCTGCGATGCTGGAATTGTAATAGACCAGGACACCTCCAAAGGGACTGCAGAAAACGCCGTCGAACAGAATCACCAGAAGAGGAGGACAGAACAGAATGCCAAAGATGTCGAGCCAGGGAGCAAGCTATTCGGGGAGAGCCTAGAAATCAAACAGCGACTAGTCGCATCAGCTCCCCTGTTCAGCAGTCGGAAAACATGTAAAAACCAACTTCGGGGGGCAGAAGTTGGTTGGTAGAGTCGACAGCCCCGAAGTCATCATTCAGATAGCCCAGTTGCAGAGAAATAATAGCAGTCTTGTTATATATGGAAGTGTAGGAAAAAATGACTGCGTTGTCACTATCGACACTGGAGCTTCGAGATCAATTATTAGAGCGGATCTTGTCAAGAACAAATGGCTTCACAATACCACCAAATATTTACTAAGAACAGCAACTGGAGCCGCAGCACAAGTTTTTGGAGAAATAACTTTGGATATTCAACTAGGTGAGCTACTATTTCCTCACAATTTCCTAGTTTCAGACATAATGGATGAATGCATCCTTGGAGTAGACTTTATGACCACATATAAAATAAATTTAGATGTCGGAGAACGAATACTCAAATATGGCAACATAGAAATTCCTATGAGACTAGGAGGAGGAACAGATTATCCTGCAAAAATAAGGACGATGGTCTGTGAGAATATGACTCTCTCTGCATTCTCGGAGACGCTAGTATGGACAAAGCTTACTGATGACATCGGGACCTGCCGATTCTATCTGGTGGAGCCTAACCCTACAAAAGTAACATCGAACATCATCGTTGGTAAGACTTTAGTGAAGACAGAAGGCGCAACATTAATTCCAGTCAGAGTGCTCAACACATCCGAAAATGAGGTACAACTAAAAGAAGGTGCTATAATTGGAAATTGTGAGCCTGTTTATCAGATTGTTAATTTGGAAAATGGTAGTAATATTAAGGAGGCAATACGTATACCAGCTACTACTCAACAGGTTCAGAAACTTCTTTCATCTAGTGCCTTAAGTGAACAGCAATACAACGATGCCAAAGAGATGATCGATGAATTTTCCGAATTATTTGCATTGAATGATGATGATTTCGGCAAAACAAATCTTGTCCAGCATCGAATCACAACAGGAGATTCTAGGCCCATTCGGCAACCACCACGAAGACTACCATTAGCCAAACAACCAGAAGTTGCAGATATGATAAATTCCATGAAAGAACAAGGCATAATTGAGGAATCTAACAGCCCTTGGACATCGCCAGTTGTTTTGGTCAGGAAAAAGGATGGCAGCACCCGATTCTGTGTGGACTACCGCCAACTAAATAATGTAACAAGAAAGGATAGCTATCCGTTACCAAGGATTGATGACACATTGGACACCCTTTCCGGAGCGGAATGGTTTTCCACATTGGATTTGAAGAGCGGTTACTGGCAAGTGGAAATACATCCCGAGGACCGAGACAAAACTGCTTTCTCAGTTGGAAGTGGCTTATGGCAATTCAAAGTTATGCCATTTGGATTATGTAATGCTCCAGCCACATTCGAACGACTCATGGAATGTGTTTTACGAGGATTAACCTGGAAAACATGTCTTGTCTACTTAGATGACATAATTGTGATCGGAAGGACATTCGAGGAACATAAAAACAACTTACGGGACGTACTTCAAAGACTGAGGGATGCGAAACTGAAGCTCAGTACGAATAAATGTGCTCTATTCAAGAATGAAGTAAAATATTTGGGGCATATAGTTTCATCACAAGGAGTAAGAACTGATCCAGAGAAGATAAGAGCTGTGAAAAATTGGCCTGTTCCAAAGGACAAACATCAATTAAGGAGTTTTCTTGGATTAGCTACCTATTACAGGCGATTCGTAAAAGGTTTTGCAGATATAGCAAGGAGCCTACATCAACTTACAGAAAAAGGAAAGCCGTTCATATGGTCAGATAAATGTAACGAGAGTTTTGCAAATTTGAAGCAACAGCTCTGTGGAACTCCAGTGCTTCACTATCCAAAGCTGGGAAAAACTTTTATATTGGACACGGATGCCAGCAATGTAGGTATTGGTGCAGTGCTTTCACAGGAGGAGGATGGTCAAGAGGTGCCAGTAGCTTATTTTAGCAAAGCACTCTCAAAATCAGAGAGAAATTATTGTGCTACAAGGAAAGAGCTACTTGCCATTGTAAACTCAACCAAGCATTTCCATAAATATCTCTACGGGCAGAAATTTATCCTCCGCACTGACCATGCAGCGCTTAAATGGCTTTTGCAGTTTAAGAACCCTGAGGGGCAAGTGGCGAGATGGATAGAGCGACTCCAAGCTTATGACTTTGAAATCCAACACCGAAGAGGACGTATCCATGGAAATGCAGACGCCCTTTCACGACGTCCATGCAAAGTTGAATGCAAACATTGCGTTCGGCTGGAAGAAAAAGAAACGGAGGCAACTATACAGCTGATGACGGTGGAACCATCGACAGGTTGGAACAACGAGAGCTTGCGAACGGCTCAACGGGAAGACCCAGACATAGCACCTATTCTTGCTTGGAAAGAAGACATGGAAAGACCACAATGGCAAGATATCTCGGAAAGGAGTGAGAAACTGAAGAGCTACTGGGCTCAATGGAACTCTCTTCACGTTGAATGTGGTATATTAAAGCGCAAGTGGGAATCAACTAACGGCGAGTCATTCCGAATGCAAATAGTCGTGCCAGCATCCCAGGTCAAAGATGTTCTAGAAGAAATGCACAGTGGATCATCTGGAGGACATTTGGGGGTGAATAAAACAATTTCCAAAATACGTGAAAGGTTTTATTGGTTACATACGCGGGAGGATGTTGAGGAATGGTGCCGCAGATGCACTATCTGTGCTTCTTGCAAAGGACCACCACACAGAAGTAGAGGAAAAATGCATAAGTATAATGTAGGAGCCCCATTTGAAAGGATAGCCGTAGACATCGCTGGACCTTTTCCAGAAACAGATAACGGTAACCGTTATATATTAGTTGCTATTGACTATTTCAGTAAATGGCCTGAAGCTTATGCAATCCCTAATCAAGAGTCTACCACAGTAGCGGATCAAGTAGTAATGAATTGGGTCAGTAGATTTGGTGTTCCTCATGAACTTCATTCGGACCAAGGACGGAACTTCGAATCACGGACTTTCCAAGAGATGTGTAAAATTCTGGGAATAAGAAAAACCAGAACAACTCCTCTGCATCCACAATCTGATGGCATGGTAGAGCGCTTCAACAGAACATTGTTCGAGCATCTAAAGAAAGTAGTCGACTATCACCAACGCGATTGGGATCGACATATTCCCATGTTCTTAATGGCCTATCGATCAGCTGTACACAACACGACCGGACAAACTCCAGCAAAAGTGATATTCGGAAAGGAGATGCGATTACCTAGCGATCTCAAGTTTGGTACACCCAGAGGTGAACAAATGTTACCAGACGATTATGTATCGGAACTTAGACAACAATTAGCTGATGTACACGAAGTCACGAGAGCAAAATTAGCAATAAATACCGATCGGATGAAGACCCGCTATGACTTACGTGCTAACTCAGCAGGATTTAATGAAGGTGACCTTGTTTGGCTGTACAACCCGAAACGACATAAGGGACGTTCTCCCAAATTACAACAACACTGGGAAGGACCGTATTCAGTAGTGACTAGAATAAATGACGTAGTATATAGGATTCAGCGGGGTACAAGAGGCAAACGGAAAATCGTTCATCTAGATCGTTTATGTCAATACTGCGAGCATCAAGACCGTGGATCACCTGTTGTTCGGGACGAACAATTTTAAGAAGGGGGCAGTGTTACGCGCCACAAAGTGATACAAGCGACATCTATTGGGAATGGAAACAACTTTAGGTTAGTGACATCCTAGTAAACTGGGTTTGGAGAATGGAATATTCAGGAAGGTTCTAGGATAATTCGTAGAGTATAAATACGGCGCTGCTCACATCCAGGAGGCGAGTATTATTTCAGACAGCGAAGTGAACGAAGTAAACTATTGGGATTGCGATAATTAGAAGTACAGTACTAGCGATAAATAAAGAGTTGATTTGATAATTATTTGTGAATTTGTGAGAGTAAACAGTAAAGTTAAATAAAGAAAGAACTTTTGAATTATATCTGAAATATTGTGTTTTAAATAACGAACTAAGGCCACGCTCGTAACAGTATTTATATGGGCCATTAGTTGACCTCCCAGCAAACTTTATGGCGATAATAACTGCAATAAAAATTGAGCTGTCCTTTTATTGCCATAGCGATGATAGCTCAAGAATTAAAGTCAATTAGATTCCCAGAAAAATTACGATTTGCCTACGAATCACTTTCTTATTGGTACATTATTGCACTTTTATTGCCTAAATCGCTGGTATGAGATGTGATGAAAGCGAGGTGCATAGAAACGATATTTAAAGAACTGCCTTTGGAAATTACCTCATTTGGAATCCTTATTTTTCAACTGCGGTAGAGTAGAAAAACAGTGAAACTAGAAAAATTTGCACACCCAAAAATATAAGAATATTTATCGCCATAATGATCATAAAATGAATCACTTACACTATTAATTTGCGAGGCAACATTTACCTCCGTTAAACTAAACGAAAGCAATAGCTATGCATATAATTCCGGGAACAAAAAATAACTTTTATGCGATAAAATGGAGAAACGCTTGCAATTGAAAAGCAAACACAAGAAGATAAGAATATTTCTCGCCATGGTGATCTTCAAATGATTCGCTTATTCATATGCGATGAAACATTTACCTCCGTCAAGTTAAACGTAAACGATAAAAATGCATTATTGCCGGCAAAAAAATGCTCGTTGTTGCAAATTTGTATACCCTAGATAAAATCTAAAGGGTATACTAAGTTTGTCATTCCGTTTGTAGCACCTCGACATAATGATGGTGAGCAAAATGGATTGGAAACCCACGCATAATATTAAAAGTTATTTTGATTTTTGCATGTTCGTCTGTCCGTCTGTCTGTCCGTCTGTGCGTACGATAACTCGAGAACGCGTTCACTTAGAAAGCTGAAAGTTTTTACACGGACCTTAAAAAATAAAAGTAAAATTAAGCTCTAAAATGAGACAAGTCGGACAACTCCTTCGTGGGGTTACCATACAAAAATTTCGTTTTCCACTATATATTTGGACACTGCCTGAGAACGCGTCGGCACAAAGAGCTGAAATTTGGTACGTCGTATTTTTATAGTAATGGCAAAAAAATTCAAAAATGGACTAAATTTGGCTTCCCCTTCTTGGTGTTGCCATATAAAAATTTAGGCTTTTTACATATACTGTGAAAACGATCAGTCTTAAACATTTTTATTGTACTAACAACTTCTTTAGAATACGAAATCTTATAAAATTGGTTATAATCATTTTTTCTGTCCGACAAACCGTTCTAGAAATATATGCGAAAAACCACTTCAAAAATTAAACTTGTATAGATCGATGATCATACGAAATTTAATACGGGCATTCATCTAAGGTGTCATAAGAATTGGTCTTAGACCAATTCTAGCTTTTTTACTTGTTTTTATTGAATTTTAGTTTGAAATATTTCCAGGTTAAATTAATAATAAATGGAACTTGTAATGTCAGTGACATACTTTTCAATAAGTAATTCCTGCAGAGTGTAAAGATCCTATATCTGCGATTTTGAGCTTGTGTAGACATTTTTTTATTGAGTAATTGAACATTACAGAGTTCGCAGTATTTTTGCTTCACCCAAAAGTGTAAGATAAATTCTCCGGGAAATAAGGCCTAACGAAATAACGCCCGAAAGTGATAAGTGAAATAAGGCCCGAAAGTTCCATATAAATTTTAATGTGTCAAATGTGAAGTTATGCCCAACATTTTTGGGTCTTATTTCACACTTTTCGGTTTAGGGCGTTATTTCATAATGATATAAAGTCCAAAATTCGTAAATGAAATAAAGCCCAAGAAACGAAATTGATCCTGATGAAATAATGCCCAAAAATCATTTCAGAAAATGAAGGAAATATTTCCCAACGATGTGTGTAAAGTAAGAACGCGTCGCGCCTGGCTGGCGGGGAGGGGGCGGCGAAAAGGGGTTCAAGGCGTCCGCGCACTGACATTCGATTTAAAGTGAGAGGGCATCGCGCGAGGTGGGCAGGTGTTGCAGGCTTGTCTGCACCCTTGCCGAGGCCCCCCTTTTCTTCACGCTGATCGCATTCTTCCTTTAAATTGAATATCAATACGAAAACGCGCCGCCGCAACGCAAGAAAGCGCCGCTCCAACGCTCCTCCCCACCCGCGCGACACGCTCTTCTTTACACACATCATTATCAATATTTTGGGCTTTATTTCATTTGCTTGTTCTCTTGATCTGAACTTTGGGCTTTGTTTTACTCTTTTGTTGGCGCTTTTTTCACCTACTTTGGGTTTTATGTCACATTTGTTTTCAGGCCTTAGTTCATCTATCGCTTTCGAGCGTTATTTCGTTGGGTGCTATTTCCCGGAACCTAAGATAAATCCAAACCATGAAATAAATAAGTAAAGCCATCTACATATACATTATTCATAATAATCTAAAGAAAATATACAGTTAAAACCAAGTATATAATCGGTTTGGTTTTCATTGCTGTTGGGCGCTTTTTCTATAAGATCTTTTATTTTCAATTTATATTTCACTTTTTCTATACCGATCTCCACTTGGCGGATATTCAAAAACAACTCCCCGAGGTTTGGGCAAATTGCACCCAGGTACCCATGATCGCTTTAAAGCTCTTTTTCATTTGTATTGTTTTCTCACGACGTTGAAAAAACGGACGTGAGAGAATGCAAAAGTTTTTTGATGCTAGCATTTTTAAATGCATTTTAAATGAAACCTTGAATGCATGAATTTAAATTAATTTTCAGGGTCAACTTCGCAATGCATCGATATATTGCATAGGGCAATATATTGGTGTATGGACCTTTATGGTTGTGATTTAGGCACCTGAGTCACAACATTGCTGGACAGAAAAAATATCGTACTAGTTTTTGTAGAGGTTTTGTAATGTTTTTGTTTTTACTAAAGATATAAGCGTGTGATTAAAGAAAGTGTAGTGATAAAAGCAGTGTTGGATTGAAAAAAAGTACAAGTGGAAGTATACTGCTTGTGAACAATACAAACAAAGCATTCAATTCTGATCGTTAGTGACAATTTAGTTAGTCGCACGGAAGTTCGGAAAATATTTGGTTTGGGTTAGGCAAAAAAGTGTATTCTACCTTTAAATAACTATACAAAAAACAACATATGTATGGTGATATACAGTCGGTCAAATCTTTAGGAATTTACAGGGGCGTCCAACTGTTAAAAGGAGGCTTAGAGTTGATTTAATTTGAAGTTTGCTTTTTTCATCAAATCTAGTCTTGATAAGCACGTCCACCAAAAATACTGAGGAACATTATTATTAATTGCTATTTTTCTAAAACATGTCATCAAAACTAGTCTTTCATATCGAATTTAAGAAGCTCATTTTAATTAATGTAATTAGGCTTACAGTTATAGACTCTAAACCGCCGAGTGAATATCACTCGTATATTAATTATATACAACTTGAAAATTTATGGTCAGAAATCTTTAGTATATTGCTTTATGCTATGCCTATCATCTGCTGTTATCCATTACGCAACCGATGTCTATATGTACATTAAACGTTTTTATTTTCAGATGCCTGCCACTTTTGGCGCCATATGGTGGGTAGTTTCACTGCAGCTATTAGTTATTCCCATCTCATCAACAAACAAGTTATATATAAAGTATCTCATATGTTGAATAATTCATTCGCTATTGGTCTCCTATGCAAACTTCATCCATATAATTTCGAAAAAATCAATAGCTAAATAGTACATACATATCTTCCCCTACACCTAATCATATAATAGTGTCTAAGATGTGTAAGTAATGGCAGAGTATACATAGATACTTTGCAATATCAAGTTTGTAAGAGAACGTTTTGATTCCTTGACACTTGATACTTTATATTATCTGGTCTATACCGCTTGGTATCCCTCTTGAGATTTAGGGCAAATAGAAAAATCAATTTGTTTGAGAGAAAATGATGTAGGTGTACCTATTTGCTTACATAACTGCAGATGCGCTGCGAAACACTGCGTGAACTATCTATCAATATAACGGAATCCCAATGACCTTCAATTGAAACAGCTTATCACTCAATAACTGATTGTTAAATGGACCCAAGATTGAAGATGACATGAGTAGAATAATAATACGTTTCCGTGCCAAAAGATATATCTTCCCTGCTGACATTGCCAAAATATGCAATACAGAATCCCCTAAATGATGAGGTGATTTGTAATCGAAAATGTTATATATTTTTTTTTCGAATTCGTGTTATCTTCCAAATTACGGAGGATCTTAAATTTTTTCGAAGATGTGATCCTTGCAACGCTTTTTTGGCTGTAACTCAGCTCGTTTTGCTTATTGAGCCGCCATTTTGATCTTGTTTTATTCGTATTACTACTGGCTTTCATTTGTAATAACTGTCTTTCAAAATAGTTTTTAGATACATAAGTATAAAAAGAATGATATAACCTGAAAAATGTTTGTCTCTTCGAAAAACTATTTTCTGTAAGGGTAAAAATATCTCCCAAAACTTACTTCATAGTTTTAAGATTTATATTAAGGACTGTTAATAACATATTTTGCACTATTATTTTTAAACTGTCGTTATCAAATAAGACAATATCGAAAGGGGTTTTGGTTTTTTCCGAAACACATGATCAAATATAAACTATTCTAATAACATTTATAATGCAGTGTCTAGGCTGTAAGTATGCTCTAAGTAACTACTAATAACTACTAGTTTGAAAATTGCTCGAATAAATTTCCTGGGTCATTTAATAAGGGCTTTTGATATGTCTGCTTGTTGCATTTCCCGGCTTATTTGGTTATCTACTGCTACTATTCGATTTACTAAGTCGTCGAGAGATAAAATATCTCTTTCGTCCTATAGACAAGATTTTCTAAGTGAACCGAAACATAAAAATCCAGAGATGTTAATTCAGCGGATCGATGATAGTATGGAAAACGCCGATTTAAGAACTGCTTCACCCTTACTCCATAGTATGCTGGAGTACCGTCGCCTTGAAACCACATTCTATGTGTGACGCTGAAAGGAAGGTCGTCAATTACATCCTCTAAAGTTGTTTGGAGAAATTGTAAATAATTGTCGCTATTTATATTGGAGGGAAATTTTATAGCACCAATTAATTGAATTCCAGTTATTCCTGTCCAAACATAGACATGGAACGACTCTTAATATCTAGCTGCTGTTGTAAGCCTTCGGTTTTCCTCTGCCCAGTAATGGTGGTTATGAATATTCAAGATTGGATTCTTTGAGAAATCAGCCTCACCTGTCCATAACATATTCTTCACAATATTATTATGTTGAAGTAACCATTGAGAAAAAGAAACGTGTTTTGAAAAATCTGCCAGCTGTAGTGCTTGCACCAGTGACGGATCCAGCTAAGGGGAGCGGGGGGGCGCGCCCCTCCCTGAAGATCTTTGAAAAAAAAATTGCAATAGATCTGCTGAAGTTTTCCTAACCAAATCTATTCTACTGCCCTTTTTGTAAAAAATAGAAAAAGTTTTGGAAGCGTTCAATTTGATACGTTTAACAACGCAGTCCTTACAGCTAGCGGCTTGACATTCGCTCCACTTCAAGGCTTAGCTCCCGAAGCCTATAAAAAAGCAGGAAATGCTGATACCTGTCAATATCCTGTACACTAGAGTGGATTTTCTTGGGGCTTTTGAAGCAGGATAGAGCCTATTGATGTAAAAGAGACAGGAGGATTGTTTTAACTGAAAACATGTGTCAAAGGGTCTTAGACCAATCTTCGATCTAAAGATGGCTTGTTAGAATGTTATAAGTGGGTCAAAAAATACTTCAACAAACAATTATAGCTGGTAATTGAAAAAACAAAACAAAACTGCTGATTGGGAAATTTCCAATCAGTATCTTAGAGAAATTCATTGATCCGTCTCTTTTGCTTCGAGGGATTTGATGAATTTACATTAGAGCTTAGTGAGTAAGTCTTGGCATACATGAATACATTACTTATTCCTACAGCAGGTCTCAACAACAGCAAACTCGCTCATAATAAGAACGAAAGAGCTTGCTTTTCGTGCCTATCAATGACATTAGTACCCAGAATTGAAACAAGTCTACAAGACTGCACAGAATACCTGCACGTCCAATATAGGAAGAGGAAAATTCCTTTTTGTCCAAAACTTTAGACTAAGAATTTTGGCAAGCCTCAAAGATAGCAAAGGCTTCTGGCCCGCGGTCAAAGCCATCAGGAACAACTTCACCAATTCCTCTATACCTTTACTACTTAACAATGGTGAAGTTGTTTTTGACTCCCTGGATTAAACTAATATTTTGACTAGTAGATTCGCATCAAATTCTCGTTTTCCATTCACCTCACAGACAACTATTTGGCATCTCCCGTGTGTACATATACAAGAGCCAATACACATCCGTAGGAGAGATGTGTTCAAGGTCTTTAAGATGATTAGCGCCTCTAAAGCCGTTGGTCCTGATGGTTTCTCATCCCTGTTAATTAAAAGTTGTGCCTCCTCCTTGGCTAAACCTCCGCGCAAACTATTGTACTTGTATTATTCGACAGGCAAATTTCCATGGTTGGAATTAGCTTACGTTCATCCTATTCCCAAGAAAAGAGAGGGTTGCGATCTCTCAAATTATCAACCAACTGCAATCCCTTGGATTCTATCAAAGGTTTTTGGATCTATTATTAACTCCAAATTAATGAGGAATCTAGAAACCAAACAACTCATATATGATCGCCATTATGGCTTCCGGACTGCACGCTCATCTGGAGACTTGCTGACTTTTTTTACGGAACGTTGAAATCGAAATCTTCACAATTTTGGTGAGTCCAAAATCGTTGCCCTAGATATTTCAAAGGTCTTTGATATAGTCTGGCATCCAGCCCTTTTAGTTTTTATCTGAACGCCTAATACCGGTTTAACTAGGTGGCGTTTCACCAGAACTTTAGCCTATAAATTCCGATGTTCCCAGGATTATGTTATCTATCCATCCGTTTGTTTATTTTCTTTAATGGTCTGCTTTCCTATACTTTTAATCCTATCCATGGTTTTGTCTATCACAATACCCTTGACTTCGCTTACTACTTTGATACTCTTAGGCACTCCACAGAGAATGCCACATCTGTCTAAGTCTCAAAGCTGTCTCTTCTCTTTAAAACGGGATTTTTGTAACTCTTCCAGTCCCATTTCTTTTGATTGAGAACTGATTTACGGTACACAGTCATTAATATTTACTGTTAGTTAAGCTGGACAAATTACTTCTTTTCTGTTGCCAAAGAAGCACCGAAATGTCTTGGATTTCTGAAAAGGTGTAAGAAATATTTCAGCCCATCGAATCTAGCGATCAACTACAAGTCCCACATCAGACCTAGAAAGGAATACAATTCCCTTATCTGCGCCGGGACTGGTCGCACAGCTTTAGGATTTAGAGCCTTCAAGCTCATTGGCGATTTGGCAAGAACTTGCCATATGGACTCACTGTTGGATGCCTTTCGCTCCTTTCCTTATGTCCTTCCTACCATGCTGTACTTTGCGTCATAGATTATCTTCTGAGCTTAGCTTATTTGTCAAACTTTGCAAAGCTACAGTTTATGATGAATTCGTGAATTTGAACAAAATTTATTTCGCTATTTTTACTAACCGAAATGGATGATTCGAAAGCGTTAACTTCCACCATTAACAAACCAAAACAAAATAAATAATTTAACACCTCGTTTGACTTTAGCGAGCGGTAAAAATTGAACGTTGAGCAACTTTCTTCGTTGAGAGTGGTAGCTTATCTGTTCGACCCGAATCTTCTAAATTATATATTTTGTGCATTTGACATTTGCGAGTGGTGGCGAGTGTGTTCGAACTTTTGATCTGCTTCCAGCTTATACCATTTTTAAACCATAGTTGCGCCCCCCCCCCCCACCCCTCACAAGAATCTTGGATCAACCCCTGGCTTGCACTCTGGTGTGGTGGTTTCTTCATGCAAACGCCTCGAAACCTAGAAAGTTGTCAGGATTTTACGTGTGCACCTGCCAAGTATGGCTTAATCTCACGGCATTCTTCATGCACGGATTGTAAAGATCAATCAGATTCCTCGTGTCGAAACAACGAGTACCAGTATTCCAAATAAGCATGACATGACATCAACTTACTGATAGAAGCGAGACCTATCCCATCCTGCCGATCTATGGGTCACGGCACCCTATACCACAGCTACGACGATGCTCCCATAAAGGGGCCATCCCAAGTTGAGGTGGATAAAACCTTGTTATCCAGGACTCCTCTAACCCCGTAGTACCAAGTTAGCCAATGTCGGGCCACCCATTTGGTATGGCTTTCGTAAAGCATGATCAACGGACCATGAATATTCCCAGATTCAATCTTTCATGCTAGATATCTTTTTTAAACGGTACTGGTAACTCCGTGCGGTCCTAGATCTTATTAGCAGTGTCTTAAAGAATTGTACTTGGCCTATACAGGTAATACAATCTTTTGGACGCTGGCGGAGGGGACCACGTGAAGGTTAAGATATGCCCAATTCAGTCTGGATAGGCTTCGTGATTCACCATTTGGATCATATAGCATATGCATACTAACCATATAAGCACTACTAACATACATACCTGATTTCCGTTATTCATCAACTTATTCATCATCTCACTCCTCGCACCACTATGCCTGAGATTTTATTATTCTGGCTTACATGAGTACATAACTTCAATTGCACCGTGGGCCATCTGCCTAGCATCTACTACAGTACCCACACAGCCAAAAATCTCAATTTCAATTTCACTAAGGTAAAGTTACCTCGCCTTGATAAGTACCAATTCGCGCCCATAGCACTCAACTAACTATACCGCACTACTGTACGCACTCTCCTGGGAGATGCCAAAGCGATCTATAAAATCATCAAAATGCTCATACCACCATAAACACCAAATCAACAAACCAACAAATTCCATCTACCAAGTATGCATGCTTTCCTCTTATACAGCTTTCACCTTGTTCAGCATTGCGCTTCACAGACTACTCCCCCCCCCCCCCCACCCCGCCACCAAACCTAGAATTAGAAAAGTGTCTTCAGCTTAATTTTCATAACAAGAACAAAATTTTGTAGTACTACATACATTTAAAACACGCTGATTAGTGTGCCTTGAAATAATTTACGAGACGGGACCCGTCTTCGAGGATACCGCATATAATAATCCGCTAAAGCTGAAGAATCATTTCTACGGCACATACCACAAATAAAGTGCATTTCAGCCAACTGCTGGTATGTAAAATCGGAAGGCATTACTTCACTTATTTCTGCTCACTTATGTACTTGATCAAACGATACAATCTAACTGCAAGCAAGCACTTAATAGTTTTCACAAGTTTATAAAACTTGTGAAGAAATTGCACCAGGAAAATTCTGTACCTGTGCAAGATTATTTCTTTATGCTACGATATGTAAGGTTAGGTCAGGATACACAAAAACCATTACGTTTTGAGCCATCTTTGATCTTCTATTTTTGGTACAATACCTGAACTTAAAAGGCGCTTTATTTTATTTTCATTATAATTTCCCTTCTACACATTTCACGAACCTAGGACAGGTTATTGACCAGTCACAGGCACATGTGAAGCTCGACATTATTTTATTTCATAACGACAGATTAAAATTAATAGTGCAAAATATATTAGTGACAGTCTTAAACGTAAACTTTAAAATGATAAAGTAGGTTTCACTCGATTTTCTTGCTTCAGTGCTTAGTAGTTTTCCCTCCATTATAAAATATTTTGAATTTCTTTTAAGTATGGGCGAGGTATGTTGAAAGAGGAATATTTGAGCTGGACTAATAATGTTGGATATATCTGAAAGGCAACGGATTAAGAATCTTTTCTGTGGGTACGGAACAGTTTCCTAATATTGCTACTTTAGGAGATTTTTGACCCTCAAAGAAGATAACGTTTCGAAGAGACAAACATTTTTGAATTTATAACGTTTATTTTTTACTTATCTAAAAACTATTTTGAAAGCTAGTTATTGCAAATGAAAGCCAATAGTAATACGAATAAAACCAAAATGGCGGTTCAGTAAGCAAAGCGAGATAAATTACAGCCAAAAAAGCGTTGCAAGGACCACATTTTCAAAAAATTCTAAAATCCCCCGTAATTTTGAAGATAACACGAATTCGAAAGATAAAAATATGACATTTTCAATTGCAAATCATCTCATCTTTTAGGGGTTACCCTGTACAATGAACAAATTTTGGTAGCTGAGGACAGATATTTGAAATTAATCATATGGAGAAAACAACGAACAGCTACAGTCAAATATTATCAACTATAGTATACAGTCACAAAATGTCAATCCACACATATTAAAAATAAGTTGAAATTTGTAAATTAAAAGTAATTTACTCAACCCTCGCAGTTGGCAAGTAAGTATATAAAATATATATACTTGCTTTTGGTAAGGAATATGCCAATTACTTATAAATTGCCTTTTTTAGCTTACTTTCTTATGTCCGTTTAGTCCGCCGCCTAAATTACAAACGAGCATTTGGCAATATCGTTTTCGAGGGCTATGCTTGCCCATGGCAAGTTACTTTCGAGTTATTTTCGATTTGTTTGCTGGGTTATAGCACAATATCTACATATCTGCATTAAATCGCAGCAAACAAAGTGAATCGAAAATAAGTCAAAAATAACTTGACATGGGCAAGCATAACCCTCGAAGACGATATTGCCAAATGCTCGTTTGTAATTTATGCGGCGGACTAAACGGACATAAGAAAGCAAGCTTAAAAAGGCAATTTATAAGTAATTGGCATATTCCTTACCAAAAGCAAGTATATGTATATATTTTATACACTTGCCAATTGCGAGGGTTGAGTAAATTACCGTTAATTTACGAATTTCAACTTATTTTTAATATGTCTGGATTAACATTTTGTAATTCGCAAAAGTAAGGGCAATCTTTTTTAAATATTATAATATCTTATTATAATTTTATTATTGAAAAATAAAATGCGACAGCAATTGTAATAAATTGTAAAAAGCATTGTTGAAAAATTTAATAAGAGCGAATTTGATAGAAGAAATATTGCAAAATTTGCACGAGGCTTACTAAAAGCGAGAAATAGTCAATAGTTGAAAGAGAAGCAATCATATACACACTTTATTGCAATAATGCTGTCCCTGTTTCACAACTATTGCTCATTCCTTACTTTTGGCAAAACCTCGCCAAATTGTTTGCTGGGATGGCAGTAAAATGCATACAAAAATTAGCCGAAGAGGAAGCAGAAAATTATCCATTGAGTGCAGCTACTGTGAAGGATTTCTATGTTGATGACATTTTGATAAGAAGTAAAGACTTGGATGAAGCACTTTCTCGAGTTATCGGGAGGATAGATGAACGGACGGACGGACAGACGGACATGTAAAAATCAAAATAAATTTTAATATTATTCGTCGGTGTGCCATCTATTTTTATCTACCATCATTGTTAAATTGACGAATATTCTGGTATTTCAGGAAACAGATTATTCCATTTAAATGGACAGTAATCTAGTTGACTGAAAAAGAAAGAAAAAATGGAAATATGAGTATTTTAAATTGTTTTCCTCAACAAGAATTCTCAAATTTTAATAAATTTGAAACTTTGTCCCTCAACAGAACTTTAAAAACCACACCACTGGCAGTACATTTATCTTCCAAAAAATTTGTTTTGTTTACAACTTTGTGTATAAACATAAACACCTTTCTGTGTGTTCGTTCTGCAATTTAAACAGATTCCTCGCCTTCTTCCGCCTGCAGACTGCATTGTACCTACACTCATTTCATCATATGCATTTGTTGTTTACGTGAACAATACGGCATTAACCTACTAGTTATAAAAAATTGTTTCTAGCTGGAATTAACAAGTTCTAGTTAAATCTTCGTACTTCTAGTCAAAATTAATACTACGTCAACAGATTTTACATTGTTACTGCTTTTTCTATCACTTGGTGTTTGATTCGAACAGAAGTAAGTCCTGCAAAATTGTCAAGTGAGCATTTCAATAAATTAATTAAAATATTTGAACCTTATTAAGTTTTCATAAGTGCATATTGGGGTTGGTATATAGTAAGTGTGTTTTATTTCTTTATTTATTTATATATTGGCTCGGCGTCTATAAATTCGTATAAATCTGTTGGAGAGGGTGTAAATCGGAATTCTTTTATTCTGAATGCATGAATTACTAAAACAGAAGACACATTTTTATATCTATTATACATATATTTCTTAACAAAAATATTTTCAACTTAAATGTGTTTTACATGAAACTATTTCACAAGTTGATTTAAATTAGTTTGCATTATTTGGAGTAATCGCTTCGCTATACAATATGTTTATATCACCTTTCAAAATGCTCATTTGCACAATTTAAATTACTTGTTTTTATTAATTTACTGAAAACTGGGATTGACAAATGAATTAAGATTAAACAGAGGGTATGGAAGAAGCTTGTTTAAATGGCAAAAAATATGTTTTCGAAGTTAAGTGTGCTATATTGCTAGTATGTATATAGAATTATAGCTCTTGTTTTAATTATACCAATTATGTCAGTTATAGGTTTTTAGTAGTTGAAACTTGTTTTGATCTCTGAAGATTCACTCCGGACTCCGGAGTACGTCACCTTGCAAAGGAGAGTCATTAAAATATTGCTATTTTCAGTTGAATCTCGCGTATTTCAAGATGGATGTGGAACAGTTTGAGCAGTTCCTACTTAAAGGCGGAATTGATACAGAAAGTGCTGCTATATTGAGAGGTTCGCTTATAATTAATAAGTAATTTAAGAAGAAGTAGAAAATGAAGCAGTAAAATTTTTAGAATAGGAGTTATACTTTAGAATCTCTTAAAAATAAAATCGAAAAGTTAGTAATTATTTAAAATTACTTAAATGTATGCAGGCAGTAACTGGGATAGGCATAAAAACAAAGCAAATTTAATTTTTTATTAACTCAACTTTCTTTCTGAAAGTTCATAAATCAATAAAGTATGTAAAATTTATTTTCATTTTAAATTCTTTTCAAAATATTCGATTAATCTAGCTGTCGTTGAGAAAGCTGAAATTATAGAAAATAGGAAAAAATTATGAAAGCTGATATGTACATATGTATGTAGACCTCCAGTGGTTGGTACTACATCTTTTTTAATTTTAAACAGCTGGTTGCTCAACTTTTTCAAATAAATTTATGGCCATATCTGCTTTCTCGGAATTTAAAAGTCTTGTAAGACGAGGTTCTAAAAACATCCTAATGCTCCGTCCTTTAATGAGTCCTTAAATAACAGTTATATTCAATCTCTAATGAGAATGATTTGCTATATCTGTACACAACACTTGAATGGTCATTTAAAATGTTTAAAAGGACACTTGAAAGAGGTTCATGGTGCCCCATTTATGAAAGGGGACTCTCAGGGAATATTTTTATGTTGTGAAAATTCTTGTAATGAAAAATGTTCGTCATTTGAATTCTTTTCAAGACATGTTAATAAAAACCATTGCACAATTAAACGACCAACAAGTTCATGTGATATCCCATATTTTTCAACTGAATTGGAAACCGAAAATACTATCTTGCCAAAAGTTTTAGAGGTTCATAATATAGAACTATCAATTATAAATGCATTTAGTGAAATTCGCGGAATTACAAGTGTACCTGAATCGACAATCAAGTTTATTTGGGAAAAATACAAAGAAATTAGTTCAGTTATTACTTTAAATCTGAGACATCAAGTAAAACAATTCCTTCTCAAAAAGGGTATCGACATAAATGATTACGATGCAATAAATTTACTGGAACGATTTAACATTTCAGAAAATTTTAAAGCTACTTCCACGTTCGAGAAACAAATTAAATTCATAGAAAGTGATAGTTATTATGTCCATCCGCGCGAAATTCCGCTCGCACAGAGAATTGATAATGTATTACATAGAGCAACAACTGTATCAAAAATTATAATTGAAACTTTTCAATATATTTCCATAAAAGAAACTTTAATAAATTTTATGCGAAATTCAAATTTTAGAAGTACTATGGTAAAATCTGAAAAGTGTTCTAATAATAAAGAAGTTATCAAGTCTTATCTAGATTCCAGCTGCGCTGGAAAAAATGAGTTCTTACAGAAATATCATGATACCATTAGAATTAATTTATATTATGATGATCTCGAAGTTGCAAATTCTTTAGGATCAAAAAGTACTTTTTATAAAGTTGGTGTCTTTTATTATAACATTCAAAATATTGATGTTCGATTTAATTCCAAAATTTGCAACATATTTTTATTAGCTGTGGCGTATACAAATGACATAAAGAGATATGGGTTTGAAAAAATTTTGGAGCCGTTTGCTGAGGAAATGAAAATCTTGGAAAGTGATGTGGGTGTGGTGTACTTAGAAGAAAATGATTGTAATCCATTGCGCGCTACTCTCGTAAATTGCTTAGGCGACAATTTAGCCCTACACGACTTGCTTGGTTTCTCTAGTCCAGCTTCAAAATTGTTTTGTAGGCAGTCCATAATTACAAAACCTGCATTTAAAGAAAACTTTAGGGTACAGTTCACAAATAGAACACCAGAGATGGATAACAAACACAAAGAACTTATTAACGAAAATATCAAATATAGAAAAGAGTTTGGAGTGAAAGAAAATTCCGTACTGAATTCTTTAAGGAATTTTCATTGTACTACAAACTTTTCATTTGACCCAATGCATGATTTGTTAGAAAGAATTGTAGCTATGGAAATTAAAATGGGGCTATCATACTTCATTATACGGAAGAAATATTTTTCTGTAGATACGCTAAACAGTAAAATTAACTCATTCTACTATGGGTATATTGAACAGAAGAACAAACCAAGCCCAAATTTTACCACTCTTATGTTAACTTCTGTCACAAATAAAATTAAACAAAAAGCTGTTCAGACTTGGCTACTTGTAAGAGTTCTTCCATTCATTTGCTATTCAACAATATCGGATGAAGACTTCGACTACATCCGAATATTGGTGCTCTTAAATAAACTTTTAGAAATAACTTTTTCCGATACTATTAATGAATTTATGGTATGTGAATTATCTGAGACAATAAACACCCATCACTTGCTTTTCAAAAAAATATTTCCTGAGAAACAAATGATCAATAAACATCATTATATACAGCATTATCCAGAATGTATTAGGAAGAAAGGTCCAATATATTTTTCCTCCTGCTTGCAATTTGAAAGTAAACATGGCTCTTTAAAAAGGCAAATTTTAAATGCTCGTAATTTTAAAAATATTCCAAAAAGCATAGCCAAAGGCAAACTTTGATACAAAATATCTATGTGCACAGCGCAAAGTATAGTTCTTATTTAAAAATCAACTCAAGCAAATTGCTTCCCATACACACATTTTTAAGCAAAGAATTTATTTTACAAAAGATGAATTCTGTTAATTATGCCCGCAAAATATATTCAATTGCCTTGAATGAGGTCGAATATCGCCCTCAACTAATTGTTGTTCTAAGCGATGTTTTTGCTAAACACAAAAGTCCGTTTCCTTACTTTGTTTTAATAAAAGAGAGTTTTGAAATCACAGATGAAATATATTTCAGTTCCTCAACAGTGCATGTGAAGGAATTTGTTGAGGATTTAAATGCCTTTAAAGTAAATATGGGAACTGATCAATTTATAGTACATTACAGAGAAATCAAGGATACACATCCTAACGTTTTATGGCGAATTCAACGGTTGCTAAATAAATATATTGCATTAAAATATAGGTCCTAAACTACGAAGAATCCGAAATCTTTTTATGCATTTTAACATATGGTAGAATATATATTATAACTAAATCCAATTAAAAACGAAAATAAATTTATATAAGTTATTCATTAGTGCATAAAATTGTAATGCTCTGTCTCTTATAATATAATATGTATACATATATGCCTACACAGACTATCATTTATATTAAGGTCTTATTGTAATTTGTAAGATACTGTTGTCGTGTCCCAAAAGCAATCAATCAATAAAACCCAATAATTAAACACGATAAAACTTTCTTCGAATAAAACAACGCTCGAATTTCGTGCACGTTATAAATCTTTATTTACTAAGACTTGACCTATCTTAACAATTACTATGTAATCCGCACCGAACGGAAACTTGATACGACTATGCAACGCGACTGCTCACTGGAAGAATAGAAAATTACAGGCACTCGACAGACCAGTCATTGGTCTTTTATGCTCCAATATTCGGAAGTAAACTTTTACGCAACGCGGATGTAAACAAACGACAACAACCTAGCCGTTTGTTCTACCGGTTGCAGCAACTGAGTCGCTTAGTAGTAAACTATCGCCTTACATAATAATTACCCTGCGAAGTTAATTATTATCGTAATCGTCGATTGTTTCACTAACCGCCCATCGCAGCCAGCAAAATAACCGACAGTTGCAGAACAATACCATGCGAGGTTATTGTTTAGAAATTGCTGATTATTTCGCTAGAATGCGCCCTTGGCTGCTGGAAGAATCTTCCGTATATTGGGCCATAACATCCCTCCCCCCTTAGAAAAACTAGTTTCCGCAGGGAACTAGATCTGGAGAGTGCAATAGTCTCAAAAATTGAAAATATTTTTGGTCTCCGTTCGGTTCAGATTGTTTTACATTTTTCTTACATATCAATATAAATATTCTAATTTATATTTTCTTAAATTTTTATCATTTTGCATTGTTTTTCTTTATTACCACCTGTATGCTAACTTTTCTCTTTGATTACACGTATTTCTTTTCACTAACAATTTTATAGTTTATCTGTTTAACTCTTTTTGACATATATTTATTTCCTTATATATATCCTTATATGTATATATTTTTTCTTTGTCTTCATGCTTATCTCTAATTTATGAAATTTTTTCTTTAACAATTAACACATTTTTTTTTCTTCATGCATATCTTTACTTTATGAAATTTTTCTTTCACAACTAACATATTTTCCCAAAAACTATGTATCTTTCCAATGCTATAATCAAAAATTTTCTCTATATTATGTCGCAATCTATTGATCTCTTTTTTTTATTTAACTAAATTTACATGATTAAAACAAATATTCTTAATTAATTCACATGCATTTTAAAAATATACAAAGTATTTATTGTCTGTCTAATAACAAAAATAACAAAAATTACAAGTTTTCTTTTACAAGTGTTTATAGCACTTATATATAACAAAATTACTTATACAAAAATTCTATCTAAGAGTATACTTTCTATGGGTGCCCAAAACTTCTCTAATTACAATACTATGGCTACTCTAATTGCACCATCTGCTTTCCGACGAGGGTAAATTTACTGTTTGCGGGTTTGTTGTTCTTGACATGATGACTATATACTGGCGTCTGCTAGCTTGGATAACCTCTGGTTTATTTGACCCTTTTGATGGTTTTCCGATGAACGCTCGCACTTTTCACTTTTCTAACGTTTCAAACGGTACACTCTTCCTGATAATGCTGCTGGCACTTGATCACCTTTGAATTTCAAATAAGATTTTCCGGTGAAATGCTACTTTATCCCATTAATTATTTGGTAAGAGTAATTTCATCTACATTGCATTTCTGGAAACCATTACATCAGTTTGTAGCTTTTAAGATGTGATCATCATTTCAAAAACATCTCAATGGAAATCGTTGCTCTGAGGGTCGGTGGTAGGACGGACTCATCAAAATGGTTTTTTCAAAAAAAATTTCTTTTAAGTACGATGGAGTTCTCTCAATTATATTGAGAGTCCACGTGTATTTAAAGATTTTTTTTTTATATCTCAGGTTGTAGATTAGTAGGTATATATGTATATATATTACAGACCTCTCAGTATTAAATTATGCTCTCATAGTTCCGTCAGGTTTCCTGATTATAGCTTTCCATTAAAAGTTTATCTAAGATGTAGCTATATTTTGGGACTTTTTCACTGCTGCTCCAAATTCGGCATCTATGGAGATAATATATGTGGGCTTCACTGTTACAAGAATAGTGTATATCTTGTTCATGTTCAAATGATGATTTCACTCATTTTCCGAGCGTAAATTTTCCGTGGATGTAACTATCCGAAGCTCAAAGACACCAGCTGCATCTTACTAATTTCTCGTTCTTCGCTCATACCCTGAGCTGCAGTAATGTTGATCCCCTATATTTACTCGTTCCGTATCCGTATGGTTGATATATTCTTTCATTGATCCTCTCGTTCTGCTACCGCCTATGCTCTGGAAGCGTTGAATATGTAGATTTGACGATCTTACCTATAGTTATTTAAGCTTTGGCAACCACTTTTATTTTTCTCTATTCTACTATATACTATAATATATATTTTAAATCTTTTCTTATAACTCTTGTTCAATTTAGCATTTTTTTTAACTCTTATTATATATATTTTTTTAAACTTCTCCTTAAATCTCTTATTCCTTTTAACTTTTCAATTTTTTCTTGACTCTTATCTTTAAAAACCTCTTCGTTTATTAATCAACATTTTTAAAATATTCTTTTCCTTTATTTTCATTACTCTTTGGTTTTTTTTATCTTTCTTGTGCCTGATTGTTAGCTTTCCATTTCTAACTTTAAATCTTTATTAATTATCTTCATACGTTTCTAATTCTTCTAACTTTTTCTTTCTTGTTTCTTTTTTCTTTTTCAAATTTCTCTTTCTTTTACATCTCTTATTTATTTTTTTCAAACTTCTCTTTACATCAAAATCTCTATTTCTTCCTTTTTATTCAATTTCATTCTTTTTTAAAATCTTTATTTATTTAAAATTTTCAAATTTCCATCATTCAATTGCTCTCTCTCTTTTTTTTAAGACATTTTCTTACCTTTGTACCTTTTATTTTATAGATTTACCTTACATTGGATCCACTAGGTTACCTTTTTATATCCTTTCCATATTTTCCGGCTCATTTTAAACTCCGCTCATCGAATTTCTTCTGAAATTGGAGGGAATTTTTTGGACATTTCTGTGGTTAAGCTCCCCGATTCCTGGGTCATAACCGTTACCTACCTTGTATATACTGGCGAAGCTAGGCGTGATATTCTTCATTTCGGTCCTACTTCGCACCGGTGCTATCGTATCCGTTTGCAAGTTATATTTTTGTAGCTTTACTTTACCTTTTTGCGGCAAGGTCCACTGAGATCGCCGTCGGCTGTAATTGTTCTTATGATTCCATGCAGGTCGTCTGTAAAATTTGCGCGGTCCTATTTGCCCGTGCGAGGAATCAGGATTTTTTACAAAATAGGCTGTTGCATTGGCGATTCTTACGAATGCATGCTCATCCTCCAGCCTATTTCTACTGTACCCTTTATATTCCGGTTGTCCCCTCCCCTCACTAAACTCGTCGACACTTACATTATGAAATAACGCACTATCATAAGCTGTGGACAAAGTCTTCTCCCATAATTGTGCCCCGAATGGCTCCTCCAATATGGGTTTACTTTTCTCTCTCTGTCCTAAAGATTTCTTTGCATTGCGTGCCGGACTTTTCGCTTTGAAGTGTCGGTCATCAGCGCAAGATGCGATGCTTTCCGCTATTTTAATGTTATTCTCCTCTATCCTGGCCTGAAACGGACTTCCTTGACTGCTACTTTGCCAAGCTATGGGTCCCACCCGTGCACAAGCTGCAACATTTTTACCAGAGGCACTTGCCACGTTGCCTTTTCCAGCACCTTGTACCCAAAGTTTCCTATTTACACAGTCAATAATAACTCTGTCACTGAGGAAATCCATTCCAAGGATACCATCAGCTGGAATCGAGTCGGTATCACCAATGACGTTAAAATTGCAATCTTGCTGACCGTTGTCTATGAACAACTTCGCCTCACAGGTGCCTGTGGAACTTCTGGTAAATCCAAAGAGTCCCCCAATTCTTATTTTCTGGTGCGTATTTATAGCTGTATCTCTTTTTATTCTAGCGCCCTTGATTAAGCTACAGGTGGAACCAGTGTCAATGAGAAGTCTAAACTTACCTTCTAACGCAATGTCAGATGGCACTGTGAAGAAAAATTTACTTCTTGAATTCAATTTTTCACTTTCTTTCTCTGCTAAATATTTCTTAAGACAGT
This sequence comes from Dioctria linearis, assembly GCA_963930735.1. NCBI lineage: Eukaryota > Metazoa > Arthropoda > Insecta > Diptera > Asilidae > Dioctria > Dioctria linearis. The sequence continues at coordinate 241,612,599 of OZ005741.1, forward strand.
TCTCCATGTAGTGGTCCCATGTATGGCAGAATTGGCAATAAAGCCCCTCTCTTCCTGAATGGAGTTCATCTTGACTGCTAGCTGCACAGTTAGCCACTCTGACGTTATGGATTCGGCAATTGGATTCCTCGTGTCCATATTCCTGACATTCAGTACAGAAGAGTACTTGTTGGCACTCTCTCGCAAAGTGTCCACGCTGTCCCCATTGAAAACACTCAATAGATCTGGGAGGTGTTCTCCTTGTCGAAGATGCTTGGTATCCTCCTGATGACACTGGCCCTGTTCTGGGTACGAACGGAATCGAATTCTGTCCGAGCTCGCCTCTGGTGAAATTCTCCGTTGGCAATCTGTTTGATGCACTTACTGTGTTTGGCTTTCGGTCTTCTTGCCATATTCCCGATTCTTTCACTTGAAGTCTTTTGGCATCCTTTTCAAAATAACTGGCTTCCTCTCTCACTTCTTCCAGTGACTGAAACTTACGTCCTGTAAGGTATACTTGCATGGGTCTACTAATCACACCCGCTTTGAAGATAGCTACAACATTGGCTTCCAACTCGGCTAGTAGTCCCTTCTCCTCTCCCGGGTATTTGGCCGAGACAGCGTCTTTAATCTGATTGAGCAGTTCTTTCATTCGATCCGCGAACTCCGTGATGTCCTCTCCAGGTCTCTGTCTACATGCTAGCATTTCAGTGCGTAATTCACTGAATGATTTTCGCGGCATGTATGCAGATTTTATTGCTTGCTGTAAGGTTTCGAAGTCCTTCAGCTCCTGGGAGCTTATCAAGTAATACACATCATCCGTCAGCCGATATTTTACACACTTCATGAAAATAACTTTTTCTGCTGCTTCCAGTCGGTCGTAAAGATCTTTGCAGCAACACAGAAATCGATATACTTATTTTGCCAACCTCGGTGACCTTTCTCCTGAAAACGTCGGCACATATTTAGAAACCAGGTCCATGATCTTCTCGTATGAATCTGCCATCTTGTATACAGTTATGATTTTCTATGTTGCCTTAATTTTAACTCGTTCTGGTACTTTCACTTTTTCACTAATACCATTTATACTTCATACGTGAACCGAAAAATTAGTACATCGCGCTCTAGAACAGATCTTTCGCAAAACTCATATCTTTATAATAGGTACTAATCGACTACCAATACTTACTCAATATAACGTAAACATTCAAAGCTATCATACCTCAATTCAGCTATTATGCGTACATACAAACAAACATGCTCAATATTTTTTTTTTATTTTTTATTATTCAGATGCACCCAATGAAAATACAACAAACCATACTTTACTTAAAACTTCCTACCTACTTAATCGCGTAAAACCCGAATACATTTGTCCAAATGCGCCTAAACAAATATCATTTCGTAAATATAACACGACGTTAATCAAAAACTCGATAAATTAAATAATCGCGCGTACGACCAACGCCTAAATCGAAACGTGACGTTAAAACTGGTGAAATTCTTATTACCAACTATCATGTAGCTAAAACACATACCTATATCACCAATTATTTACTAATATTTCACCTTATAAATTACTTTGAAGTTTATCACATCTTAAAATTAACACATTTTTCTGAAAAAAAAAGAAATTGTGAATGGTGTTTATTCGGGATGCGGGAGTAGCTTGTAAAAGCACAACTCCTCGATCACCGCTAATGTATATGTGTGTATTATGATTAAGATATTTTTACTTTCCGGATACAAGAAAGAAATACAAATTAGGATCGCAATCTGGTAGCTGTTTTGAAAGGAAATAAAGATGGAGTAAACATTTTGGAGAAACTTCAAAAGGGAGAAGATCTTGAAGTAAAGGAAACTAATGTGCTTAACCGTATCCTAGTAGATGATTTAGTCAAAATATGTGGACAGTAAGTACATATTAAATTTCGTTATTAAAAAGACATAAAAAATCGGTTTTTATAGCTACCCAAGAACGGTAGACAAAGTAAATCTAGCCAAGGCAATTATTTCTACGTTTAAGCAACTTGGACAGTACACAAATCCAAATATTCCTGCCTATGTAAGTGTTTGTGTAAATCTAATCGTTACTGGTAATCATATTATCCATAGGCACTGTGGTTTTATTCAAAGGGATCAAAGTCAGGAGAGAAAGCCGCTGGGAAAATCGAGTATCGGTTAGAGAATGTTAGACTGAAGATATCGCCATCAAAAAAACGAAACTCGCTGTCATCATCCAGAAGAAAAAGATCGACTTTGATGGCTTTAAACACCACACCAGAAAAAAGGAGAAGGTAAATAATGGTAAAATAGATAAAGTGAAACATTTTTGGTTCATAATATTTGTTTAGATCGACGAGCTTAGGAATACTTTACCCAATGATGACAATTTCGAGAAAATTAAGGATATGATGAAATCCACATTTAGCGCTAGAAGAGCAATGGCATTAGAAGGAAGACGCTGCAATTATGACCGAGCTTCCCAACCGACAAATAAAAAGAGCTTCATTCCAGTTAGCTTCGAGCAGTAAAGAGTGGAAAACTAAAAGTTTGGAATCATTCTTGGCTCCTCTAATTCAGTGGATAGACGTACGTGAAATTTATTTTAAAGTTCTTGCTGCTTACAATTTACTAATTCTACTATTTCTATTTCTAATATCTTAGGTGCAAGAAGATATTGAAGACTACATTAAAAGAAACAGGAAACACAGCCGTTTATTATCTGCAGGTCGGAGGAAACGTTTACTATAGGAATGTTTTATGTAATAGTGGATGACATTTATATGTTTGTGGGCGAAAGCCCTTTGCATGCCTTCGACATTTTATATAAAGTGCACTACGTATATAATCTTAAGTACAATAAAAATCTTACAAAATAATTTTTTCGATTGCTTTATTTATAAGGCCAAAAATGTAAATCCGCTATTATCAACCTATTATAATAAGTTGAAAAAAATATCAAAGTGCCAGAATTAGTTATTTTAAGCATCTTAAATAAGTATTTACCATCTGTGCTCAAAAAGAAGGCCTTAATATATGTAATATGTATAGTTAGACAGTTTCAATTAAACAATTTTACCTTTTACTTTTGCTGAGATATATGTACCTATATAACCAAGAAATATATATAAATATATACATATATATGTATAACTAAATAAACAGAAAAATATATATAATATGTATAGTTAGACAGTTTTTCAATTCATTTACACAATATTCAACGACATGTTAATATGGGGTTATTTGCTTCCTCCAAATGGTACATATTTTGGAGTTGTTTTACCTGAAAGGACCACCGGGTGAAAGAGAAAATGATGTAAATTTGAATATATGTATTATCCATTTTTATTCAGTATTAAAATCCAGGAACAACATGTGTGAAACTTTAAGCTTTACCAATAAATCTTAAAATTTCACACTTTAAATTTATTGTAACTGTGATTTCCATTCAAGAAATGTAGTTTGTATTTTGGCTGTACTAACGAAAGCTGGTGAAACTGAATACTAGGCGCACCTTCCAGAATCTAGGTTTGAACACTCAACTAGACAACTAGTTGATAAAAACTGAGTTCTAGGGGTTCCTTCCAGAATCTAGGTTTGAAAACTCAACTAGACAACTAGTTGATAAAAACTGAGTTCTATGGGCTCCTTCCAGAATCTAGGTTTGAAGACTCAACTAGACAACTAGTTGATAAAAACTGAGTTCTAGGGGCTCCTTCCAGAATCTAGGTTTGAACACTCAACTAGACAACTAGTTGATAAAAACTGAGTTCTAGGGGCTCCTTCCAGAATCTAGGTTTGAACACTCAACTAGACAAACTAGTTGATGAAAACTGAGTACTAGGCGCTCCTTCCAGAATCTAGGTTTGAACACTCAACTAGACAAACTAGTTGATGAAAACTGAGTACTAGGCGCTCCTTCCAGAATCTAGGTTTGAACACTCAACTAGACAAACTAGTTGATGAAAACTGAGTACTAGGCGCTCCTTCCAGAATCTAGTTATAAGCACTGAACTAGACAACTAGTTAAGAGTTTTTAACTAGATATTTAACTAGAAACTCTAGCGGTTCCCCTCTAGTTGAGTTTTACATACTTTCCAGTTGAAAAATATTTACAGTGTAAGTTTGAGATTTGGCAGAAATCTAAAGCATTTTTCATGGAAGCTGAAGCTTCAGATAAGTGATTTCTAATTAATACTGTGATAAATGATTCTGTTGGTTATCGCTTGACTGTTCTCCCTCCTTGAGTTGTAGCTAGAGCCTATATACTGTATCTTGGATGAAGTTACTCCTACAGAGGTAATTACCTCGTAACATATCTGGTGATTATCTGTTTTTTTTTCAGATTTTTTATTTGATCATAAGATAAAATACTTTCAATACCTGCGTCCCAACGAATACTAGGGAAGGGCACCTTCTATATTGACCTGCTGCACTTTTATCTATGTCAATCTAACAAGCGGATTTCAATTCTTCTTCGTCTTCTAACCTGCCTTCATGATATCTACGTAATTCTAAATGGGGATTGCTTCTTGTAATATATCTTTAATGACATTCCTATGTTGTTAAATATTGTAAAATAGATTACAATTGAATGCTTAATATACCTGCTACATAAATGCTCAACAATTGGCCGTCAACAGCAATGCTAACACTTACGAAATTCTCTGCATAGGAAATCGCTTCGATAGCATAATTCTTGCTGGTTATTAAGTTATAGGCGACTGGGGAAGAGACCTGCATCGAGCTGATTGGATTGAAGAGTGGCTCTAATTATGTGACGATCATTTGGAATATATTGCATGCCTCACAAGATACGGTATAGCAATTTCACTGGGACAAAAATTAATGAAACTTAGGAAGAATAATTTACAAATTTCGAAATGTCATTTAATTGTCATAAAGATAATTTGGTATTATACTGCTGTATTAATTTTTTAATATACATAAAGGGGAAATCCCGAGGGGCAAGAGCAACAAAAATCATATTGTTAGGTAATTTGATTCCTTTGGGAGGTAGGAAGAGTGTTGTGATTTCAAATACCTTTTCTCCTAACACCTTGTAGCTTTCTTGTTATAAAACCTATGAAGGTGGATTTCAGCGTTGAAGTGAAGGGCGACACGTTAGCTTGCCTTGGCTATTGGCAGAGAGTGTATGGAGGGGGTTCCACGAAAACCTGCCACTGCCGCCTGCCTAATACAACAAAAAAATCGTGCCACTCACACAAAAAAAAACGCAACACCCACCCGGTCCTGAAGTGAACCTTACAACGTCCACGTGATGTCGCAGATGGTATACCTTTAGCTGCCTTGCCCCATCCGCCCATACGACACTGAGGGCAGCAAATTAATCTCAGTGTCTCTATGATGATGTGAAAAAAGACGGAGTAGCGGACCTAATCAACCATTGATAAGAGAAGGATCCAAGATACTGAGAGGAGAAAAACATAAAAATCTTAACTCTCCATTACGTTATAAAGGTACTACGATTTTTATTCATAGATATCTAAGTCAATCACAGAAGGTGAGTAAATATATTCATTCAATATTTGAAATCACTGTATATACATATGAGCGTTCTAAAAAAAGGAAACTTAACTGCAGATGTAGAAATTACATTAGAGCACTTCAAATTAGGTTTTTGTACTCTAAGTATCATGTGAGGCTTAAATTCAAATTTATCATGCAGAGTACCTATACGTGGTTGTACTCCGGTACACCGATAGTGCCAAACAAAAGTGTTATATACATGTAAGTATAGATAATGTATGTATATATATATATTATTGTTTCAAAAAAATTTGGTGCGATATCTCCACGCATATGTGAAATCATTATACCACGGCCACCCCAATTTGAGCAAAGGATTAATATGGTATCGCTGTTATATCTTTTCCTTTTTCTGTTTTTATACCCTAGATGAAATCTATAGGGGTATACTAAGTTTGCCATTCCGTTTGTAACGCACAGAAATAATGATGGTAGAGCAAAATGGATTGGACACCCCCGCATAAAATTAAAAGTTATTTTGATTTTTGCATGTCCGTCTGTCCGTCCGTGCGCACGATAACTCGAGAGCACGTTAACTTAGAAAGATGAAATTTTGTACACGGACATTAAAAAAAAAAGTAAAATTAAGTTCGAAAATGAGACAAATCGGGTAACTCCTTCGTGGGGTTGCCATACAAAAATTTCGTTTTCCACGATATATTTGGACACTACCCGAGAACACTTCGACATAGAAAGCTGAAATTTGGTACATTGTGTTTTCATACTAATAGCAAATAAAATTTCAAAAATGAACTAAATCGGGCAACTCCTTCTTGGTGTTGCCATATCAAAATTTTGGTTTTTTACATATACTTTAAAACGATCAGTCCTAGACATTTTTATTGTACGAAAAACTTCTTCAGAATAACAAAACCTATAAAATTGGTTATAATCATTTTTTTCTGTCCGACGATCCGTTCTAGAAATATATGCGAGAAACCAATGCAAAAAATCAAAATTGCTCAAATGGGTGACCATACGAAATTTCATACGTGCATTCATCTAGGGTATCATAAGAATTGGTCTTAGACCAATTCTAGCTTTTTCACTTGTTAAATTAACATTTAATTTTAAATCAACATATAAAAAAAATGGTACTCACTTGGGTTATCCTGACCTGATGAAGCGCTCCAATCGACGCAGCTGTAACCTTTCAAAATATGAAATTTAAGAATGAATCTTTTGCCCAAATAGTTTCAGTATTCGCGATTCAAAATACTCTAATGTCGGTTTCTTTTCAAACACTAAACTGATTGAAATTATGCTGAAGTGAATGTCAAGTTATTCTACAAAATTATGAGCAATTTTGGACAAAAATTTCTAATAAAAACTGAAGATCACGGTTAATTAATATTGTGGTGAAAAGACCTTGATCGTGCTGCTACTTTTCCTCTGCTCATTCCAACACCGCCACGAGCCCCTGATTTGATTTCGCCAATTCATCCAATGTACTGGATAATATCGGAACATAAGCTGTTTTAGGTACTACGCTGGCTGGGGGCACCTTGATCGGGTCCCTTCCAAAGCATCTTTCATTTATTTCGTATTTGCTGGACGGATTCACAGAAATCTAGAATTCATTAGCACTACCTGGGGGCCTATTCTTGAATAACGAAGGCACATTCCATATTCGTTATACTGTCAAAACCATTCGGAATCGACACATGTGGTATTTTTGCCGCATTCGTAATATACCGAACGCAAACCCTTCGATATTTAACGAGTGGGTTCAACCATTCGTTATGCCAAACGAAGAGTGAATCAGCTGCTACTTTACGGGTGATAATTGGAGATAAAAGATGTGCGAAAATTTCATATGCTCAAAAAACTAAACTAATTAAGTTTTTAGAGGAAAACCCGAAACTGAAATTTAGTAAATATGATAACTCTTTCAGTTCAAAAGATGCCACGGAATTGTGGCAAAATAAAATCAGTATTAATTTCCATACCTGAAGCGCAAAAGAACTAGAAAAGTTTTTTTATGATATTATATTCGAAACAAAGCTAATAGAAAATTTCCAAATTTGGCAGGATTTAAAATGTGTGGTGAAAGGAAAATCTTCGGCGGTAAAAAAAACATTTGCATGGCACTGGTGTAGGTCCTCCTGCAACATCTTTTTCTATTTAGCGTTGAATTAAGGGTGCAGGAAAGGAATTGATTAACGATCGACGTAATTGATAGTCCTTAGATTCTTTAACGATTTCAGACGCAAACAATAATGACAATTCACTGAAGCTAACTAATTTTTACAAATTATATTTTAAAATATGAAACAGCTGACTGTATTTATTTTGTAATTTGACAGAAATAATCTTACCACACTCGTTATGTTGAAAAACTTTTTCACCACTTCGACCTTATAACGATGAGGTTCAAGAATACGAACGGTGTATACGATTCGTTATCAACCATTCGTTATATAACGAATTCGTAAAAACCATTCGTAATTCAAGAATAGGCCGCCTGGTCGGGTTTTATTTTGGTTTTTTTTTCTGCTCTTGGATGCACAGCAAATCCGAATCCCACAATCGTTGAATTTCTCGGTGAAAAGTTTCCAATGAAACAAGTTAATTCTTGTCGTGGCCGATGAACCTTTAGCTCTTTCATGGAGCACACCAATTTTGCAGAAAATACAATCGCTCAAATATATTTCGTACTTTTTAATTTTCTCTGACTTGTTCTTTTCCTTTCGATTTCTTTTCTTAAATAATGCTCTAAAATAGATTCTCTCACCGTACTTTAGATTATAGCGGTCCCGTTTTGGGCTTTTGTATGCTTCCTCTTATTTTTCTTCCACTTCTAGCGAGTGGCCCACCGTCAGATGTCAAATGAGCAAACTTGCGAATATGGCAACACAATCGCAATGCGGATTTGTGTAGCATACTGTTGCTAGCTTCAGTGTAGCATACTGCTGCATACTGCTGCATGCAGTATGCTACGACCATAACAAAGTAACTGAAAATCCCAAATCGCGCCCTTACCTCCCTTGCCACCAAAATGAACCATTTTACTTCCACCCGCTCGCTAGCTCTCATCTTCGCACATACTATGTCCCTCAGAAAGCGGGACACCCAATATTTGCATAAGTGCCAACCAGGGCCGCTCTTTGTTGGAAGTCTGTTGTATGGCAAGAGAGGGATTAAAAAGTTACCTGATTTGTCCCATTTTCCTACTTAAATTTTTGAAATAGGCTCGTGTGAACAATTACTGCTCTGTAAGTGAACTCATTCTCAAGTTATCGTGCGGTCGAACAGACATACGGACAGGAAAACGGATATGCAAAAATCAAAATAGCTTTAATTATTATGCCTGCGTGTTTAATATATTTTGCTCTACCAGCATTATTTCTATGCGTTACAAACGACATGATAAACTTAGTATATATATAGCTCGTACGATCAAAATTAGTGTTAATTGTTAACACGTTGAGCCCGCCACTTAGAAATTTGCGGGAAATTTTTTCTTTCTTTAGAGTTTTTATGCATTATTCGCTCGCTGCAGGCTGAACGGAGATGGCAGCAATTTCCGTTCCGGGTTCAACGTGTTAACAGTTAACACTAATTTTGATCGTACGAGCTACGCGTAGTGCTGCATATGCGTATCATTAAATTGTCGTTCAGTGCTATTGAAAGGCGTTTGCACTACCAATGCACGAATTCATTATCACTCATTGATAGTGAAAAGTATTTACACTACCACTAATCGTTTAGTGATAGTGATAAAAAATTTGCATATGAATTTTTAAAGCCACCGTAAACCCAAAATAACCTGTAGGGCAGCACTGCACTGAGAGGAATGTGTTGTTTTTTTTTTACTGGGGACCTCTAGTACTTTTTTACATTTTTATTTTGAAGCTAGAGGTCTTACCTATCTATGTACAAAAAATTGCGAGGATATTCGGCTTCGTTTTTGAGATATAATTTTTTACAGTCACCATATATCGTGCGGCCGCACATACGCGGCGAGACTCTATTTGGATCTATCAAGTAACGGCCGCACACGTGCGGCCATACGCCTCAAAGGGTTAAGATAAATACAGAGTTGAAAATAACTAGAACTTAAACAGTATAACAATAGTTAATTGAGAATAGTAAACTGGAGGGTAAATAGTGTCTTATTTTAAGTTAACATTTCAATGTAGATGACTTATGTCCTAATATTAAAATTAAATCTACCAATTTATTTTCATCTATGTCAACAAGTGTATAGCATACTTATTTGTATAGCTTGAAACTTTTATAACTTTTTTCGTTATTCGTTATTTTTATTATTAATACTCCCGCAATAACCATTATTTTTAATTGTTATTTTTAACTGTTATACAAAACAAAAACTTTTTGATAGTTTTTCGAGACTTTTATTTCATAAAAGTCTTTTTAAGAGTATTTTGAGACTTTTATTTAATAAAAATCATTTAGAAAGTCTTTTGAGACTTTTATTTTATAAAAATCATTTTAAAAGTCTTTTGAGACTTTCATTTTATAAAAATCTTTTTAAAAGTCTTTCTTTATGCTTATTATTTAAATATTTACAGTATTTACGGTCGTATTTAAAAAAAAAACCTCTTCCGTTGTTTATGATAAAATCGATTGAAACAGATTTTATCCATACAGGCATTCATATAGGGTATCATAAGTATTGGTCTTTTAGACTAATTCTAGTCTTTTTACTTGTTTTTATTTAATTTAGTTTTTTTGCTATCTTTTTTTTTAATCTCCTTTTAATCAAAAGAAAAGCCATCCTGGAATTCGAACGCGTTACAGACAGACAGAGTCTGGACTTTTCTTAAGTTTATATGATATAAACAAATTATGTTATGTAAATGCATCAATCAATGTTATAACCAGCGGGAGATGGTTTTTTTTTACATTAGACCGTAAATACTTTATGTATTTAAATAAAAACATAAAGAAAGACTTTTAAAAAGATTTTTATAAAATAAAAGTCTCAAAAGACTTTTAAAAAGACTTTTATAAAATAACAAGTTTTTTTGTTAGATAAAGGTCTGAAAAGATTTAAAACTTTTAAAAATAAAAGTTAAAAGTATTATTGAAATTTAATTTTTAAATATAAAAGTTTCCAGTCAGACCTCACTTAAAAAACGGCTTAATGGAGAGTTCTTTTCAGGCTCTGTTTATTTGTTTCTTTGGGATCATATTTGCGATAATCAACTCAACCGTATTACTCTACGTATTAAGTTCACTGCCTACTTTCAAGCTCAATCAGGGCTGTTTTAAAACTAACACTATAGTGGGTGTGAATTCAAGAAGAAGGTGAGATTGCTATACATTACACAGAATAACTTTTTCCCTCATTTTCTCTATTTGTTCCTCCTCAAAATCCCTAATTTGTCAAACTAATTAAAGAAATTAATTTTATAGAAGTTTTTAATAACTAGTTTATTTACTATTATCTTTTAATTTGCTATGTTTCATAAAAATAACGAAGTCCACATAACATGAATGTCAATTATTCACTGTGCAGACAAAAATGTCAATTATGTTGGCGACAAATTTAGAGATTTTCCCAAACTTTTTGTTGGCAACTTGTCGAGTCGCCCTCATTGTGTTAAGTATATGGGACTCCCATATATTCCAATCTTTGACAGCAACCAATTTACGGCGACTTTGTTGTGTTGCTCTCACTGTGTTTTGGCCTTAACGAGCAAAGTCAACAGACTTTTTAGTCACCGACTACAGTCGCCGATTGTGCAGTATACGGCCTTGCCTTTCATGTGTGCCGTTTTCGGCCGCCAAAGCTCCATACAAATTCTAATGAAAAAATATCCAATAAATTTCTAAGAAGAAAGAAGCTTTGTTGGGTGTGAAATACTGCGGAGTTTCAGATATTGAATTTTATCTACAAAATTGAGTTCTATAGACAGGCTATACCAAATGCCTGCAACATTTTTGTATTATAGTCTTTCGTCTAAGCTTTCCAACAAATGTTTAATCATTCAACCACTTTATATCACTAGTTATAGGACGTCAAAGTCAGAAAATTGGGGGGAAAATTTATAATTCTTTTTTAATTTTAACGTCTCGCCATAGTGCCTTAGTCTTTCTTTCAGGATTAGATTTAACAAGCAAAACGACAGAAATTGGTCCAAGACCAATTCTTATAATACACTATAGATAAATTCTCGTGCGAAATTTCGTATTGTTACACATCTGTGCAAGTTTAAATTTTGAAGTGGTTTTTTCGCATATATTTCTAGAACGCTTCATGCGACAGTAGATATGTTTATGACTAATTTCATAGGATTTCATACTCTGAAGAGCTTCTCAGTACAATAAAAACGTCTAGGACTGATCGTTGTCACAGTATACATATTTATATCAAAACCCTAAATTTTTATATTGGAACATCAAGAAGTGGTTGCCCGATTTAGCACATTTTTGAAACTGCATTTACAAGTTCTATGAGAACACTGTGCACAAAATCTTAGCTATCTATATTGAGGCGTTCTCAGGCAATGTCCAAATATGTTGTGAAAAACGAAATTTTTGTTTGGCAATCCCACGAAATAGTTACCCGATGTAGTCCATTTTTGAACTTGTATTTATGAAAATGCCCTATATATGAGCACTCCACGTTGACGCGTTCTCAGGCAGTGTCGAAATTATAGTGAATTTTTGTATAGCAAGCCTATGAAGAAGTGGCCCGATTTGTCCCATTTTCGAACTTTAATTTACTTTATTTTTTAAAAGCCCATATACAAGATATCAGCACTCTGTGAACGCGTTTCCGAGGTATCGTGAGGACGGACAGACGGACGGACATGCAAAAATGCAATTGTTGTAACTGAAGACTTCATGACAAGTTTAGGCATTTCATAAAATGTAGGCAGATAGTGTGCCTTTACGCCGATAGTGTAATACCAACCACACACAGGCGCGATTCGACACACAGCCCACACAATGGATCGCCTTAAAAAAAAACTCTACGTATTAAAAAAAAAATCACATTTTTGCTTGTCAATAGAAAAACAAACATGCATGAATTATAATCTTTTCTACACAGTTATTCCTATAAAAATGTTTTTTATTTTTATGATGCAGTAATCTTAAATGTGAGCTGCTATTGCGGTTAAATTCCAGCATGCTTCAAATACGTTTTCCCTTATGTTTTTAATTTTTGGTGATGTATTGGGAAGGGGGAGGGGGGGGCTGGACCTGGCTGCTAATCCATGATCGATGTAACGCTGGACCAAACGCTTCATTTCCGAAGCGTAAAATGACAAATCTATTCTTAAAAATTTAAAATTGCATATTTCCATACTAAGTAAGTTTTAAAATAGGTAAGTTTCTTTACCTACATATCTAAGAAAAATCCATACTGATAAAAGGTTTCTTATCACCATAAGACTTTTCATTCAAATTTTACTCTCATTTTTACATAGATACTCATGTATACATTCACTATGCTTCACATTATTCCTTATATATAGCTTATAGTGAGGATTCTTTAGATGTAATTAGATGTATGGAAAACCTTTTCATATAAAGCATGTATCTAACCCTTTATGTATCAGAATTTGTTCCCGTACCTTAGATGAAATCCTTAGATAAAGTTTCGATTCTAAATGAAAACATCTTTGAATAATGGTTTGCTGCCCTTACTAATCGAGCTTATCCCTTACAATCTCCTAGACTCATTTTTAGCATTGAGTATATCCAAAGGGGTAACAATTCTGAAACTAATCACTAGATAACAATAATATTTTCATAACAAAATGTTAAAGAATAAAACTAATTCAGGACTAGGACACATTACATTTATGTAATATTATTTGTCATTTTATTACTATAATATTGTGCAGTTAAACGTAAACTGATGTAAGTAAGATTAAGAAAATCAGATAAGTAGAATACATAACGTTTAGAGCATAATGAGTAGAGTGTTTGGAGCCAACTTGGTCGCATGTTACCTCCGTGTGGCAGTTTCAATAAATTCTAGTCCAAACCAATTTTAATTTAAAAAAATTTAATTATTAATAAAATCCAGCGCATCCGTTTAATAATGGAATTGAATTAATGTTATTATTACGGGAATGTCTTTTCAATGCCTTTGCACCACAGAACGATAATTTTTTTTTTCATCTTCCTTACATCCGAGATCAGCAAATGCAATAGCACTTGCAACTGCTCAACAGTGCTCCCACGTTCAGAAATACTAAAAGCGCCAGATAGGTATAGCCGTAACCCCCGGAATATTCAAGCCATGAACAATGTCTGAAAAAGACAGTAGGAAACCGGTTAGCAGGCGAACATTGCAGTCTTCTTACCTTGTCTTAATGCAGGAATTTTTGATATAAAAGTAGATTGTATTTTGTTCAGACGCTATAAATTTGTTCTAGATGCCATTTTTTTTTACAACCATTACATAGAAAGCATATTTGGCTGCAATTTGCTTTAACTTCATTATCTGTGGAAGCGATAGTTTTAGGCTTGAGGACCTACTTAAAATGAAATCTTAGTCCTTCCTCCCTCCATGATGAGTGTACAAAACAAGTGAGAGTGAGCACTTACTGCATGGCTGTAGCTGGCCCGTTAAGGCTTTTTAATGTGTCATCGCCGTCTTTATGGTTTGTATCTGCCGAGGGTTACGGTATAGCAGAGAAACATCTAACAGAAAGAATATGCATCTCGTATATTGAAAAGTGTTATATGTCGGGTCGTATTATTATGACCCGCTCTCGCAAATTTTACGAAAGCTCTGCTTTTTGACGACCCACCACTCACCACCCCAGTCAGCTGTGGTGATATTACGACCCACTCTCACAAATTGTACGAGGCGAGATTACCGAGTGTTTTACATTTAAAATGTACGCGGAAAGAAAAGGGAGAAAGAAAGAAGAAAAATTTAAAAAAATATAACTCTCTTTAAAACTTTTGTGAAGAAAGATAACAAATGTGAAAGCGTAGATTGCATGCAACGAAAAAGTATGGCAAATGCTTCATTTTCCTAAATAAATGAGAAGGGGCGGAGTTTTCAGATTTTACTCTCATAAAAAGTTCCAGCGCTTTTGTGAAATCCGGTTTTCTGTTAAATCTAATGAGAAATATCCAATGTTCGTCAGTGCAATTTCTATTTCAGAGGAATTTTACATTTCCTTTCAGCACCTTGGCCAAGCCGAAATTTATCTTTTCTTAAAAAATAGAGGTAGCGTGACTTGATGTACATTATTATGAATAGTTTGAAGGGATTTTGAAGGTATTCAAAAAGATATTGTCGTACTGTTGTGTATACACACATACATGCAAAGACAGTCCCACCTAGCCTGGTTAATGCATTTAAAAAATTTTCATAAGCTAACCATGCTTAAAAACTTGGTTGGCTTATCAGAAAAATACGCGAAGAAAACAGCGTCAGCAGTTCCTTCACATATTTTTCCCACAAATATTACGCTAAAAAATTCACGATAAGAAAGTCGCGCAGCACAAATACATTACATGTATACGAGCGCCGCGATTTTCATACGACGGGACGGTGGCCGATGTTTATTAAAGGATAGAATTACATTTCGTCAAGCCGCCGTCCATCGAAAATATTCTGGACATGTTTAATCAAGTCCGGAATGAATGTAAATTTTTCTCAGGGTAGAAATGCAAACGATGCATTTTCTACCCTGAACGATGGCTTTTGATCGCAATGAATGTGATCAAAAGGCGAGTTCGGTTTTAAAATCTGATCGGTACGGTCGTCGGAAAAGAAAAAAATAAATCTTTGGTCGTGTTTGATTTGAAGAAAAAATGATTACAGATAATTTTACAAATTAATTCAGTTTGACCAATTAACTTAGTGTTAAAAAAATTAACGTAGCTCACGAGTTAAAATGGTTTGAAATCAATACAAAAATAATAAAAATAGTTGAGAGTGTACTACATAGATAAAAATATAGTTGAGAGTGTAATACAAAAATAATAAAAATAGTTGAGAGTGTACTACAAAGATAAAAATGTAGTAGAGAGAGTATTACTAATAAAAATAGTTGAGAGTGTAGAACTAATCAAACTGCATTTTGGATTGAAAAGTCCCTGTCCCCGTTCGAAAAAAGGTAAGAGCGAAATACAAATAGTATAAATACAACAGTACGGGTAATCCTACGTTCTCTCGATTTTGGTTCTTAACTCGTTATGTCAGCTGCACTGCAACAGTGCATAGCCAAGTTCTTTTCCCCCATTCATGCAAAAGACGAAAGTATACGACACTACTTGTTTCATTCTAAAAAACACTAAAAATTTTCAATTTTGTTCAGCTGCTTCCTATCTCCTTATTAGATAATCTTTAGCAGCAGAAGCAGTACCTGCACTCCGCGTCAGTCCCATGAATTGCATTGTCAAGTCAAGTGTGTTTTGCGCCATTTTCTTATTTGCGTTAATGTCGTTTCCCTCGATGTTCTCGTTTTTGTCTTCTTTTGATCCTTGGGGCTCATATTTAGCCCTTAGTCCGATTTGATGTCGTCATGGCCACCAAAAAATTTTGCGATATTTTATACATAGTTGGTAAATGTATTACCGAAAGCTCCCAATTTTTATTAAAGTCACCTACATTACTGAATGTTGTAGAGTTAAACTTATAAGGATAACCACGAATCGCGGAATAAATACTTATTACCAAATAGTTATATACATACCATGGTGATGAAAACAATTTTAAAGCTTCCTTATATACCTTCGAGTAATGGTTACTATAGGTTATATCCACCGGTAATTGAAACATTTCTATCACCTACTTATAAAACCTTTAGTAACTTACTTCCGCGATAACCATTAGTAACCTTAAAAAACTCCAATATAACTACATCACGAATTCATAAAATTATAAAACTCTTACATATATAACCGAGTAACCATTATATTCCCTATATAAAACAACCCATCACCTTTAGTCACCAAAATTTGGAAAAGTTGTTTCTTGCAAACTTAACAAGAAGCTTCATCTGGGTTCTAAAATTGCACAAATTGTTTGATAATTGAAGTGGTCGGGAGGTAATGGACGGGAAGAAGCAAAGATTTGAGACTGATAGATTGTTGCGCTGTTCTCTTGTCTGCGCCACCTCATAGCTGTACAGCTGTACAGGTTTAAGCAAATCGGGCGCTTCTCAAGCTCAACCCGGCCCGATAGATATTTTCCTTTTTCTACTTTATGTTCAGATAAACCGCGGTGAGTGGCAGGTGGTGAAAAAGCGGAGAATTTTCGTATAATTTGTGAGAGCAGGTAGTAATATTACGACTCGCCATATAATTATATATATATACTATATGTATTCAATATACTTCCAGTAATTTTAAGCTTGGCTCCTTACTTGGCTACACCTTTGCGGTATACCTTTGTTAAGTAAGGTAATAATAAAATAGTTTTGATTAAAAAGTAACCTTAACATTTAACGCTCAATAACTCTCATCTGAGTAATAGTTGCATGTGTGTACGTTTAGCCGTAGTCCGAATCTGTAGACAGCTTCATTCGGATTCAGCTGAGAGTCTTGTTTGGGGAATCGTAGTCATTTGAGTGCGATAAATTTTTTTAATAAATTTTGTTAGAAACGGTATACAAATTTGTTAACGGTTGGGTAAGAAAGTAAGATTAAAATTATCAGAACACTATTTTTCTGTAGGAATAGTAGTTTAGGGCGCAGGAGCTATTTAAATCAAACTTTTATCAGATTTACATAACAGCACTGCAAATTTTTTTGTATTTTAGGACACCGTTTGGGCTCTCATGTGGCAGTGAGGGAGTCTGTTTCATGGCTTGTGAGGCATTCTCGAGGGTTTTGGCCCACGGCATGCGAGACGGCACAGCGACATATACAATGAAACCAAGATCATTTCTGATGCTGATATTAGTAAGTACTACGTCCATAGCCATGGTCAGCTTGGTACCTCTTTTTTTTCAGCATAGATTTGTTAAACTAGACTACTTTTGGGGTCTTTCGAGTACAACAGAAAATCAAAAAATTGGTTTTATTCTATCCCATAATATTTTATTTAGGGCGACACGGTTTCAAGTCTTAGTTTGACATATCAACAGGTGCCAAACAATTAAATTGTTTGAGTCGAAACCAAAAAATAAAAAAGAAATAGGAAATGTAAAAGCAATTAATGTTTTTTAAATAAATAAATAAGAGAATTAGAAAAAATAAAAAAATAGAAAAATTTCGAACAATAGACAAAATCAGATTAATTCAAAATCAATTAGAGAAGTGAATTACTGCAGAATAAAGGATTACAATTGATATACAGCCATTCCACACGAATACGATGTTTTGGACACGACCATTTCCGATTTGGATGAAGCTATCACAGTTTGTATGAAATACCAAAGTAGTTCACCCGTATTTATTTCTTTCCCTCTACCACGCGCCCCTTAACTAGGAGATAGAAGTTTTGTGATTTAAGATGAAACGTCATTTTCAAAAAAGCACATCTCGAGAATATAGCAACCGATTTTTCTGATTCAAATTCCGAAATATAGCAACACCGAACAAAAAAACTTGTTAAAAATAGTATTTTTTTAAATTGTATTATGTGCTATTGAGGACCTCTAGCACTTTTCTTTTATCTTTATTTTAAGCTAGGATCCTTGTCTATCTATGTACAAAAAATTGCGACAGTGTTCTGTTTCGTTTTTTATATATAATTTTTTAATATCACCGTATACCCAAAGTAACTTGTACGGGAGCACTGCACTGAGGAGAATATACTGTTTCTTTTTTCTACAGAGGACCTCTAGCACTTTTTTTTTATTGTTACTTTGAAACTAGAAGCGAATATACATCCATATGAGAGATGTGTTCTAGGTCCTTCAGTGGCTCCACGTCTCCAAGCCGCAGGTTCTGATTTATGTTTATTAAAAGCTGTGCCTCATCTTTGGCTAAACCTCTGTGCAAATAATTCTGCCTATCTTATTCCACACCACATTTTCTAACTGCTCACTTTAATTTTAATCCCTTCTTTCCTTTATCACAAAAATTAAGATTGCCTTAAGATCACAATCAAATCTTAATCCGTTGAACATTTTTAATGGAAAGTTGACTTTAGGTCCTAAAGCGGAAGAATTAATTCATAAAAAACTATTTCCAGAACAAAAACTACAAAAAATAAAGAACAATAATGAAATCTTACATCGTATAAATTTTGAAAAAATGTTGAGGATTCAGTACTAAAAGCAGTTGCAGGAATCGATCCAATTATTTAACTCTAACCTTGATACTGATACCTTTAATCACACTTTTCCTAAAACGTATAGATCGGAAATGTCGATTCGTTAAACGAACAATGGCATTTTGTGCAAAGTTACTATTATATTTCAACTCTATTTTTAATGTTAAAAATGCTATAGATGACAAATGGTTTCCCAATTTCGAAAGGCTTGTTAGTTGCTTTATTTTGCACTCTGTAAGTGTGAAAAAAAGTTTTTCGCAGGTCAATCTTGGTATTGGAACCACGGGGGAAGTATGCAGAGAAAAAATTTCTTCTACGGTGAAACCCGTTTTGCGGATCTGACATAACCCTACCGAGTTATGGCCAATCTAAAGTGTGAAAATCTAGTACCTCAGTTCAAATAAAAAAGGGGGAAATACTAAAAAAGTGAGTGTTGGGATACCTATATAAGCCTCCGAGTTTCGGAGTGTCGGTACTCAAACTTCTTCTCAGGCACTTAGGAAATCGATTCTGTACTAGATTTCCACAATGTATAGATCAAACAGTGCACAAAATTCCAGGTCTCTACGTCGACGAGCTCACAGCCAGTGGTCAAATATATGGACGCGTTATCGTGATGACGGACGGACAGACGGACGAACGAACTGACAAACGGGCAGACGGACATTCAAAAGTCAAAATAACTTTTAATGTGTGGGTGGCCAACCCATTTTTCTCTACTAGCATTATTTTCAGGTGTTACAAACCAAATCACAAACTTAGTATACCCTTTGGATTTCATCTAGGGTATCAAAAATACTGTATATGATAGATGAAGATAGCGCGAGGAAAAAACGTAGCTGATTATTGATACACTAGCACTTAATGCGTGAATCTGTCATAGTGCAATCAAGGTACTTAATATTTGGGTAGACTCCTGAAATATGTGGATATTTTAGATGAAATTATTGCCAGCTTAACTTTCCTTTTTTTTCTCTGTATAAATAAAACTCTTCTTCTTGCTTCACGTCTCCATTCGAACTTAATCCCAACAATCCATATTTTCAAGGAATAATAAACACGTACGTCGCTCAGAATAATATGGAAAATCATTCTTATTAAGCTGGAAGTGAAAAAAAACGCGACAGATTAAGGCGGTATGTTCAGAACGAAAAAACAAACCAAGTCAAAATGAATAACTTCATTGATTGCTACGAAAAAAACTTCCGTCGTATCCGTAATTAGAGTAAAAGCGGCCTTCGAACGTGAGGACAAACTCCAGCTCCTGCCCTGGAGCTCCTCATATTTTATTGCGAGTTATCCACGCGGTTTATATGTACATATACGATATACTTAGGTATGTGTGAGACAAGAGAAATGAGATTTTCTGACTGATAGTTGTAGGATGAAAGAGTTGCAGAGTTTGTTAATAATTTCCACTTGCCACTCCTATTTTAAAAAAAAATTTACATATTAAATAAGTGCAAGCTATGATTGAAAAAATTTCAGGATGAATTACTAAAGAATGGATAGTATGCAATTTTATGATCGACCTGGGGAAAGACAACGTACTGTTGTGTTGAACTTATTGCAGGTATTAAGATGCAATTTTTTTGTGATTATACAGGACATTTGTGGCTTTATTATGCGCAATAAAATTACTTATGGAAGTTGAATGTAAAAGAAAACAAAATTTTGAATATAAATAAAATATTTGCTGCTACGTTCCTCTAAAGCGACGTTTCCAATCTGTGGTACGCGTACCGGTGCGCAAATGTCGAGCTACTGGTACGCGATAAGTGATGAAAATTTTGCATAAAATATATTCATGGAACTTTCAAATAGAATAAAAAAAGTATGCCAACAAATTTTATTTGTGCATTTCAAAAAATTGCCATACATCCATTCTAAAGAAAAATATTTTCCTCGTCTTCCCAATTGCTTATTTTGTTAATAAGAATTCTGAGAGAAAATTTTCTTGTCCGCCAGACCAGAGTGTGTCTGCTTTGTTTCAATCCATATACTTTGTTTTTCTATGTCGGTCAGTGATCACATTCATGTTCGGTGTAAAAGCAGATACATATTTACATGCGTGGGAGTGGGAGCCCGTATACAGGGTGTTTCCGCCTAGGAGGTCAATAGAGCAGAAGGTGATAGTACCCACCTAGGCAAACAAAAACTTTTATGGCAGGAGGGGTGGCATATTAACAACCGTTTAGGAGTTACAGGGTGATTAAGAAAAAAATCTGGTTTTTTTTAAAACACCCTGTATCTTAAAAAGTACAGGGCGTATGGTCATATTTAAGATCTCATTGTATGCAGAACTTCATGGCCTTTCCATCGTCTTCTCAACCAGCCCCGTACCCTGCTGCTCTCATGTTATGGAGGTCTAAAATAAAAATTTCGTATTCTCTAACCTTTTTACTTTGACCCTTACTTTTTTTTTTGCAAAAAGGTCTTTAATATAACTTTTTTTATAAAAGTAAACTGTATACTATCCTCTTCAATTCGACCTATTACACTCTATGTCCTAACTGTACCCGTTAAATAATTATTAGCTCATAACCTATTCAGGTCTTACCGAAATTAGACGATTTTTTAATAACTATTTTCAGTCAATAAGGCAATAAATTACCTTTAAAAATAGGTTTGAGAATCGCTTTAAGAATAGGATAAGTTCTGCATACAATAAGCTCTTAATCGTACGCCCTGTACTTTTTGAGATACAGGATATTTTGTGAAAAAACAAGCTTTTTTTCTTATTCACGCTGTAACTCCTAAACGGTTGAAACCCCCCCCCCCCCTCCTGCCTTACAATTTTTTTTTGTCTAGGTGGGTACTACTGTCACCTCCTGCTCTATTGACCCCCTAGGCCGAAACATCCGGTACATTTAAAAATCAGTTGGCTGACTAATTGTCTTGCCTAATAAATTATTTATTTGATAAATTCGTGCCTCTACGTACAAAGCTCGTAAGTCCTACCACCTGCCCTTGATTTACCCTCCAAATCAATTTTCTCATAGCTGAACGGGGATACTTGCATCGGAAATATAAACAACTATGCAGCAATTTTTCTCCTAACCTATTTAAGACAGCACGCAATCGCGTTAATACTGCTATTCTCAGTGCCAAACGTCTATATTTTAACACTAAATTTGACCCAAACTACCTCCTAAAATGCTCTGGCGCAACTTTCGTAATGCTGGCATCAATCAAAATGGTGAGCCCCGGTGTAACGTCAACCCCGAGGAACTAAATATCCACTTTACCTGTCCTAATCCTGATAATGGCGTGCTCAATAATTCCATTAGTGATACTAATTCAACTTTTCTTGATTTGATCACCCCTTCTTCCCAGGAATAAGAAACCTGCTTCTTATTTCGAGGTATTGATCACAGTGATCTCATTGCGGCAGTATCCTTCATTACTTCCGATGCTGTTGATCCAGACGGAATTCATCCCCTATTTGTTAAAATGCTATTTCCTTTCATTTCATCATTTTTTTCTTCATATTTTTTTTAAACTCAAGTCTGACTTACTCTTCTCTCCTTAGAGCTTGGAAAATCGCTAATATCATACCTGTAGCCAAGAAATCTTCCCCTGAATCAGTTGTTGATTTCCGGCAAATTAGCATTCTTTCCAACTTAAGTAAAGTACTTGAAAAAATTTTGTCGGTACAGATCTCAGAATTTGTCCATACCAACAATCTTTTAACACAATTTCAGTCGGGCTTCCGATTTCGGCATAGTTGTGAAACTGCTATACTAAAAGTCTCCAACGATCTTCGCTGATTCTCGACTCCAAGAACTTCGGCATTCTTGTTTTACTGCATTTCTCAAAAGCTTTTAATAGCGTTAGCCACTCAAAGCTATTAGAAAAATTACACAGTAATTTTAAGTTCTCTTCCTCTGCGATCAGCTTAATTGATAGTTTTCTTACTGACAGGTCTCAAAAGGTACAAATTGGTGATTCCTCATCCGCCCTACTCCCCCTTTTATCTGGTGTACCTCAAGGATCTGTTTTGAGTCCGTTGTTGTTTTCTATGTATATTAATGACTTGCCAAACGTGATTCAAGATGTTCAGCTTCATCTTTATGCTGATGACGTACAATTGTACCTAAGTAGGCCTATTGGTCTTATAGAAGATTGTGTCGCTCCTGACAAATCACACTGTCTTGCTATCTATAATTCTTCGTATGACATAAATGATATCCCACACATATTTCTTAACAACTCTCCTCTATGTTTTGTGAATTCAGTCACCAATCTTGGGGTCAAGCTAAATGGGCAATTCAGTTGCTGTGATCATGTCAAACTGACGTTTTCTAAGATGGGGGCTTACACAGATTATGGCTATCTGCAGCATTACTGTCAACAAATATTCGCTTACAACTTCTAAAAGCTCTTTTATTACCCCATTTTACTTACGAAAGTTTTATATATCCTAAACTTGATAGCGTATGCGCGCGGAAAATTGAAATTGCTTTTAACGATTGCATTAGATTTGTTTTTGGTATTAGATGATGGCAGCATATAACTCCTTACAGACTCTCATTAGTTGGCTGCTCGATCACCTTTTACTTAAAGCGTAAGGCCTTAATTTTTCTCTATAACTTAATACACTCCGGTGAACCTGGATATCTTTATGACCAATTACAATTCTTGCTATCTTCTAGACATTCCAATCTTCTTGTTCCTCGTTTCCATTCTTTGACAGGTGAGGCTTCTTATTTTGTTCAGATCGCTCGATTGTGGAACTCCCTTCCAGTTCGTGTCTAGAGGGCTGGCTCTATCAATATCTTCAGGCGTTTTATTTCTGACTTAAACTTGTGATAATTCACTTATATTATGTATATTCCTTTCCTTTTCCTTAGGGTGTCAGGTTGACTTAAGTCAGGATTGAAATCAAGGGAAATTTAATTAATTTATTATTTTTGTATATCTTTCGCTAGTTGTTTTTTGCTTACCTGTCATTTTTTTCTCTTCTTATTTTTTTCAATTGTTAAACTACTTTTATCTTTAATATTTTTAGTTTGAAATAAGTTACCTTTAGTTTTTTGTAGTCTCTATTCCTCATTACTCTTAGCTTCGTCTTATATAACGTACTACGTTAAATCTTAAGATCTTTTGTACTTCTACCAATATAATAAATTGAATTGAATTTAATTAATGTCAAATTCGAGTGGTGCAAATAAATGCAGTAAACCAAAACCCTCGAGAAACATTTCCCATGCAATGAAACAGAATCCTCAAAATATTTGCAGTATTCTTATGTGAATCACAGTCACAGATTACAAGCTATATAATCCCGATATTAAATTAAATTAATTTTTATATTCTCTTCAAATAGCACATGATAGGACGAGAAATATCTTAATTTTAGATTTTAGACATGGAATTGATAAAAATAAATGTAGTTTCTTAGCTACGTCACCGTTAACTTCGAAATTTGATTTTTCTACTCTATGCATATGATATTTAGAGTTATGCAGTATCACCAACGATATAGTACCTCTTTTGCTTATTCACTCTTCTGTGTATACTTTTCATTGAGCTTCTTAAGTGGATAATATTTTGTTGTTTAAGGCCCTTTTCATTCTCTCTAAAAGTATGATAAAAATAATTCCAAAACCCCAAAAAACTATAAATGAGCTTTCTATATCTCGAATACGATGGAGGATTGCACAAATGTTCTTAATTCTTTCAAATTAGCTCCTAAATTATTTGGTAGGTTCTGTGTCTGTCTAAATGTCCCGGTGTATTAGGTCACAGAAAAAATACAAAAACAAGGATAATATGTACAGCTTTAGAGATAAAAACGTCCTGAAGTATCTTCCAATAAATCAATTCCCAATGAGTACAATTCAAACTTTTATATTGAATTTTAAAATAAGTAAAAAGTAAGTACTTACCAACTGCTGTGAACATAAACTCATTTGCAATCCATATCTCATTCTTATAATCCACCAAAATCAAATAAAAATTAATTGTTTTTTTTTTTTGTACTTCTATTAAATTTTATCATTTCTGTATTTTCTGAAGGATTTCCTTTACATTTAAATTTGCACTTGAATTGATTTAATCCTATTACAATATATAACTAAGTACTTTCCAACATGGAAATTTTGATAAAAAGTTATTGGATTGTTAATAAATTATATTATAAAAATATATTATCAGTATAAACATTCTTACTTAGTCTGAAATAAATACTTATGACAATCAGTTTATTTAATAATAATCGAACACCTATTTACTACTCTTTACTAGTTTCATGAAAATTATATCCACTGTACGCTTTGCTACTTCCCCAATCCTTATTATAACCACCAACGCCATAATCACTTCCGGCTCCTGGATGGTGATGATAATTTGAACCAATCGCCGAATATTCTGTAGTGAGAATTTTTGTTTCATTTATGTAAAAATTAAAGAAAAAAATTAGATTTTTTACCTGGATCTACGCTGTATTGATGGGAATGAGTTTGGACTAAATGCGGGTGAATTTTACACAGCGTGTTTGCTTTTAAATAATGTATTACGTATGCTACTCCAAGGAGTAGTAGGAATTGAAGTCCACCAATGCCGAGAAGAAGGAGGACTAGAGTCATTTTTAAATGTACTATTTTTATTAGTATTATCAATGGCAATACAATCATCCAACCCTTTTTATTCTTCTTTTTAGCTCTGGGCTCTAAAATGAATGAGAAAATAAACAAAACGTGTTAATCATTATCTATGTAGATAGGTATGGTGAATATATGTAAATCGATAATTGAAAATTACCTAGGTTTTTTGTTGATGAGATTTCTTGTACTTTAGCTCCAGACTCACTCAACAGAGGAAACTCAACACCATGTCCCTGCATGAAGACTTGTAGTGTACGCTTAAAGAAATTCCACGCTCTTCCCACTTCGTTATCATCTGTAATATACATATATACAAATACGTTTAATAATGTAATTAAAAAATTTAATTCGAGTATATTAAACAATATTGTATGGCTGAATACCATTCCTACAGTTTTTCAGATATTTGTTAAAGTCCCACTTAAAGTATACCTTGTAGGCCTAACGACGTTCTACATGTTCACAGGATAAAGCTAAAGTTGATCGAACGAAGCCTTTTCAGATCATACAAGGATTTAAGCGGAGCGATGGACTAGGACATATGTACGTCATTACGTCTATTTTGAACTAGAATACCTTATAAGGAAACAGAGATGAATTGAATCGCCATTGCAGCCTCGTAAACCTGATGAGTAGGTCGTTAGCAACAGTTTAGAAAGTCATCTTTTATGGGTTATAAGGTGAAACCTCTATTAACAGGCACCTCCTATAAGCGGACAGGTATTGTTCCTAAGATGGGATCTAAAAGGCATGAATGTGCAATGTAATCTTTTAAACAGACACCCCATCAAGGCGGACGCGGACATTATTTTTCTGGAATTTTGGTCGAATTAAATTTCATAAGCGGACGATTTCTTTGCAATTTTATTGAAATTGGTTTTTTGATCATTTTTTTAAGAGTTCGATTAATAAATATACACACACACACGCGTGTGTTTTACATATAAGCAATGAATAATAATAGCGAAAGATTTTTCCCGCAAGAGAAAAAAATTCGTGCATCAAAAAGCAAATAAAATGCCAAAATATGTATTTTGACATTCAGAAAGAGAAAACCGTTTTTCAATACTACTTCTTTCATATAAAACTGAAAGAGAGAAGCTGTCATTGTACATTCCATGTACAAAGCAATTCGTATCATATATCTTAAGTGCTTAGAACAATTTAGTGTATTAATATATGACAGATTGTTCGGTGGAACCAATCAGAATACTTTTATTTGGGTAACTTTTAGAAAAAGAATAGTTTCGTAGTTTTGAAAGCATAGTGAGAACAATTTCTGTCCATTTCACTCCCATTATAAGTGTTTAAGTGTCGAATATATATTATTTAAGTGTCGAATATATATTGACTTTGTTCAGTATAATTTGGCGTTTAGTGTTTAAAGAGAACACTTTTTATAATATTCTTAATGCTTTATGCATAAATTTTTACCAGGGACCGACAATAACAATTATTTTAGATTTTTCAAACAAAAAAACAACTATCATAAAAATAATGATCCGATTTTTAAATGAATAGGACCAATCTTATCCTCATATGGTCAAATTTAAATTTCTGTCATAATTTAAATAAAATATATTGAAAAAAACTTTAAAAATAAATAAATTTTGTAAATAAAATACACTAAGAAGTAAAACATATCTTTTTCTTTCTCAGTGATTACAGAAGAAAATTTTGTTTGCAAAAATAAGAAACGCAAAATCCCATATTAAATCTTAAAAGTTTGGGCATATTCATAATCTTATAACTTTAGTTCTTTAGTTATTTGCGAATTGTATATGTAATCATTAGGGTCGAAATTAACTAACTATATTCCCAGCAGACATAAAATCTCGAAATATTTGTGTCGTTATATCCTCAACAATTTTGTAAATTTTACCAATTTTCAAATCCAGATATGTCAAGCATATAGAATATATGTAAGTGAATTGCAGGTGCAATACATCATAAATCAACATAGGCAGTAAATAATATGGTAAATTGAATGGACAGTCGGCATCCCTAGAGTATTCGATTTTTCAAATTGCAGAGAATTATAGGCTAATTATCTGCTAGTCCATAAGGCCGTATACACATTACTTTGGCGATACTTTAGATATGGACATGGTCAACCAACTGAAATTCTATGGCATTCTTCTTAGTGGTTTACAAAGTAGGTAGAGTAGCAAGGGGCTAAAAGTTACAGGGGTAAGTTGTTATAACGGCCAAAGCCTCCCATGTATAAGAGAAAAGCAAAAAAAAGTATTACAAGTATCAGTAGGATATAAACCTGTGAAGCAAGGTTTTAACGGAGAGCAAGAAAGATTATTGACCGACTATCTTCTAAAATTGTCAAGTATGTTTTTTTGGTTTCCTCCCCATAGAAGTAAGAAAGTTGGCTTACGAATGTGGCATAAAGTTTGAGATTGGCAACTTGCCGAATTCTTGGCATGAACGGGGCATGGCTGGACCAAACAGGCTAACTGCTTTTATAAAAAGAAACCAAAGTCTTTCTGTAAGGTCACCGGAAGCAAGGAGTCTCAGTCGTGCAACCTCATTCAATAGAAGCAACGTTCGAAAGTTCTTTTCTAATCTTGGAAAGGTCATGCTTAAACATGAGCTACCCTATCAAGAATCTGGAACCGTAGCGAGATTGGTGTTTTGACAGTTCATAAGCTTAAAAAAGTGTTGGCTCAAAAAGGGATAAAACAGATTAGAGCCATCGCCTCTGCAGAAAGGGGAACCCTAGTCGAAATGGCGATAAATAGAGCTGGCAACAGTATTCCACCAATGTTTGGTTTTCCACGTTTGAAATATAAAACTTTGTTTATTAGATATGCCCCCCCGGAATCAATCGATCCAGGAAACAGTTCTGGTTGGATGATGGTAACTGAATTCTTGGTTTATATGGACCATTTTATTAAGCTCGTAAAACCAACAATTTCTGAACCTATATTGCTATTGTTGGGTAAGCATTCGTCTCACATTGATATTAAAGTTATCGAAAAAGCAAAATCGAATGAAACAATCATGGTCTCATTTCCAACTCACTGCTCCCACCGCTTACAACCTCTTGATGAAGGGGACGTGTATGGACCGATTAAGTGTATGAACCTCAATTGTTAGATATGCGTGGCTACTGGCATCGACACCATGGAACATTCAAAATGGCTTCCAAAAGACTGGTATATATAAGTTCAATCATACGATTTTCAATGGCGAAGATTATGCACGTTCTCTTGCTACTGATCGACCACCCATAGTTAGTGATAAAGTGCCAATTACCATCAATAACAAAGTCCTCAAGAACGGAACTTATATCAGGAACACTTCAGGCACTTCCAATAGCAGGCACACTGTTAATATTACTAACGTTTCATTACCTAACCTCGCCGTGGCGTGATTGCGGATGAATTTGGTAGAGTAATAGTTGGAGATTGATATGTACTGCTCAATGACATTCAATTGTGACATTTCTCATGTAGATGTATGCATTTTTCGGTGTAACACCGGCGATTTTTCGGGTGTAGCACCAGACTCATTTGACGTACACTTTTCCTAGCAGTGCAGGTCAATGGAACGATTTCGGTGTAACACTGCAAGAAAAGTGTAACACTTCTGCTAGAAAACGTGTCAATGGAAATCGGTATAAGACTTTCTTCTCTTAATCACTCGGACTGTATTATGGTGTACTTAGGTAGGTACTATTTATGTCAACGAAAACATCGTCGAAGTATTATGCTTTGATGTATATAACCACTACGCATATATATACAATAGATGGAGAAATCATTAATATGAAACTTCTTCTTGAATATAATGACTCCAATAGGGAAATTCTTCCTCCTGCCAATACACCCACCGTATTACGTACTTCACATAGAAACTAAGCTACGAGGATTACATAATAAGGCTTTTAACAGGAAAAACATATTTTGGAAGAATGTTTATGTTTCCGCCTCTGTAACTCGTTACACATCAGGCCTTACAAAAAAAAAGTGTTTATACAAAAAATGTAGGGAATTTAGTCTACTTCAAATTTTTATCAAACATTTTTGTCGTAAGGGTAAGATCAACTGTTGAGAAA
Source organism: Dioctria linearis (assembly GCA_963930735.1). Taxonomy (NCBI): domain Eukaryota; kingdom Metazoa; phylum Arthropoda; class Insecta; order Diptera; family Asilidae; genus Dioctria; species Dioctria linearis. The sequence continues at coordinate 241,641,979 of OZ005741.1, forward strand.
TTATTTCTGTACCTTTAATCCAAGATAGCGGACCACGTAGACCCCCATCAAGGGTGAAAACTTGGATTTTTCATCGGGGCCCCGAACTAAGTAGCATATTTAATAATAATAACTACCCCACCTTTTGTAGGGCAACAAAACCTATTGACTGGACTATTATTCATGACTGAGAAATATTTTTTATGTATGTTAATTTGTAAAATTGATAACAGAACAAATAAAAAAAAATTTCCATCTAAGGGATCACCATAATGTTTCGGATATTTACATTTCACCGGTGATTAATATCCAAGGATCAGAAGGAAAATGAATAAAAAATGTATTAATTAATTTTATCAGTCATCTTTGAAAACCCGAACTTTAGTTGGGGTCAATCTAAAACCCGAACTGTTTAGTGGTAGAGAATATAGATTAACTCCGTCGATATAAAACAATACAAAACACCATCAGCTGTTGTAAAATAAATATATATGTACATATGTACATTATACAATAAGGAACATGTCAGCAATCGGATCACAATGTAGAAAGTATTTCTACCAGCTTATATGCAGGTAGATTTTCAATTCATGATTATTATATATTCTCAACACTATATATAATGTTAATGCTCATCACCATAGTGATTTTCTCTTGCCTGCGTGACTACAGATAAGTTTTTAAGAAGGTAGCATATCTACGGACAAAATACATGTCATTGGACCACTTCTTCGCGCTCCAGGATGCTGATGCCAATGCAAGCTTTTGCTGCAAACAGACAAAACATCAACAAACAAAATGTATTGGTTCTATAGGTCTGATATTTATGCATGCATATATTAATAGTATAAGTGTACCGTTTTTAGTATCAGAGGAATATGAACTTGCACACGCGACCGTAAATTAAATTTATTTAAAATACATTCCGAATGGAGATGTCAACATAATTTTACTCAGATAATTTTATCGTGCCATTTAGAATCAACGTGGAAATTACCCTGTAGGCATTACTCTGGCTAACTATCATCGATATTTTTTGTAAACTAATACAGTCCAAACCTATATACATATATAGCTGGTTGCACCATCATTGGATGCATCCACTCAAGGAAGATATTAACCTGCCTAATAACTTATCCTCGCTCCAGGGAGAGCAAAACGGTAGTCGTTTAAAAATGGAGAGCTGTTAATCGTATTTGAAATCAGCGCAAAAATGTATTGCTTGTAATGTTTAACGGATCGAAACTTCCTCTCTATATATTCTCTATTCTTCATTTGTTTCTTATGAATTAATTTCTTGATTGACTTATTTAATAACGATATTGTACTCAAGTGTGCTTTGTCAAAATATTATTATGTTTAACTACTCTCACCTTATACCTGTATACTCCTCACTCGTTGTTACTAAGTCTCATCAAACCAATACAAATTTATTTCCACGCCATATTGAAATTATGCGTAAGGTAATGGCTGTTTTCTGAAACCTGATTCAATGCCACTCAAATTCACAATCTGAAATCTTAAAGTGCCATGAGCAACCACGGATGAAATTTTTATTGTTATACTTAATTCGATATAAATTAAAGACAATCAGAAAAAATTGTTTGGTTCGAAATAGACCCAAGCTTTCCATTTTTGTTTCTTCTTATCCGGTAATAAAATAAACAATTCTGGTAAGATTTCCTTTTAGGTTTCCCAAAATATCATAATCACCTAATCAAAGATTAATAATACATATTGTTGTGAAAGAACAAGGTTAATACATTATGTGCTGACAACAAAGGAAAGAGTTTTATATGTTGGTAATACCATTTGGCTGTTACTGTTTTAACGGTAGCCTGTTTGGCTTACGTTATGAACAGTAGAAATTGAAAAGTTTAATTCAAAATATTTTAGACTCTTGAAATGTATATTTGTCTGTATGATGAAATTTTCGCTTTCAGAAAAAATTAAAACGGAGCATACTCAAAACCTAAAATGAGTAACTAACATTGCTCGAAAAATTAACTAGATTCAACCAAAAAAAAAAAAATACAATAATATGTCAAGGAGGTAAAATACTTAAGCCAATCTTCTCATAAGATGGTATAGGTCATTAAAATTAACCTTGGAAGAGGCAATTTATTTTATACCAGGCCTACCCAATGAGAAATATATCAAGCCCTTGTAAAGGGAAGCGGTTCCACACCATAGCTAGAAAATATCTTTTCAGAAGCGCTCTTTTACCAAAGGAATCTTTTCGGAAGTAGATCTTTTCTCTTAGTTTAGACTTATTCGTTTTTTGTTTTGAAAATATGACTCATATGCATCTGAAAGCGCAGAAGAATTTTCATTCTTTATTAGTCAAGTGAAGGGTGTGGTTATTTAAATTACTTAATAATATAATATAACAATATTACTTTTTTTGTTTAGTTAAAATATATAAATTTAAAATCAAGCGGAACAGATTCAGAATAAAACTGAATTGCATTCATCTTTGAGCGCTTCCATTTCCCGCTGGGTATGGTAAATTACTCATTTTAATAATAATTTGCAAGTTTTGAAATCAATAATCAAAGTGGCAAAATTTACTGATATCTTTCCGTAAACAGCATTGCATTTTATACACTTTGAGTACGGACTTCTTTCTATTACATCATTTTACTACCTTTCATAACTACCTGCCTTTATCCTTATTTTCTAATTTCTACAATGTCCCTATCTGCATATAACAACTGCATCTGACAAAATCGCCAGAAGCGCATAAAAGTTGCATAATAAAAATTCGATTATTTCAAGTTTGGTAGCAGGTAGCTACAACATGTGGCACATAAAATGAAAGGCAATCTTTGTTGGCTATGAAAATGGTATAGTTATTACGTTAATTTCCTAAAAACTTAACCTCAAAATGAAAAAACAGGTAAAAATTTCCAATTTTTGGGATTTGATTCTTGTTAAATTGGTAGACGGAAAGGAGTAGGTGTGTAAGGCTACAGTCAAATTATAGGCAAACGGGTTGTCTTTCGATTGACACAGTTCCATACAGGGTGTAACGTTCAGAAGTTACAGGGTGATCTATAAAAACATACCGAAATATCTTAAAGTCCCGTTTTCTCCGAAACCGTTAGGATCCCCCCCCCCCCTCCGTACAATTTTTGGTCGTCTAAGCATGACCTATCGGATATGGCACTACTTACGGGACATCCTGTATTTTTATACTCTAATAGGGTGTACTAAGTTTGTCATTCCATTTGCAATACCTCGAAATAATGATGGTAGAGCAAAATGGATTGGATACCCACGCTTAATATTAAAAGTTATTTTGATTTTAGCATGTCCGTGTCTGTAAGTCTGTCCGTCCGTCTATCCGTTCGCACCATAACTCCAGAACGCTTTCACTTAGAGGTCTAAAATTATGCACGCGGGCTTTTTTTAAAAAAACAAGGAAATTTAAGTTCGGAAATGGGCCGAATCGGACAACTCCTTCGTTGGGCTGCCAAACAAAAATTTCGTTTTTCACTATATAATTGAACGCTTCAATGTAGAGGGCTGAAATTTTGTACATGGTGTTTTCATAGTAATATGGACTAAAAGTAAAATGTACTAAATCGGGCAACTCTTTCTTTGTATTATCATATAAACATTTAGGCTTTTTTACGTATACTGTCCTAGACGATTTTATTGTACCGAAAAGTTCTTCAGAATACGAAATCCTATAAAATTGGTTATAATCATTTTTCTGTCGGAAAAACCGTTCTAGAAATATAGGTATGCGAAAAACCACTTTATAAATCAAACTTTCACAGATGGGTCACCATACGAAATTACATAAGGGCATTTATCTAGGGTATCATAACTATTGGTCTTAGGCCAATTCTAGCTTTTCTGCTTGTTAAAATATATTACTCGAGTTTAAATTAATGCACCTATGATAATCACCTATCAACACCACTTTAATAGTTTATTTATTGAAATAGTTTACTCAGTCAATTTCTCTTTGAAAAATTCGTAAATATGTATAAAACTATGAAAAAATATTTCTCTTAATTAAATACTGCCCGGAAAATTGACCAAAACCGAAAGTTAAAATACACTAACCACCATCTTAAAGATCGATTTATAAATTCTATTTGAATTCACCCTCAAATTTTAAGAACCTTCTTATACAAATTTTATATGGATGCTTCTAAATCGAAAGGCCTAGTGGAGCTATTACTTTACTGGCTGAAAATTTATAATGAAAGATCATTGCCTATGTATTAGCATACAGGAAAATTGCAGAAACAGACGTCGAATTTAATCCTATTTAAATGTTAAATATTTTCTAAATCGACTGATAATATCGAAACTTCCAGTGGATAAAACTCTGAAGTTGTGTCTAACAATAACAAAAAGTTACTTGACAAACACATGCGCAGTGAAATTCGAAGAAACTCCCAGCACTGCATATTTCCATATTCACATGAATCTCTATTTAGAGTAGAAGTGGCGTCACATATGAATATGAATAAATGAAAGCTAAAATTACTTCTGAATTATACACAATTACTAACTGTCAAAGCACTGGTCATGAATTACCTACATGATATTTATTATTTTTTGTTAATATTATAGTTTTTAGAATAACATGAATTTACACTCAATTTGGTACCTCAACCCTGATTACGCTAGCCCGAGATGCTCTTGTCCGGTTTTTTAACAATAATCACATTAGAATGAATAAGTTATAATTATTGTTAAAAAATCAGTCAAGAACGCTTCCGGTTCGCGTAGTCACGGTTGAGGTACCAATATTATTATATTGCAGAGCGAATCCTTAGCGGACACTTTTAACACTTTAATAATAATTAAAGAGTTAATTAGCTAAAATTTGGTCTGCACTTACCGGTTACCTGCGCCCTGCGGCGAACTTCTGTCTATGCAAACTAGGCAGTTGCCTAGGGGCCCACCGATGTAGGGAGACCCCGTTAGTGGCCGAAATGGAATACATGGAGGACGTACGACACCGGACATTAAAAAAAATTTAATTCACTTTATTGCTCCTGAAATTGATGAAGTAAAAAAAAAAAGAAGTCGAAATCGCACTATCCGACTTGACCGCAGCTCAGGAATTAAGTGGGAAAAACCCTTTTATCAACAAAACAATCTTACACACAAAAAAATTATATGTTAAAGCAGGCGTTTCGTATTAGGAGGAACCGTAAACTTATCAGCACGGCTTGGTTCCTGCCTGCCGTATACGCCAGATCCACCACAGAGAAAATCAGGCTCAATTCACTCTCTGTGCTATAAATAGGATCGGAAATAATACAGTCTTTGGACCTAAGTGATCCTTTTCTTTGCAGAGAAGAAAGCTCGTCCATAGCAATATTAGCATATTCTTACACGCAACGAACTCTGTTTGGACATAATTTCGTACTTAGGTATTTGTAATATTTCTAAGTCTGCTTGCTTGTTTTCTAAGGTCGATGTACGTTAAATAAATGAAAAATAATTTTTTTTTTTAAATTATTTAAGAAAGGGGACCAAACTCTGTACTTAGTTTAAGAAATATTCTTAAACTTTTGTTCAATTATTTTAGAAATTACGCAGCAACGTAATTGACTTCAATTAAAAATGCAAAAAAATACATAATAAAAAACGACCAATTTAAAGTCTGTGTAAAGATTACATATTTATATTTACAAAAACTTAAAGAACAAAGCTGATAATATGTTTAATTGATCTTCTGCTGTATCGAAGTATTTTGATAGTAATGAAATATCTGTAGCATTACTAATATTAATGCTGTGTTAGATACTACAGGGAAAAATTCTTAAGTAATTTACAACTCTGACACTTGACTTCAGCGAATTATTCAAAATTTAAGGAAACCCTTTATAAATTAAAGCAGTACACATCATTTTACAAGAAATATTTTTTTTTTTAAATGTTTTTAATTTGAAATGGATGTGGCTGTCTCTACTCTGTACTTACATAGTGTTTATACTGTGATCGGTTGTTATAGTTACGTCTGCTCCTCATTTTGAAAGGTACTCAGCATCTGAAGAGACTATAAATTCAATGGTGCTACTGATTAGGTATGGAGGTTATAGATTTTCTTTCTTAAATAATTTCAAACGTCAGTAGTGAATCGGAAATAACTTTTATGTATTGCTTCAGTTTATATGGGATTTCTATGAATTTCTAAAAATTACGTTTCAAAGCTCTAATCTATTAATATATAAATCGGTAGAATATTCCAAGGAGGTCAAATGCCTAGGTCCTAGACTTCAATCAAACGTGGAACATTCATATCTAAAGAGACCCTAACTACACATAACGACAACATACCTATAGATTTGAATAGCTTAATACCAAAATACACTCAGCTTTCTGTGGATTACTACGGGAATATACTCCTCAAACCAGCAAAATCTGTTATTCACCTCAAATAAAATTTGAGAAGAGAGAATGACAACAATGTCATAAAAAAAATTTTATAAGAACTACTTTTTCGAGAATAAATTCGAGCTATCGAGCATCGTTTTTAAGAATTCCATAAAAATAATCTAGGCAAAGTTATCATATGCACAAATAATATCAAATACAGGTAGTTTATAAGCTGATTCTCTGGTCCTCTTAAAATACGGACATTAGATCATGTTTACACAAAGTTAAGATTCTATAAAGTTATATGGTATTTATGTATCTATATTTTTTTTATGATTAAAAAGTCTGTCAACTAAAGACTTATAAACTTAACACTACACTGGAGCTAAATTCCCCAAAAATAATAGAGCAAATATAGGCTGCCTAGCCTACAGAGTGACAGGCTGAATTGCATTCCACATACTTGAAACTATACCTTAGAGTACCAACAGATATTTGCTTGATAAAGGCCGCATGAAAACAATTGTTTTTCTTAATTTTAACGATGCACAATTTTAACACAAATTTTGTTCTCACTATATGTATAACTGTGGTGTGTTGTTCAAGAATAATCTATTATTTCCCTCTACTTTTCAACTTACATGAAACTTCCTTCCATTCCAACCATTCCATTTCTGAAAAGGTGTAAAAAATATCTCATCCCATCGAATCTAGCGCTGCTCTACAAGTCCAACACCAGATCTATAATCGAATAAAATTCTCATATCTAGGCCGAGGCTCGTCGCATAGCCTTAGTTTTATTGGATAGTTTTAAAACAGAGCCTTCAAGCTTATTGGCGATTTAGCAATAGCCTGTTATATCGACTCACTCAAGCACCGCTACAATGTTGAATGCCTTTCGCTCCTTGATCACTACATGTATGGCCTTTGTTCTGATGAAATATCTAGTCTGATCCTACCCGCAATACTCATTCTGCAAACCGAGCACACCCTTTTACCCTTCAAACTACTTTCGGCCGTGCAATAAAATTCCGTGAAGCTTTTTTCCCAACTATGCTAATGTGAAACAGTCTACCATCTTCTGTCTTGCAATGGTATTTGAATGTCAAACTCTGGTCGCTGGATGGACGACTGGTTTAGTGGTCATGTAATTCTGTTTTTGTGATAATTACTAATTAAAAATAATTGTTTAACTGTTGACGCCATGCATTTAATTATTTACTGTTATCTTCCACATTTATATTATACTCAAACACTGTCTGTCTGTGCGCACGATAACTGGAGAACGCGTATACTTAGAGAGCTAAAATTTTGTACACGGACTTTAAAAAAAAAGTAAAATTAAGTTCGAAAATGAGACAAATCGGGCAACTCCATACAAAAATATTGTTTTACGCTATATATTTGTACACTGCCTGAGAACGCGTCGACATAAAGAGCTGAAATTTGGTACATGGTGTTTTTATGGTAATCGGTAAATCGAGCAGCCCTTTCTTGGTGTTGCCATATCAAAATTTAGGTTTTTTAAGAGGCAAATATCTTAGAATAAGTCTATATTCAAACAGAATTCTAGGTTGATTTATAAATTATGTTCACATATTGATGATCTTAAAATTCAATAAATTTAGCTGAAAATACAACCGATTCTAAGTAAGTTTTAGTCGAAATTTAGTCGATTCTTTAGGTAGATTTAGCCGGATCAGCTAAAGAAAGGTTGGCAGCGCTGAGCACGGCCCAAGCAGTGCATATAGTCTCCCGTTCTGAAGGGGAAAACTGTGCGGAATTATATATTCAGTTGTTTGACGTTTGCAACTAAAAAACATTGAAATGAAGAAAACAATACAAAAAGTGTAGGATCGTCGAAAATTCGATATCCTTGTAAAATATTTGAATAACCACTCTTTTTTTTTCTCTTCCTAACTACTATCGCATCTAAAATTCATTGGAAATGCACCCCAGTTGTAAGCGTAAAAAGGCACCATGTGCAGGCACCTTAATAACATACAACCTGGATATTTACAGTACAGGAGTTGAATTAAGTAATCAAAATGGTAGGCTACACAGATTACAGATTAAAGCGATAATATTGAAACGAGTGATAGTAATTATTTGGCTAAACAAATTATTGTAAAGCGCGGTTTATATAAATCGTATAACCGTTTCGGATATGCCGAATGATATTGATTTTTTGAAAAATTTATATCGAACACCTAATCCTTCGCGCTGTAACGCAACCGCATTAATCGTTCCGCAATTATAACACTTTAAATTATCCGTTATTTTTATATAAGACCTTCATAAAATTTATACGCAAAATGTAATCCTAGTGCGTTTCCTTTTTTTTGCTTTTGCTCACATAATGCCAGCGAAAAATGGAAATAAATAATATGGTAGGCGACTTTTTTCTGTTATTGACCTCTTTAAGCCACGTTTGCGGAATATACTTACAATAAAGTACAGAAAATCCAGGGAGCTACATTTTGGGTAATAAAATATCGGTTAATTTGGGAAAAGAAAGTAAGGATTTCAAATGCCGTATCTCTATATTATTGCGTTAATTGTCTCTCAAACTACATCAGTGCACTTTGCAGCAACTTTCAATAAAATCTGTTCACATTTCTTTACCATCGTTAGAAATCCTAATTATTCCAATTTTTATATGGTGTACTATGTTTGTCATTTCATTTGTAACGCATAGAAATAATGCTGCTAGAGCAAAATGGATTGAACAACCACGCATAATATTAAAAGTTATTTTCAGTTTTGCATGTCCATCTATTCGCCCGTCCATACGTCCGTCTGTCTGTCCACACGATAGCTCGAGAGCGCGTGGACTTAAAGAGCTGACAATTTGCACACGGGCTTTAAAAAAGAGGTAAAATTAAGTCTGTAAATGAGACAAATCAGACAACTCCTTCATGGTATTGCCATACAAAAATTTCGTTTTTCACTATATATTTGGACACAGCCTGAGAACACGTTAACATAGAGACCTAAAATCTTGTACACAGCGTTTTCATAAAAATAGTAAATATAATTTCAAAAGTTGAATTAATTGGGCTACCCTTTCTTGGTACTGCCATATAAAAATTTAGGTATTTTACGTATACTGTCGTAGGCGTTTTTATAGTACTGAATATGAAATCCTATAAAATTGGCTATAATTATTTTTACTATCAGACGAACCGTACTAGTGATAAATGCGAAAAACCACTTCAACAACCCAACACTCAGATAATTTATCACAAAACTCGCACTAATCTTGTCCACATAGAAATTATGTGGTCAAAACTAACTATAAATCTCTTAAAACCAATGGGAAAATATTTAAATTTGAAAGATTTCAATAGTTAGTCCAACGTGTAAGAAACTATAAAATTTTACTAGATAAAAGTCCCATTTCAATGTGATATTTTTTAAAAGATAAGGACTACACTTCAACTTTTTGGGATCTAACTTTGGTTGATCCTGGTACAAAACCGTGACGTAATATGTATTGAATGTAATGAAATTGTTGTTGATAAAATCACATTGAAAATTACTCAAATCTATCACCTTGGATGTTTTATCCCTTTCTTGTTCTCGATCCATGGCTCTCGACATATCTGTTTTATAGACGGACGGAGTACAGGGGAGCAGTCAAACCCGTACATAAGCAACACTTTTTTCAAAAAGGCGATGAAAATAATGAAAATAGTCATAGATCCCTTTAAGTCAATAGATGACTTTATTATATTTAATGTGAGATCCGGAAGATTTAATGTGAATAAAACTGATCGAATTTACTATGTGAACTATTGAATTAATAAAAATACAACATACATATTTATATGATCAAACATTATGATAATAGTGAGATAATATATTTTTAAAAGGAGGGACATATGCATATAATACTTTAAATAGTATAAAACTTATATTTTATCATATTAACTTTTAATGTGATCAATATTTGAAAGAATGTAGTGAAATAGTTGAAGTAATATGCATAGTGTCCCATTCTTTTAATGCAGTCGTAATAATTATTATAATGGGGCCTACCATATTGATTAAAAATAATATGTAAAACTATTAAAATCTAATTCAATTTATACTTAAAATTTTCTGAGTGAACTTGGACAAATAGCTTACCATACGAAATTACCTACGGGTATTCGTCTAAGCCTAGAGTATCATAATAATTGGTCTTAGATCAATTCTTGCTTTTCTACTTGTTACTTGTAGTATTACTACCTTTTACAAACTTAGTGCTTCTACAGAAATAGAATAGTGTAGGATTTAATGTTTCAATGTATTAAATTGTTCGACCTCCTCGTAGTCTTCTTTATCTCAATGTACATCTCCATTACGTCTTTACTTTATCAAGTCCGTCGCGAGTAAAGACTGCGATTGCAATTCATATATTTTGCTCTTGCAAAAACAACATACTTGCGATTCATACATTTTGATCGTATAAAAACAAAAATTTATGAATCGTAATTGCAGTCATTATCACACCGATGTACATTGGCCTTATTATGACAAATAGCCGGTTTTTTACTTAATAGAAATTTAATTTCTTTGGTTTAAGATTTGATCGTCAGCTATTACTCAGATGTGACTTACACGGGACAAATGTATATTTCCGTCACTGCTATATTTTACAAGATATATGATACAATATGAGATTAATTGATTATCACACTGAATGAAATTATGTTGACGATATCTATTTAATAGTCACCAACACCAGGAGCTTGACAGTATGTTACAAAAATCTAACACCAAGAACCTGTTTCAGACTCAATCCAACAAAATCCAAACTAAATAAGGAATAATTGAAGCTGACACCCATCTATGTAAATATCCTTGATAAGGTATAATTCATAAATCTGGCGATAAGGAACAAGAGTAGAGAACCTTATCCCATTTATCCTGAATTTGAATCTCCATTGCAGTTGAAGCAACGTTATGTCTTTTCAACAGTAATATCAAAACAGTGACTGCTTTATGATTTGCAAGGCTTGGCAGATCTCCCAATTCTTACAAGCCCAATTGCCAACTTTTGTAAATACACAATATACATTATTTTATCCGTATTTCAAAAGTTTGCTGTAATGACCGAGTTTCAAACGATAAGCTTTGGATATGGCTAAGCCAAGACAGAATTTTTGTGTGTGTTTTTTTTTGTGTAAATAAAAAAGATGAAAGTAGATCTAGATTGGCAACACTGATTATTAAATCATAAATTTTAATCAGTACTCAGAAATTATATAACTCAGTTCCACACACTATTTCATGATCTCTTTCTTAAATATTTATAACAATGTACATTGCTCACACTTCTTACCTTTATAATCTCTTACATTCTCAAATAATTCAGCAGCACTAGGCTCAGATAATTGTACAAAACCGAAATTGAATTTTTCATCGCTTTGAGATCTGCTGCTTTCTTTTTGAAAATAATCAAATCGATTTGTTGCAACTGCCCAAAGTGCTTTGGATAATTTATACTTAAAGCATGAAATCAACTGGTGTGAAGCAAAACACTGTTTTTTATTTACAGCTAAGTACTCATCTGTGGCGCCTGTATCTCCGGTATTGCTACTTAAACTAATCACTGCACTTATGAATATAATTAACTGAAATACATTCTTTATAAACACATTTTGAAGAAGAAAAATTTCTGCCATTTTTCAGGTACTTTTTATATAAAATAATTATATATTTCACTCAAGTGCACAAGTTATCCGGTCACGTGCAAAGGACTTACTAAACAAACGTAATGAAAGAAATCGCAACATGCCTCCCTATATAAACGTAAATTGTAGGTCATCTGCGTTAAGAAGCTATAATTAGACATACGTAAAACTGGTCTAACATTAGAAGAAAATCGATATATTAGCCCATAAAACTTTCTCGTGCCTCCTATTCTGCAACCTAACTCTATAATATGCGTGTTTTTTTTTACAGCACATATCACAGCACTTATCAAATAATTGAAGAGCACTTCCCCATACGGAACATGCTGAGATGTCAAGAATGTCTTCTCAGGTTTCCGCGAGGTGCAAGAAAACTTGGCTTTGATTTTATTCCGAGGCCTTTACGCTTCTTGAGTTGTATTATATAGACATAAGTAGTAGTTATTCTGCTTGCATCCAAATGAAAGCAGAAAATATTTATCTATCAAGGGTATAACCAGATTAGGCTCGACTAGTTAACTAACAAGTAGCATGCCTTCAGGTGTTTTGGTTAGATGGTATATAATCCAAATAAAATAACGAGAAAATAAGGAGTGCGATCGTATACTTAGTAGCTATTCAAGAAAAAGATAGCCACTGTACGAGGCCATATATTTTATATTTTTATTTTATTTTTTGCCTGCATCGAAGACGGTAAATAAACACAGAATTTTAATGAGAAGCCTTCTGCGGCATGATTCAAGGTCAGTTCTACTTTCAGTTGCGATAAGACCGCAATTAGCTCTTTTAAACATCTGCATTGTATCAATCTATACATATAAGAGTCCATTCCTAGTTGATAATTAATTATCTCTTAGTTAGTGTGTAGTATGCACCTAACCTATTTCTTTTTATATACATATATGTATATATATCCTATAGGATTCACCTTCGTTAGCGAGAACTAAAAAAGAACTAGTTTTCTAGAAAGCGGAAAACGTAGTCAATAAATAGCAAAAAATATTTCTTATTTGTTACCTACTATCTTCAGATTCAGGAAAGTTAGAAAGACAAGTTTCCCCTTGAGACGGCATGGTGCCTAGAAAATGCTTGTACCCTTTACCCATTTGTGCATAGAGAGTATGTGACAAGATCAAGAAATATGAGAAATTGAAAACTGAAAAATGTTTTTGATTCAGGAAATCGTGATAGGCAAGTAAATATGTATGTCTGTATCTATATAGACGAATTCTATTAACCTATTTAGCACGAAATTGTTAACATATCTATTTCCTTACAAGAGCGATAGAAGTTGTGCCTCATAATCAAATATTGGTCTCTAGAACATTTCCTTTACTGAAATTTATATTATCTATAGAGAGCATAGTTCCATAATCATTTCTTTGTTCTGTTACGAGTCCGCTTACAAATTGAGTTTTAATTCAAATCTATTTAAGGATTAAGCCAACACAAATTTTGAGTCTGATTCTGCATTTTATTTCGCTCACATTACTAATTAAAGAAAAAATAGTTTTACCCAAAAAAGTTTGCTTTTGTAGCTATCCGAATGAAATTACAAATATCAAGAAAATCTCCTTTTTTTCATCTTTATTATGTAAAAATAAAGCAACCTGTTGCTATTCATTTGAATGACTTTTATTTACAAGAAAACAATTTAAAAAAAAATAACTACCGTTATAGAATATAAAACAACAAAAAAGAAAATTAGAAATGAATATTTTTAATATGACTTCTGTGTTTGTATGGAAGACAATAGTCTCTCATCATTTTCTCATTGCATGGACCCTGATAACGACGACGTTCAATTGCCATCATATCTTGATGAAAACATTTACTATATTCTTCCGAATAGGCACAAATGATATCCTTCAATTGATCCGAGTGAGCATATAATATATGCGTTTTTATAGCGACATCCTGAAACTAAGGAATATAAATCTATCAAGCATAATTGAAATAAACTCTTTGTAATTATCAGCTCTGTTGTTTCCGACAAAACCATAAATCACTGCTTTAAGGCTGTCCCAGACTTGTCTTTCATGTATGTATGTTGAGTAACTGTGAAAATTCCTTACTGGCCATTATTTTCTTTATTTGTGGTCTGATGAAAATACCGGCTCTTACTTTGCCTTCGGATAACTTAGGGAAAAAATCTTTAAATATTGAAAAGCTTCAGAATCTTGCCGCAGAGCTTTAACAAATTGCTTCATAAGGCTTAAGTTTATATGCAATGGAGGCATCAATGCGCACTTAACCTCTACAATTGGGTCCCATTTAACATTATAGTTTTCCTATATCGCATCCTTTCCGCTTAGCCCATAGTGCTGTTGGTAATGCTCTGTGTCTAATTATCTTTTTTTGGAAGCCATTTTGCAAAAGAATTGCACGTATAACAGGGATATTTGTCTGGCGAAATTCTGGATGACTTATGTTTAAGACTCTACCTATGAAATTTCTAGCTGTGTTCATTTTTTGGTGATGAGGATGAGTAGATTTGAAATGTAGTAACCTATCCGATAATGTGGGTTTTTGATACCAATCAGTGATGAGCTCTTTGTTTCTTCTTTTTTAAAGTCCAGGAAAGGCAAGCAACCATTCACTTCTCTTTCTACTATGAACTGTAATTTGGGATGGAAATTATTTAATTCATTGAGAGCATTATTAATGTTATCATGTGGTACAATTGAAAATAAATCATCAACATATTTTATCAATAATCTGGGCTTTCTTTCAACTTTGTTTAAAGTGTTATTAAGTAGTTCCTCCATAACTATATCTGCTAAAATCGGTGATAGTGGGCTTCCCATGGGTAAACCAGAAATCGGTTTGTAAATATAGTTGTGGAGGAACTACTTAACAACAGTTCAAAGAAAGTTGAAAGAAAGCCCAGATTATTGATAAAATATGTTGATAATTTATTTTCAATTGTACCACATGATAACATTAATAATGAATAGACGGACAGACACAGACAGTATACACACCATTTACTGCAGTCTCTTAGAGAATCCCTAACACTCTTAAATTTAGATATAAGGGAAAAATAAAAATTAAAATTGGCCGTTATGACTCTCTTGGGGATCACATATTCAAAAACCAGTATATTTTAAAAATTTGACTAGGACAATTCACTCCGCTTAAAGTTATGTTAATATATTACAAGAGTTACAGTTATTTGTGATTTTGTTATATTTATATTTGTATTTAACTAAATTCAATGTTCGATGGGATCAAAAAGTTAGAATAGCTCGTAAGTAAAAAAATAGATTCAGCAAATTTTATTATAATAGGTAAGCAAATGTACTTTTATAGATAAGTGAAAGTGCTTCTGAGGACGGCAACGATATTTGCGAAACGTTAAGCCAATAAAGGTTTATAACATGATTAATTGTATGTTTCATTAATCACTGACTGCTACACCCGAGAACTTAAAATACATCAGTTTAAAAAACAACAGTCGAGCATCACAAGAATATTTAATATCTTTAATCATATTATTCCCAAACCTTATTTATCGTAATGATACACAATGATTACACGTAGAATAACGTCTTGTGCAAATACAGGAATTTGTACCAAAGTCACTGTTATTTGAAGAATACTGGAACCCGATTTTTAATGTAAAAATGCCCTAGGTGAAAAAATATTTCCTAATTTAGAAAAAATTATTAGCTACCTTATGTGCCCTCCACATGCTCCGCAAGTGAGGAAAGAATTTTTTCGCCGGTCAATCTTATTAAAACTAAAACCAAAAATTTTCTTGACATAGAAATTGTAAATTCCATAATGGTTGTATCAAAAAACGTTATTTATATATATTATCAGAAAAAGCATGACAAAAACTAGAATTGGTCTTAGAACAATTCTTACGATACCTTAGATGAGTGCCTGTGTTTAATTTTGTATGGTATGCAAGTTTGATTGTTAAAGTCATAGAGTATTTTTTAACATCTATTTCTAGAACAGTTTGTCGGCCAGTAAAAATGATTATGCTTAACCAATTTTATAGGATTTTATATTCTGAAGAACTTTTCAGTACGATAAAAATGTCTTTACAGGATATGTGTATGTAAAAAACCACAATATTCGTATGGAAAGACCAAGAAGGGGTTCCCCGATCTAGTATATTTTTGAAGATGTATTTACTCTTTTTATGAAAACGTCTTGTACAAAATTTCAGCTCTCTTCACTAACGCATTCTCGGGCAGTGTCCAAATATATGTATAGTGAAGCAGCCCTACGAAGGATTTACCCGATTTGCCGAATAACTCGAGAATACAGTTGCAAGATAGACAGATGGACAGAAGGAAATGCAAAAACCGAAATAATTTTCAATATTATGAGTGCATCCATCTGACCCATTTTGCTCTACCAGCATTATTTCTGTGCGTTACAAACAGAATGACCTGGCATTTCATATTCTAGGGTTGAAAAACAAAAACGTTCCACAACGACTGCTTTTTATTGCAAAATAACGGGATGTCCGTAATAATAGGAAATAAGTAGCGGGCAGCATATGCCAACCAAGATTTTTTATTGTACCAAGTTTGTCATTTATGTAGGTACTTGATGAAAAGTAGAATGTCTCAAATGAGAACATTGGGGCGAAATGGGTTAATATACTCGCAGACGTTCGTTGTGCTGTTTGTAAAAAGAAACTTTATATCTACAACGTTTCAACTACATTAATCAAGGTTGACATGCTGTTCTCCGTGATTAGTTCTAGTCTGCATGTCCGAAGGAAGGTCTTCATCAGATCTTGACCAAATTTTGAAATTGAATTGGTTTAGAAAAACCAGAAATATGAGGTCGACATCATTTGATGTTTTTAGGTCTGTCAGAGAAATGTCATTACACTAGTTTTACCCAGAGTTTGTCTGCAAAGGCAATCACCACAGGAAGAATAAGGTAAAGATAGTGTTTACCATGCTCCGCCTCTCTTGCAGGATTCAGGTAAAAAAAACCTTTTGAAAATCAAAGTCGGGATGAGTTTAATTTAATTCGATTTTCGGGTGTGAAATTTCACATGATTGGTTGAGTTTTACATGTTTTTATGTAGTAAACGTTTTAAAGGGTGCTCAAACTATGATATACAGAAACACAATATTTGTGCCACATGAAATATCAAATCGCTCAGTCCAGTGTTAGAAGTCAGTAGTGCAGATAACTAATGAACCAACGTAAAAACTAAAAACTGTTCGAAGATCCACAACAATCGTGATAAATTCTTCCTTTTTCCAGGTAAAAATTGAGATGAATACAGATCCCAATTGATGGATTGAGTTAGGATTTAGATAAAAATCTTTCAAAACGCAATTAGCAAATTATTGTAGCAAATTATTCCTTTCGAAGACGAAAAAAACTCACAGTTTTCTAAGTGAAAGTTCGTGTAGCCAATTACTGTGGGAAAATCTTCCTTACAAAGACGCTAAAAAATCGCAGCAAACTTGTCTTTTCCACGTGAAAACTCAAAGTCACAGATCAGGTCATTGATGATCGAATCTCAATTTACTAATCCAAACCATTCTGCAACGCAAGCACATCCCATATTTTTCTCGTCTTATACGACACTCTATCACTCAAACTTTCTTCTTCCTCGCTCTCGATCTCTCCTCTGGATTCTTCAATTAATCTTTGATCCTTTTTTCACCCCTGTCAGCTCCCAACTTTGTTGTTCTTTGATTCACTACTAATTTTCCTCCTGACTTTCATTCCATTTCCGGCATTTTCACTAGCCTACCTTTCTACGTGGCAATTTTTCACTCAAAGCTACGTCTTGTATGCTTGAAATATAGATGTCAGTGGGGTTGCTTGGCACAGGTTCCAGGCGAGCCTGAATTACTCCTTTCACAGTGTTGAAATACGAAACTTTGATTTTAACTACCAGTATATTTTTAGACCCTGCTTGAGAAAGCGTTGAGCTAGAGAACTGACATTTTGTATAGTGTGTTCTCATAATATTTCTAGATCTATTTTTTTAATTTATCGAAATCAGGCAACTTCTTCGCATGCTGGCCGTACATAAATTTCCAGATTTCCAAATTTTTCACTGATACTGGAAAGACAGTCTAACTATACCAATATATCAGAATATAAAAACATATAAAATTGGTAATTGTTGCTTTTACTATTCGACGAACCATTCTAGAAATAACGGCAAAGAGCCACTTTATCTTGCATATTTTCAAAATAGTGGCTGCATATGTAATCATTCACCTGAGGTATTATCAAAATTGATCTTAGGGCAGTTATAACTTCATTCCCACCTTTTTATTAGTCCTTAAAAAGTACAGTGAGAACTACAGATTTTTTTCACATGGGGCCATGGAATAAAAATAGCT
This sequence comes from Dioctria linearis, assembly GCA_963930735.1. NCBI lineage: Eukaryota > Metazoa > Arthropoda > Insecta > Diptera > Asilidae > Dioctria > Dioctria linearis. The sequence goes on from OZ005741.1 coordinate 241,660,331, forward strand.
GTAAATAATCTAAGCATATGGTTAAAATTAGATGCTTGCGTTACGAGGACCGATCTATGCAAGAGTGATTGTGGATGAACAATTTACAGAAAGGTTAAATATGTATGCTTGGTTTTTGCTTTTCAGCTATAAATAGCAACAACAATATAAGCACTCAAATTTCACACATGTTTTGACCAAAATTTTGATAAACTCTTTATCATGGCCAGTTTCACAGTCTGAGTTTAAACCAAATATTTAGGGTAAACACGACGAATGGGTTTGACAGTTTGGTTTAAACCCCGGTTTAAACTAGAGTTTAATCCGTGCCATCCCTCGGTTTATACTCACGATGAAAGTATTTGAAATGTATGACATTTTATTTTGACAGTAGCATTGTTTGTTTGTATGAAGAAAATAATTTTTTCATGGACTCAGATTTAGATATTTTTAACGATCAAGAAGCCTTTTTGAGTTAAATTCAAAGCTTTGTCGATGACCGAGATTAATTAAAAACCGGCCAAATCATTTTGATGCGTGGGACGACGTTGATTTTTATGCTAGATTCCTAAATAAAGAACTGTGTCTCTTTGTCTTCGAACCTATACATTTCCGTTTTCTTGCGCTCTTAGCTTAACTTCACTTCTACTAAAATTTGGATGGTGGAACATTTAAAATTAGTCAATATAACTTCATATTTTTTATTTTTACTGTCTATTTTCTTTTTCCGATTGACAGATTGATTGGTAGAAAAATGGCTTCACAATGCCAACGATAACTAATTTAGTTAACAATTTAATCAGTACTACCAACATTACTAAAAGAATGCACTGTGAAACCCGATTTGGTTTAAACTACGTTTAAACTTGGAGGATCGTTTAAACTAAACCTTGGTTTAAACTCGACTTCTATTAATGCTTCATTATTTATATTTTCTCTCTCTCTCTCTCACACTCTTGTTGTAAAAGCCATTTTAAAAAAAAATGCATACGTTTCTTCCCAGCTCTACAACGTCTCCCAAAACAATGGCAGTCAAGCGTCGACAAAAATGTTACCTAGATGAAATCATAGGGTATAAAAAAGATAGAATATAAGTATTTTTCTATTTAATACCATTCCAATTTTAATTTTATCTACGGCTTTACTCGTAGCGACATCCCCTTTCCAAGCGTTAAGGATTTTTCTTCTGGGAACATATCGCCGCTTGAGTAGAGCTGAAAATTGGATCCAGATCCAGACTAAGCAAAAAAGTTCAAAATTTCATCCATATTGCATTGCTTCATTGGGAACATATAAATTTCCATTTTCCCAATGAAGCAATGCAATCTGGAGGAAATTTTGAACGTTTTTTGGTTAGTCTGGATCCAGATAGTTCGGATCCAGATCCGGATAGCTTGGATCCGGATCCGGATTATCCAGATAGTCTGATTTGAGGAATCGGATCCTAACTTATTCCTTAAGTAGGAAAAGATATTGTACCTTGCTCCAATTGTTTCTTGGTCCTACTATCAGTTTGAATGTAACCGTTTCCGGCAGACCAAAAAGTTCATCTAAGAATTATGCAGCAAGTTGAGACAAGCACATTCATTTAGTGACTGGAAGTGAATTGTGAAAGTGAAAGTTGCGTGTTTACCGTAGTGACAAGTGTATTTCATAGTGCAAAGTAAATCTTATTGCAAGTGTTCTCTTGAAGTATTTCTGCTAATAGTAAGTAGTTTTCTTGTGTGTAAATTGTTTTTCTATAATTTAGATATTTAGAGAATCATATGCTATCACAATTTCAACTTAAATTTTACAGTTGATCCAGATTTTTTTTTTTTACTCTGGCAACTGTAAAATTGTACCTTGGACCAAATTTCAATTGTACCACGGATCGGTCCAAGGTACTATACTTTAATTATTATTACACTTTCCATATAAATTTTTTTTGTATACCAGGCCGGAATTCAACACGGAACTCCTACAGACCGCATTAACGGATGTTATCTACCATAAAATGAGTATTTCCAGCTCTGCAAAGTTACACAATATTTCGAAGACAACATTAATACGACATGTCAATAAGCATAAAGTTTCCGGGAGATCGCAAATCATTTATGAGAGCAATATCGCACAGGCAAATATTTTCAATAGAAGAAAATTCTCTCATAGATTATATTACAACTGCCTCAAAATTACATTATGGAATAACTAGACTCGAGCTAATGAAGTTAGCTTTTCAGTTTGGCCACAGAAACAATAAGGTTTTACCAGAAACAAAGCATCAGAATAGTGCTGCTGGTATAAATTGGTTAAATGGTTTCTTTAAGCGGCACATATCAATATCTCTCCGCAAACCAGAAGAGACAAGTTTGTCACGAACGATTAGCTTCAATAAAAGCAATGTTGAGGCTTTTTTTAAAAATCTGAAAGAGTGTATGTTACGATATTCTACGGTTCATGTTCCACCCAGAATTATAGCATTAAAGGGCGAAAAGCAGGTTGGTAGTATTACATCTGGAGAAAGAGGGTTAAATGTTACAATGATTGCTGCAGTGAACGCAATGGGAAATCATGTCCCACCGATGCTCATATTCCCGAGAGTCAATTTTAAGGATCATATGCTACATGGAGCTCCACCGGGAACTATTGGTGGAGCAAAACCTAGTGGATGGTCGAATGAGGATTTGTTCTTGAGAAACCTCAAACACTTCATTTCCTTTGTAAAACCGTCTGAGGAAAACAAAGTCCTCTTGATAATGGATAACCACGATACACACAATTCTATCCCGAATTATTGAAGCGAAAAATAATAATGTCGTTCTTCTAACACTGCCACCTCATACATCGCACAAGCTGCAACCTTTGGATCGACATAATATAACCAGGCAGCAAACGAGTGGATGCTCAATAATCCCGGCAAGCCCGTGACAACTTATGATATTGCACAGATTATTGGGAAGGCATATCCTAAGGCATACTCTACTGAAAATATTGTCAAAGGATTCGAGGTGTCTGGAATTTATCCAGTCAATGAAAATGTTTTCACAGAGGACGAATTATTATCCGCATACGTGACTGATAGACCTATGTATAGTTAGTGAACTGTAAAACAAGATCTACAAGGACCATCGTCTCCAATAGCTTCAACATCGCTTCAGCCAGAAATTGTTTCTACCGAGGCAATTTGACCGTTTCCCGAGGCTGCACCGAGGAAGCCACTAATAGAGGTCGACGAAAAATTGGAAAGAGCAGGATTCTTACCGATACACCAGAGAGCGCAGAATTGGAACTTGCGGCGATGATCAGAAAGAAAACTACTCGACGAAGAACTACAAAATCTGCAAAGCTTAAAGTTCTAAATAATTCCACGTCCTCAGATGAACAGAATATTTTATCAAAACCACGTACATCAGCGCCCAGAATCGCAAAGGAGAAAGATTTTGAGGGTGACGACAGCGATACCTATTCGCTTTCCAGTCTACTTTTGGCAGCTAATACTACAATTTAAGTTTGTCTACCTATTATTGTTTAAGTTTGTCTGTATGCATATATTATATATTAATATCATTTATGAAAAGGTGTTTTTCTTCTTTTTTTTAATAATTTATTACTTAGGACCAAGGTACAAATCATGATGAACCAAGGTACAAGACAGAATTGTGCCTTGGTCCGAAAAAAGCATATGGACAAAATCTACGGCAAGTCAAAAATATTAAACATTAGTAGAACAGTAAATAATAAATTTTGTAACACACATCTCAGGCTCCAATTTGTGTAAGACGAATTTTATGTATATGTTTTGTATTATGAATTACAGCAGGATTTGTGAAATTTGGACCGAGGTACGATACCTTCCTCTATTATTTTAGTCCAAACGCCATTTTTGGCTATTGCGAGTTAGGATTGTTTCTATGGGTATTTCAGCGCGCTCTTATCAAATCTGTAATCAGATTCTTTGTATCATGCGTAGCTTGGGAAATATCCGGTTTTGATATTATTATACATCTACCTTTTTCGATATCTGGAATATTTTATTATTCCATTCGCCAAGATTGGACTAATTTACTATGGATTCTTAAAGTTTACATGTCTTATTATTATATTATTCCACATCCAATCGAATATATTATCAATAAAAAATATTTAATGTTAAGTAATTCCATTTCCATGATAATTCACATGCATAATTAAATATTTAAAGGATATAGATAAAAAATATAAGGAATTTTTACTATTATTCTATTCCACCTCCATGCAATTTATATTATAAATGCAAGGAATTGAAACATTTTCAATCAGCGAGGACAGGAAAACGAAGTTAAAGAGAAGTAATATTATTTCACCATTGTTAAAGCCATCGACTACACATAGGGAAAATACTACTCGAACCCCATCACCTCCTTGATCACCATCAGCCTATCTATCATAATTTTTAAGGACTCCAGAAAAGGATGAATGTAATAAATGTTATTTATATTAAAATTATAAAAACACATCTAAAATCGAAGTTACGAACAGCATCGACAAAAAAAGTTTAGCCAGAAATGAAATGGGCACGGATCATGAAATAAATACTCAACTGCATTTAATCAAAATTTTAAATCGTATTAAATACAAGAAAAAGCTAAGCATAATTTAAATGAAACCGCTTTGAGCGTCAAGTTAGACTTTATTAAAGTGCCCTTTTCCTTTTAATTTCAAAACGACTTATAAGGAATTTTAATTTGAAAACAGTAAACTGACAAAAAAATGTGGTAAGGATCTTTACCAGCATCAAAATATCTTTTTAATACTGTTAATGTTCTGAGCTCAAAACCTATTTCAAAAGGAAAATCAAAGATATAAAAGTGAGCTATTATCTACAATATCTACCAGATATTAACAAAAAGTATTGTTACGTGCAATAGAAGAGACAACTGGTGACATCTACTGACTTCAGGTTCGGAGAATCGATGGAATCGACAGGAAGGTTCAGGAATAAGAATGAATAGAACAGTCAAGAAGTTTATGGAATAGAACACTCCAGATTATTCCGGAGAGTTTCTAGGGTATAAATATAACAGTTGTCACCGCCAAGGAAAGAGTCTTGTCTTAGACGTTGCAGTGTTAACAAGTGAAAGTAATAAGGAAGCGAAAGTGTGTAATTAGATTGCGATAATTGAAAGTACAGTGTTAGCGATAATTAGAATTGAGTTGATTAATTGAGGAATTGTGAATTTTATATGATTAGAGAGAAATAAAGAACTTATATATTAATTATTTAATATTGTGTTTTAAATAACGAACCAAAGGCCACGCTCACAACAACTGGTGTCAGAAGTGAAATAAAATTCGCGAAATAAAGTGATGGCAATTGACTTAAAAATTCAAAGTGTGATTAATTTTGAGAAATTGTGTTAAATTGTTAAAGTTCTGGAAAATAATTTATATTCATCTGTAAAGTAATGGGGCGCAAAGTGGACGAGCTTCGAATGCAGGATTTGAAAGTGGAGTTAGGGAACCGGTCATTACAAACGACAGGCACAAAGAAAGTTCTAGTCGAGCGACTTATGCAATCTTTGATAGAGGAAGGAAAGAATCCTGAAACATTTGTTTTCGAAGAGAACTTGGAAGAAATCGAAGCTGAAGAAGAGGCTGCGATGAAAATGGAACAGCTTTTGACTACTTTAATGAGTAAAATGGAAGCCCGTTTTGATGGGCAAAAGAATTCTCTCGAGGAACAAAAGAATTCTCTGGAATCCCGTTTAGATGAACAGAAGAAATCTATGGACGAACAAAAGAATTCTCTCGATGAACAAAAGAATGCTTTTGAGGAACAAAAGAATTCTCTGGAATCCCGGTTAGATGAGCAGAAGAAATCTATGGAAGCCCGTTTTGATGAACAAAAGATTGATTTTGAGGAACAAAAGAAATCTCTGGAAACCCGTTTGGACGAACAAAAGATCTCTCTGGAGAATTGTCTAGAAACTCGTTTGGAGGAACAGAAGACTTTCCTGAAAAACTCATTAGACGAACAAAATTTGAAAATTGAAGGAATCGAGCAGAAAGTGACGGAAGCTCAACAAAAAGTCACCGAGCAACTTGACAGTTTTAATTCAGATCTGGAAAGAATAAAGCATCGTCAGCGTCTAAACGTAGCAACTGAAATATCCGTGGCAGGTAGAATGAAACCTCCCATATATGATGGACAAAATTCGTGGCATATCTTCAAGAGGCAATTCGAGGCAGCTTCAGAGGTAAATGGATGGAATGAGGAAGACAAAGCTATAGCTCTGGTGTTAGTACTTCGAGGTCCTGCGTCAGAACTCTTACAAACTGTACCGATTGAAAACAACGTAATTATTCTATATTAGTACAGGCGATAGAATTACGTTACGGAGATGAGCACATGCAGCAAGTATATCGCCTACAGTTGCGCAACAGGATTCAGAATCATGGCGAATCACTACAACAACTGCAGGCAGATGTAGAAAGATTAGTGCATCTTTCATACTCCAGCGTGAATGCGGATTTTCTCAATGAAGTGGCGACGGAGGCATTTGTGAACGCTATTACAGATCAAAATTTACAACAATCATTAAGGCTAGCAGGAAAGAAATCAACAGCAGAAGCGCTAGTCTACGCGTTATCGTACGAATCCGCCAGACAAGCTTCACGGAGTGCAGTACGAGTGAGAGAAATTTCAGTGGAAGAATGTACTTGTAACAGAGTGTAATCATCACAGAGCCCGCCTTCACGTGGTGTCCTTCGATGCTGGAATTGTAATAGACCAGGGCACCTTCAAAGAGACTGCAGAAAATGTCGCCGAGTGGAATTGCTAGAAGAAGAGGGGAAAGAAGTATGCCAAAGATGTCGAGCCAGAGAACAAGCTATTCGTGGAGAGACTACATATCAAGCAGCGACCAGTCGCATCGTCTCTCCTCTTGAACAGTCGGAAAACTAGTAAAAACCAACTTCGTGGGGCAGAAGTTGGCTGGTGGAATCGACAGCCCCGAAGTCATCATCCAAGTAGGCCAGTTACAGAGAAATAATAGCAGTCTTGTTATATATGGAAGTGTAGGAAAAAATTACTGCGCAGTTACTATCGATACTGGAGTTTCAAGATCAATTATTAGAGCAGATCTTGTTAAGAATAAATGGCTTCATAACACCAAATATCTGCTAAGAACAGCAACTGGAGCAGCAGCACAGGTGTTTGGAAAAATAACTTTAGATGTTCAACTAGGCGAACTACTATTTCTTCACACTTTCCTGGTTTCAGACATAATGGATGAATGCATTCTTGGAATAGACTTCATGACCACATACAAAATAAATCTGGATGTCGGAGAGCGGATTCTCAAATATGGCAATATAGAAATTCCTATGAGACTAGGAGAAGGAGAAGATTATCCAGCGAAAGTAAGGACGATGGTTTACGAAAATATTACTCTTTCGCCATGCTCCGAGACACTAATATGGACAAAGCTTACTGATGACATCGGGACCTGCCGATTCTATCTGGTGGAGCCTAACCCCACAAAAGTTACATCGAACATCATCGTTGGCAAGACTTTAGTGAAGGCAGAAGGTGCAACATTAATTCCAATCAGAGTGCTTAACACATCCGAAAATTAGGTACAACTAAAGGAAGGTGCTATAATTGGAAATTGTGAGCCCGTTTACCAAATCGTCAATTTGGATAATGGTATCAATGTCAAGGAAACAAAACCTGTTCCAGCTACTACCCAACAGGTTCAGAAACTTCTTTCGTCCAGTGCCTTAAGTGAACAACAACGCAACAATGCCAAAGAGGTGATCGATGAATTTTCGGAATTATTTGCAATGAATGATGATGACTATGGTAAAACAAATCTTGTCCAGCATCGAATCGATACAGGAGATTCCAGGCCCATTCGACAGACACCACGAAGATTGCCATAGCCCAACAACAAGAAGTTGCAGACATGATGAACTCCATGAAGAAGCAAGGCATCATAGAGGAATCTAGCAGCCCTTGGACATCGCCGGTTGTTCTGGTTAGGAAAAAGGATGGCAGCACCCGATCCTGTGTAGACTACCGCCAACTAAATAACGTGACGAGAAAAGATAGCTATCCTTTACCAAGGATTGATGACAAGTTGGATACCCTTTCCGGAGCACAATGGTTTTCCACGCTGGATTTGAAGAGTGGTTATTGGCAAATGGAAATACATCCCCAGGACCGAGAGAAAACTGCTTTCTCAGTTGACAGTGGCTTATGGCAATTCAAAGTAATGCCATTTGGGTTATGTAATGCTCCAGCCACATTCGAACGATTAATGGAATGTGTTCTACAAGGTTTAACCTGGAAAACATGTCTTGTCTATTTGAATGACATAATAGTAATCGAAAGGACATTCATGGAACATAACAACAACTTACGGGACGTACTTCAAAGACTCAAAGATGCAAAATTGAAGCTCAGTGCGAGTAAATGTGCTCTATTCAAAAATGAAGTTAAATATTTAGGGCACATAGTTTCATCACAAGGAGTGAGAACCGATCCAGAGAAGATAAAAGCCGTCAAAAATTGGCCAGCTCGAAAGGACAAACATCAATTACGGAGTTTTCATGGTTTAGCTACCTACTACAGGCGATTTGTGAAAGGTTTTGCAGATATAGCAAGAAGCCTACATCAACTTACCGAAAAGGGAAAGCCGTTCATATGGTCGGATAAATGCAACGAAAGTTTTGAAAATTTGAAGCAACAGCTCTGTGAAGCTCCAGTACTTCACAATCCAAAGCTGGGAAAAACATTTATATTAGACACGGATGCCAGCAATGAAGGTATTGGTGCAGTGCTTTCTCAAGTGGAGAATGGTCAAAAGGTTCCAGTAGCTTACTATAGTAAAGCACTTTCAAAGTCAGAGAAAACTTATTGTGCTACAAGGAAGGAGCTACTTCCCATTGTAAGTTCAACAAAGCATTTTAATAAATATCTCTACGGGCAGAAATTCATCCTTCGCACCGACCATGCAGCGCTTAAATGGCTTCTGCAGTTTAAGAATACTGAGGGCCAAGTGGCGAGATGGGTAGAGCGACTCCAGGCTTATGATTTTGAAATACAACACCGAAGAGGTCGTATACATGGAAATGCAGACGCCCTTTCACGACGTCCATGTAAACTTGAATGCAAACATTGCATCCGAATAGAAGAAAAAGAAACAACAGCAACTATACAGTTGGTAACCGTGGAACCATCTACAGGTTGGGACAACGAGGACCTGCGAACAGCACAACGAGAAGATCCGGACATTTCACCTATTCTTGCTTGGAAAGAAGACATGGAAAGACCAGACTGGAAGATTATTTCGGAACGGAGTGAGAAGCTGAAAAGTTACTGGGCTCAATGGAATTCTCTTCATGTTGAATGTGGTATATTAAAACGCAAGTGGGAAGCACCTAATGGCGAATCTTTCCGAATGCAGATTGTCGTGCCGGCATCAAACGTCAAAGATGTTCTAGAAGAAATGCACGTTGGAACCTCTGGAGGACATTTGGGAATGAACAAAACCATTTCCAAAATACGAGAAAAGTTTTATTGGCTACATATGCGAGAAGATGTGGAGGAGTGGTGCCGCAGATGTACTGTCTGTGCTGCTTGCAAAGGGCCGCAACACAGAAGCAGAGGAGAAATGGATAAGTATAATGTCGGAGCCCCCTTTGAAAGGATAGCTATAGACATCGCTGGACCTTTTCCAGAAACGGATGGCGGTAACCGTTATATATTAGTAGCCATTGACTATTTCAGTAAATGGCCTGAAGCTTTTGCAATCCCTAATCAAGAGGCAACCACAGTTGCGGAACAAATAATAACGAATTGGGTCAGTAGGTTTGGTGTGCCTCACGAACTTCATTCGGATCAAGGACGGAACTTCGAATCGCGGACTTTCCAGGAGATGTGTAAAATGTTGGGAGTAAGAAAAACTAGAACAACTCCTCTACACCCACAATCTGATGGCATGGTAGAGCGCTTCAACAGAACATTGATCGAGCATCTAAAGAAAGTAGTTGACTATCATCAACGCGATTGGGATCGACATATTCCTATATTACTAATGGCTTATAGATCAGCCATTCATAGTACTACCGGACAAACCCCAGCAAAAGTCATATTCGGAAAAGAGATGCGTTTACCTAGCGACCTCATATTCGGTACTCCCAGAGGTGAACAAAAGTTACCAGAAGACTACGTATCGGAGCTCAATCTACAATTAGCTGATGTACACGAGGCCACGAGGACGAAATTAGCAACAAATACTGATCGGATGAAGACCCGCTATGAATTACGTGCTAATTCCGCAGGATTTAACGAAGGTGATCTTGTTTGGCTGTACAACCCGAATCGACGTAAGGGACGTTCTCCAAAATTGCAACAACATTGGGAAGGACCGTATTCAGTAGTAACTAGAATTAATGACGTGGTATACAGGATTCAGCGTGGCACAAGAGGCAAGCATAAAATTGTTCATTTGGACCGCTTGTGTCAATACTACGAGCATCAAGACCGTGGACCACCTGTTGTTTAAGAACGGGGCAGTGTTACGTGCAATAGAAAGAGACAACTGGTGACATCTACTGGCAATGGAGAGTAAACGACTTCAGGTTCGGAGAATCGATGGAATCGACAGGAAGGTTCAGGAATAAGAATGAATAGAACAGTCAAGAAGTTTATGGAATAGAACACTCCAGATTATTCCGGAGAGTTTCTAGGGTATAAATATAACATTTGTCACCGCCAAGGAAAGAGTCTTGTCTTAGACGTTGCAGTGTTAACAAGTGAAAGTAATAAGGAAGCGAAAGTGTGTAATTAGATTGCGATAATTGAAAGTACAGTGTTAGCGATAATTAGAATTGAGTTGATTAATTGAGGAATTGTGAATTTTATATGATTAGAGAGAAATAAAGAACTTATATATTAATTATTTAATATTGTGTTTTAAATAACGAACCAAAAGCCACGCTCGCAACAGTATTTTAAAACAATATTAAAAATATAACTGTTTGTTTTTATAAAATAAAAATCTGTGCCAAAAAATATGGCGAGTGAGCTTATTGACCTTTTCAAGAAGATGATTTTTTTTTTCACCTCCTTCGGATTGTTTTGTTTGGGGCGTTGGGCCTTATCATTGGCCCTCAGTTCGATTAGATGTCTTCTCTTTTCTTCTTTTTGGTCCTTGGTTTGGTTTTTGTTCACTTCGCGTGTTGTTGTTTGTTCTTTTTCATACAGCAGCTACGCCACATCAAGAATTATGTCGATTTCGATGGGACTTCAGTGCAACACCAGTATTGCACTTTTTCCAGCAGTGCAACACTGAAAATGTTCGATGGGACAATTTGTATAGCAGAAGTGCAACACGAGGTTTACACTGACTTCCCCTACTTGGCACTGGATATTTTGTCGTTGTTACAAATCCATATTCAAGTTGAATTGTCATCTGCTCTATCAAAGTGTACTGTCGCGATTATTTGTAAAATTTTTGAGCTAAATGAATTAAAATATTTTATTTGGATAATTGGCATAAAGTTAAGAAGAAATTTTTTTCTATATATATCAATAAAGAACATTTATTACGTTTGACAGTTCCGTATATATATATATAATACGTGTGTCCACAAACACAAAGAATATGACAGGAATATGTTCGATGGAGTTCAATGCTCCCAGTTCTCCGCTGCCAGAAAAAGTGCAACACCGAAATGGTCCCATCGAAATCGACATTAAGGCTGAAACAGATTACACTTTAGTGCGCGGCGCGACAGCTCGGCAAAATGTTAGAGAACATGTGTTTCCTATTGTGCATCACGTGTGAATGCGGCGCGATAGCGCGGCGAAAATTTTTGCCACGTAGTCTGTAACAGACACTCAAACTTAATTTAAGTGCTTGCTAAGCGGGCGTAAGTAACTTGAAAAAAAGAAAGAACTTCGATTTTTGATTCTAAACTCACACTGGATTTTATTGTGCTAATACAAGAACTTAAATACAATTTTTATGCTTACATGATAAATTTCGCTATTATCGTAAGTTCACTTCATCATGTTTACTTGCAATCATTGACCCAGATTGGGGCAATGCATGCGGAAATATTTTCGGGAAATATTTTTATGAATGATGCAAGAACATGAGTAAGTGAACTTACGTTTGATTAAATTTTGACCTGATTGGAGGAAATGTACAAAATAAGCAAAGCGACAAATTCTTTTGCATTTGAGAAATCGGAAGGTAATTGTAGTGAACGTGAACATGAACGTGAATGAACATGTTGAGAAATTATTTTTTATTCAGGTAGGAACATGCTGGGGGCCGCCAGATTCCAATACACGATTGAATCGCTGTTCTATTGAAGTTTGTGGTGATGGTTGTCTTCCTTCCTTGGGTTTTGCTTGTCGCTTGGAACATCCAGTATAACAAAATTGAAAGGTCGTTTTGAGGGTGAACCAGTACTTCCAGATGAGGATGACCAGGAAAAGAATGAAGGCAGATGATATTGATGTGGTTGAGTAGAGTATCAGGGTGTTGTGTAGGATAGCTGGATCTATCTTGGGCTCCTCCATATATTGTAAGATTTGCTCGTCTGGTTGAATTAAAACTCCTGGTTGCAGCAATGCTGGTGCTTTAGTAAAGTTGGAAATGTTTAATCGTGGGGGAACTTCCCTTATATGGCTGGAGATGACCTCTATTGTTTGATCCAATTTGGTTTTTAAGGTTACCTCTCTTGTTTTCGGATAACAGTAATCAGCAGTGTGTATAATTCCTGTGGTATTTCGAAGTAATTCCTTTCTAGCTCCCTTGCAGAATATGGAGGCGACCTTGGTTTCATTAGTCATGTATTACCAAGTGTTTCTCGTCACCAAGGCCTTCCAAACTGTATCAGTCAGCTTGAACTGACGCATCTCACATATGGTCTTTGGATAACGATCATAAATTTCATCAATTACACAAGATGGGCTGTTTCCGATGCTGTGCACTATGGTTGGGCTACACAGGAACACGTGATTGGCTATAGTAGTGCAACTCTTCAATTCCCTTTCGTCTAGATTGAAATATGTTTGATGGGTATAATCAACAGCCAAGGTGGAAGATTTTATGTCGGCCACTGCGAATTCGTTGCCTTTGATAAAGTGTGGAGTTGGTGTTATATGTATCAAATCGTACATGTTTGGTTCAACAATATTTAAGTATCCATACAATATTATTGTGCCATTCTGATTTACCACGTCTAGTCGTTCCTGTGGTGTTGGTAAGATAATGAAGTTGGAACCAATTTTCTGGACAACCTTTTGAATAACAGTTTGGATTTCGTGTAAAGAAATGAAATTCAAGAGATAACCGTGATTGTGTATGGCATTTAACCAGTAAGCATACTTCTCCTGGAGCTCGTCGTAGTAATCTTCTGCACTTAGGTATGCGGCTATCACTTCAATGCTAAGCCTATTGTGATCTGCTGCTGAGTACCATGTAGCCATTTCGTTAATTGAAGAAATGGCTTGAGCCAATCTGGCATCAAAATGCTTCAATTTATCTAGTATAATAAAATTGGACTGATTAACCTTCGCGTTGAGGAGCAGCATTTGTTGATTTGTTGAAAGTAAGAGATTTTGTTGATTGTGTTCTAATGCGTCAATATTTGCATAAACCTCCTCATTGACGCCAAATATACTGGTGAGTATCCTACCAAGAAGACCTCTTCTACTTCTGTTCCTTGGTTCTGTAAATCGGATTTCATCTATTGATCTTAAAAGGTTCTTCCTCCTTGTGGATAAGTGCCTGAATAGTTGCGAGCAGCGCGTGATTTCAGTGAGCTTCTCAGTCTTGTCACACATTTCCTGTATTTGTTCCCAAGTGCAGTTGATATTTTTCTCGTCATCAAAAATGTCAACCATTGGAAATGACACCTGCAATCGAAGATTTCCTCGTTTTATTTTGGCTCTGCCTAAATTCTCTATGTAGAGGCCGGATTTGGGCTTGTATGATCTCATAGTCTTGTGCGAATGCTACAGACAACCAATAAAGTATCAGCAAGGTGGAATGTAACAGTCTTGAGGCCCAGGTACGTGGTGCGATTTTCATTCTTTTGCTATGTCGAGTTGTAGTCGGTTCAGGCCCCTTTCCATCTTTACTGGTGGAAATCGTATCAAAGTGCTCTGGTTTCGACCATAGCTCAGGTTCGGCTGAAATGTCAGGTAACCCCCTTTTTGTGGATTTCTTGAGAGTGGCCAGTGCTGTAAAAGTCCTGAGGCCGGCATCTTCATGGTCAGATTTATGTATATTCATAGGCAACTGGCACAGTTTGATAAGTGGCCGTTTCTTGATAATGTTTCTATATTGCACAGAAACTGCTCGCACTATTCCATCTTCGCCAGGATGAAGCTGTACGATTCGTCCTAACGGCCACTTTTGTGGGGGCAAGATGTCTTCCTTTACTAGAACTAACTCGCCGAGAACTGGGTTCTTTTTGTCTGTTCTCCATTTGCTTCTTTGTTGTAGTAGTGCCAGATATTCTTGTCCAAATGTCCTGGTATAATTTTGAAACAAGCTTCCATCTTTGGTGGATTTCTTTACACTGAATATCTGGTCAGGCGGTGCTAGCAGAGGCCTTCCGATCAAGAAATGACCTGGAGTTAATGGTTCTAGATCTGCGGGATTGCTTGAATTTTGTCCGATTGGCCTTGAATTCAAGCAAGCCTCCACTTGATGTAGCTCGGTGGTAAATTCCTCATATGTTAGCAAGATATCTCCCAGCACTCGTTTGAGGTGTGCCTTAACGGACTTAACGCCAGCCTCCCACAGACCTCCAAAATGTGGGCTGGCTGGGGGTATAAATTTCCACTCTGTCCCATCATTGGCTGTAATCTCTGCTGCTCGTAGGGAGGAGCTGGAAATTGCAAGTTGCAGGTCTTTATCTAGCCTGTTTTTAGCACCAACAAAATTCGTTCCATTGTCGCTAAATATTTGCTTGCAATTTCCCCGCCGCACGACAAATCTTCTATAGGCAACGAGGAATGCGTCTGTGGTTAAATCGCTTACTAATTCCAAGTGAATGGCCTTTGTTACCATACAGACGAAAAGTGCTATGTATCCCTTGTTTGTTTTTGTGCCTCTTCCTTTGGACATCTTGGTTATTAATGCACGGGCGTAATCTATTCGGCAGTGAGAAAACGGTGGTGATGGGGTTATGCGAACAGCTGGTAGATTGCCCATTACTTGCTGTGTGCTTTCTTGGCGGTGTCTGACACACCTGATGCATTTGTGGATTCTTCCTTGTACTACTCTTTTGGCATCGATTATCCAGAATCGTGCCCTTAAGAAATTTAATGTGAGTTGCGTTCCTCCGTGTAGCGTTTGATGATGAGAACGATCAACAATGAGACTGGTGACATGATGTTTTGGTGGTAGTAGCATCTGATGTTTTGCATTCATAGAGAGTTCAGAGTTTTCCAATCTTCCCCCGACTCGTAGAATGCCATCTTCGTCTAGAAATGGACGTAACGAAAGTAATCTACTGGTTTTCTTCAACGGAATTTTCTTTCCGATATATTGGACTTCCTCAAAGGATGCTTCCAACTGTGTCATCCTTACTATACACTTCTCTGATTCCTTCAGCTCGTTGTGTGACAGATGATGCAACATTCTGTGTGAGCGTGGACCTCTACAGTTCATGATGAATCGTCGGCAATAAGCAGTAATTCTTAACTGTTTGGTAGAAGATGAGCATGAAAAAATATTCTCTGTTGAGAAAACTGTATTGAAGACCTTGATCTGTTTTTTTTCTTCTTCACTTGTCTCCATATTTAGTTTGTTTGATGGCCACGCTTCAGCACTCTGGCCTAGCCAAAGTGGACCTCTCCACCAGATCGTGTGCGAAGCGATTTTCTTCGGACTTATTCCTCTGGAAGCTATATCGGCGGGATTTTCTGGAGAGGCTCTGAATTTCGCTCACTCGGTTTGCGACAAATGAATGCCAGTTGTTTGGGTTTTTAGCGATCCAAGCTAGTGCTATCTCAGAATCGCACCGAGCAAAAATCTGAGGTGACTTTATCGCTAGAATCTCAATGGTTGATTTGAGCAGCCGGGCAAGGAGTAATGCACCACAGAGCTCTAAACGTGGTAAAGTGATCTTCTGTTTTAATGGTGCTACTTTGGTTTTTGCAGTTAGCAATGTAGTATGTATTTTACCAAAAGCATCAACCGTGCGTGTATACACTACTGCGGCATATGCTTTCTCAGAGGCGTCGCAGAATCCGTGAAGTTGAATTTGTTGGTTCGTGCGATGTCCAACCCATCGTGGGATTCTAATTGCTTTTAAGCCCAGTAGATCTCTCTAGAAGCGTGTCCAGAGTTTGGTTATATCTTCAGGTGGAGGCGGGTCCTAATCTGTTCCTGCCTTCCACAGTGACTGCATGATGAGCTTGGCTGTAACGGTTACTGGTGCTAACCTCATTGGTATGGAAGCATATTCTAAACTGAAACTCGTCTTGTTTGGGATTCCAATGTATTCCCAGAGCTTTGATTGTTTCATCTTCTCCAACTTCTAATATTCCCTTCTCTATCATGTTCTCGGGAAGGTCGTGCTTCATTATTTGAAGTCCATTTACGCAGATTAAATCCCCCCATATTTAATAAAGAGGTTATTTGTTTTTGTAGTACCCGAGCTTCAGCTTTTGTATCAGCTCCTGACAGCATGTCGTCTACGTAAAAGTCCTCATTGAGCACCTTTTTTGCCAAAGGTAGCTGGTCACCTTCGTCTTTGGCTAATTGTTTTAGTGTTTGGACTGCAAGAAATGTGGCTGGGGCTGTGCCATAAGTGACCGTGTTTAGGATGAACTCTTGAATGGGTTCTGTTGGTAGCATGTTGGAAACATTTTCTCTATATCCGCAGTGAAAACGTAACGATGTTTTCTCCATCTTAGGAGAAATCTTGTTGAACTTTTTGTCCTTTATACAGCAAGTGATTAAGGCTCAATCCAGAATCCGTGTTGGATGACGCATCGAATACTACTCACAATTTTGTTGTGGTGCTGTCTCTTTTAAATACCGCATGATGAGGTAGATAGTATATTTTGGACTTCTCACCTGTGTAAGCTCCAGCGGGGCTCATGTGATTTAAGGCGAGATACTCCTTCAGGAAGGCATTGTAAGCCGCCATGTCCTCCGGGGCTTTCTGAAGCTTCTTTTCTATTTGCAAGAGACGAGCAACGGCCTTGTGTCTTGACTCTCCTAAGTTTCCCACATTTTCTCTAAATGGCAGGCGGACAATGCCTTTTTCATCTCTTTGGTGTTTCGTCTTAAAATGCTCTGTGCAATAATCAGTTGCTTCATTGGATATGACGCTGTTTTCTATCTCCCAAAACTGTTCGATTTTTTCGTCCATTTCTGCTAGAGAGAGAAAGCTTGAAACTTTGTTGGTTCTCTGGTAACTTCTGGGGATAGTTCCAAATAGGATCCAACCTAACTTTGTGTTTTGAGCTGCCGGATGCTCTTGTTTGAGCCCCTTTAACGATATACTGGCATAAACATCTGCACCTAGTAGTAGGTCTATTTTCCCTGGTCTGTTGAATGTGGGATCTGCCAAAGTTATATTTCCATATTTTAATATATCAACTGATAATACAGGTGAGTTTGGAAGAAATGAATTGAGTTTAGGCAAGACAAGTGCTTCTACACAAAGATATGTGTGTAATTTTGAGCTTGTTGTGGAGAGCAATAACCCCTTTATTTACCATGGCTTCTGGAATGCTTCTACAATTGTATTAGTAGTCATATAAGAACTGGATTGATTTCTTGAGTTCTCATCGTATTGATGAAGTAGCGCATGGTGTCTTTTTTTGCAATAAAAGCACGATTTGCTTGTTTTGCACTTCTCAGGTTTGTTGTGAGCCATGTAGTTGATACAAAGATTCTTTTTTGCGATGTATGCTTAACGATCATGCACGCTCATCTTTTTAAATTCTATACATTGGTAAATGCTATGCTCTTTGTTGCAGAAGATGCATGATCGTTGTAGCATGGTATTGAAAGATTTTTCTTGTTGGAGGTAAATGCTTCTGGTTTTGTTTGTTTGCTACTCTTGATGTAGTCTAGGATTTGATAGCGCTTATCTAAAAAATTTAACAATTCAGGCGTAGATGGCATTTCCCTTGGGTTCGCAAGGCTCTGATTGCAATGCAGACAATCATAGGACCCCATTCGTCTGTGTGACAGTTTAGATTTTTTAATGCTTCTAAGCATTCTCTTGTTATGTCATAGAGGGCTATAATATCTTCTTGAGAGCTGTATTCAACCTTCTTTGCATCCATGATGTTGTTGATATATTCTGTTATGATCTTCCTCTTATTGTTAAACCTTGATTGGATTAACTTGATGGCAGTTTTATAGTTGTTATTATTCAATTGTAGATGACTTATTACTTTTCTTGCGTCGCCTTCTAGATGCTATAGAAGGTATTGCATCTTCTCAACTTCGCTTAGATAGGGGTTGTGGTCTATAACCTGCATGAAGATATCGCTGAAAGATTTCCATTCCTTGTAGTTTCCACTGAATCTTGGAATTTTAATTGGTGGCAGTTTTGGAAAGTTATTCTGCCTGTTGTCTGACAAATATGGATTGGTATTTATCTGGTGTCGTGTGGGATCCCACAAGTCGCTCTGAGCAAATGCCAGTACTTTCCTGAGTATCAGTACTAAGAGGTGTGGAAGATGCTGCAGAAGATATAGGTTGTCTGGTATCCTGCCCTAGCGCAGAATGTGTTAAGGTTGCTGTGTTTGCTGGTTTAGTAGATGTAGTGGTTACTGGAGTTGGATTTATTCCATAGCTTTCTAACAAGTTAAGAATTTCATTGGCTTTCTCTTTAGTTATTCCATATAGATCTTCAGTAAAGTAAAGATGCTCTTTAGGAATTAACTCTTTTAACTGCTCATGCCGTGTGATAAAGCTGTCCCAAAGCGTGTTCAGCTCTGCTCTCTTTTTGACTATGTATTCCCCAGTATTTCTAGAAGATCCATCTTTTCCCATATTCCTTAACAAGTCATCAATCAATTTGGCCAATTGCTTTTGCTCTTTCAACAATTCTTGAGACATTTTTGAGCTTGTGGCTTCAAATAGTGTTTTCAGCTGGCGATGGTTTGAAATTGGTTTTAACCGGCTGATGTGGTAATGACAACTACTCAATCATGTAACATGTACCATGTAACAAACACTCAAACTTAATTTGAGAGCTTGTTAAGCTGACCTCGTGATTGATGAAATTGTTTTATGGCGACTGTGGTGACTGTACAACAATACTCAAACTCAATTTGAGAACTGCTGTTTTTCCTGGTGAATGCGGATGATGATTTGTATAACAACACTCAAACTTAATTTGAGAATTGTTATCTGAAGAATATTTCTGACGATGATTGTACAGCAATACTCAAACTTAATTTGAGAACTGCTGTTTGTAGGTATTGGATATATGTTTGATTGTGAAATTGCGCTTACCACTGGTGGGGGCACAGATATTCACTTTGTACAGGCGTTAGTTTCACTTCTTGAATTTTTAATGTTGCCAACTGTGCGAATGTCAAATATCAGATGAGAATGACTTCCGTTGACACTTTTAAGGAGTAAACAGCTACCAAAAATATTAAAATGGAAGAAAACTTATCTAGTAAGTAAAAAATAAGCAGTTCCTGTGGGACATAAAAAAAACCTGAGTATTATTTTTGCATATAATTCGTACATCTCGAAACTATCCAAAAAAGCATAAATTTATCGTAATTTTGGCAAATCGGATGTATTAACCATTGAATAAATAACTAATAAGGAAACGGCATATCGGATGAAAACCTAAGGCACTCGGCGAAATGTATTAGTGTGCTGTGTTTATATTCATTTCGTCATGGCAATAGTGAAACCGTGAAATTTTGAAGGGGACATTTTTTATAATCCAAATTGCTATGTAAAACACACAAATTTTTGGCGCCACCTTGTCTTCAGAAAATATTCCTTGTCGTTGCCTATGATAATTTAAGTGACTTATCAAGCAGAATTTTCAAATAAGTGACCAGCCCTCTTGTCATTTCTCCCCCCGCTCCGTGGGTTTGACTGTCATCGAATTGCCTACTCACGTACACTGTATTCGCACGAAACCCCGCTTCCTTATTAGTTATTTATTTAATGGTATTAACTCTCGTTCCTTAATAAAAGTTCTCAACATAAACAAGTTAAAGTTGCAAATGTTAAAAACGCCAGTTGTGTTCAATTCAGGTTTTTTCAGTCAGCTTTAGCAGAAAGCTGGGCATAAAGCTGGCTGAAAAGCTCCAATTATGTTTCAGGCCTAAATTTGCTGCGCACTTTCAGTGGTACCAACAAATAAATTATATTTGGGGTAGACAACTTCTCATTAAAATATGTAGTACCAATATAAGAGCGATGTATCTACACTGCTGCGCTCTTATTGTAATGTGTGTCACAGCGCGATGTCGCGCCGCGGACGAAAGTGTAATCTGTTTAAGCCTTTAGGCGAGACAGTCCCTGAGTTGTGTTGCTGCCAATCGAAAATGAATTATTGAAAAGGCCCTCTTTCGGCCATTCCACACGAGTATTCTTGATGCAGTATGCAAATCGGGAAGAGGTGAAAATACGCAAAGCCATATCTCCTTGCATCTTTTCACCTCTTCCCTGAAAATCCAGTTTGCATACTGCATCAAGAATACTCGAGTGAGATAGACCTTTAGCTGCAAATCCTAGCTTGCGTTGCGTATATGCCCAGGTTTAAAGTAAATAAACTTTGAATTTGAAAAGTATTTCAATTACGAACCACGTTCCGCCATAAGTGACGAAATTTCGTGAAAATGTATAGGAAAGTACGGTACAGAGAACACAATACTCTCTCTCATCTCTCTGTCTTTCTTATATATATATATACATTATCTCCATTAGTCACAGAATTACGTCACAAGCTCTCAGCTGCAATGTGCCAAAATATTACTGGGAATACTTGTCTGGTTTATACCTTGCTGCAAACCATGATACAAATATTAACAAGTATGGCCGAGAAATCTGTCAATTGGTTGCTTGCCACCTTTGAAGACAATTTTCAGAAAGTTTGTTCCTCTCATTTGCAATCGTACCAATCACAGTGAAAAAAAAATTCTATTCGGAAATTTCTTTGCTTTCCCACTAGCACATAATTACTTTTCCAGATGCCAGCTTTAAATGAGCCTATTTAAGAAAAAAAAATTTTTTTTAATTAGTACTCATTTTCCACTTATTGGCATCTTCTAGGAGTTATAACCATGGGCGCCGTTCACTGACATTAATACCGTCTTGTAGCGTGTGTTTATCTGTCATTTTCCATACAAAGTGAAGGCACGATAGTGTTTGGTAGTGAAAGTTACTTTTTGCACGCTATTTTGCTGTCGGTGAACGAGACACATAATGCAATGTCGCAACCGAAGGAATCACATATCTTCGCTGCCAACCAGATCTTTTCCTTACAAAGCAACCCAGACGAGAACTTTTTAGGGAAGGAAGGTATTTCCTTCCCTTAGCTTAGACATGCCATAACAATAATGTAGCTTCTCGTAGCTCCTTATATGAATACTAAGGTTAATTGTGTGCGTGTTCAAACAAACTTCAGTTTTTGATGTAAATAATAACTGTATTACATATTGTTGCGGGCGTGGCCTTTGGTTCGTTATTTAAAACACAATATTAAGTAATTAATATATAAGTTCTTTATTACACTTAAATCATATAAAGTTCACAAACATTCATTTAATCAACTCAACTCTAATTATCGCTAACACTGTACTTTCAATTATCGCAATCTAATTACACACTATCGCTTCTTTATTACTTTCGCTTCTTAACACTGCAACGTGTAAAACAAGACTCTTCTTCTGGCGATGACAACTGTTATATTTATACCCTAGAAACTCTCCGAATTATTCTGGAGTGTTCTATTCCAAAAACTTCTTGACTATTCTATTTGTTCTATTCCTGAACTTTCCTAACTTTCATAATCGATTCTCCGAACCTGAAGTCATTTACTCTCCGAACCTGAAGTTGTTTATTGCCAGTAGATGTCACCAGTTGTCACTTTCTATTGCACGTAACAATATTCACAGCACGTAGCGATAATTAAATTATTATATTATCACATAAAATCACAGGTAAAGAAACGAATAGCCGTCCGATCAGTTATTTAACAATTTCAAAATGGCCGAAATTGTTTTGTCTATAAGTTTTCTTCATTTTAATATTTTTGGTGGGTGTTTACTTCTCAAATGTGTCAGCAGAAGCCATTCTCATATGATAATCAACATTCGCACGGTTGGCAACAGTAGAAATTCCTTCAAGTTGGCTGTCATTGTACTTGAAATTTGCAATTTGGTCAAATCTGAAGCCAGCTTGAAGCTGACAAAGACGCTAATGCACCAATTGTGCGGAACGAACAGCACTTTGCAATCAAACACATTTGCAGACTGGTGTTGAGATGAGTACTTACATAAAACTAATACTTATCCCAACCATTGTGCAACTAGCTAGTGTTCGTTCATTTACATCCGTATCATACATAATAGTTCCCTCTTATGGCAGAAATTTTCAGGTTTTTTTTTGTAATTAAAATTCTGAAATTCACTATGCAGATGTTTGTTCTAAGCTGGGCTACTGTATAAATATACTGTGCCAATACTGCAAGCAAATTAGCTGCAGCTCCGGCGTGATTTCTGAAATTTCTAATCGGACGGCTGTACAGATGTTTACCTGCGATTTGAGGTGATAATATAATAATATAATAATCATTACGTGTTGTGAATTTGTGATATAGTTATTGATTATAAAAAAAGCTGTGACTTAATTCAACACGCAAACAATTAATTTGTGTACTCCTTTAAAGAACTACGCGGAGCAGCATTATTGAGCTGGTACGTCTCAGCATAAGGGTTGGAAAATCCTTCCTTCCGTTAAAATTTTCGTGTGGGAAGGTCTTTTGATTTGCTGGCTGAAAAGCCTCAATTGTGTTTTAGCCCTTAGTACTTGAGTGCAGCCCTGCTCAGTATTGACATTTCTACTGACTTTTGATTTTGACAGTTGTTTGATTAGTGGATTTAACCTTTCGAGGTGTTGTTGTGAAGTTGGATTTTGTGATTAGCTCTATAAATCTATTTTAAATGAAAAGATTTTAATCAAGTGCAGTTAAATCACACCTAAGGCGTCAAAAATTTGATAAAATATGTCGCAAACAGGAACACCATCAACAACAGCGCTTCATTCTAACTGTACGAAAGTTTTCATCCAACGCGATTACAGTGAGGGCACCTCAGTTAAATTCCATACCCGACTTCCCAGTGAACTTGAAGGACATGTACGTAAAAATGTTTTATGTAAAGAAATTCGACCAAATAAATTGGACATAATGCCCTCATTAATTTCATTGATATAATTTTTCTTTGCATTTTTCCCGTGCATTCCGCCCACAGTCAGTTTCAATACAAAAATCTTTATTAAAAGACATTGGCTAGGGCTACATCCAAGATAGACAATAGATTCTTAATGAATAGCAGATCGGAATTGGCAAACTTATGTAGTTTGAAATATACTTATATGTATGTTAGTAAAATAAGTAAGATATTTTTCAGATGATTAATTACTGTGAACTTCACAATAAAAAGAAGAAATGCGTTACTTCGCACAATAGTGAAATATCTCTCTCTAGTATTGTCAATCATTTCCAATAGACCGACCCAACTATATCTCGATAGCTACGATATCCTACCAGAACGAGAATGATAGGTTTCTTAGGTGAAGATTCATTTAACTTTCGACGTAAATATTCCACCTACGCGACTGCGTTGTGATGATAGCAGTAGTATAATATTAATAAATACTCTTTTGGACTTTTTACCGGGTTAAACTTAATTTTGTTCAAGAAAGAATTTTTTGAGATTCTCCGGTATATAGCAAAAGCTGCGTGGCGTATACAAGTTCGATTCGCTTCGAATGAATCTGCTTCTTTAAAAAAAATTTTACATTTTTTTAATAAATAAAAAAATTGCTTTTTCTATTTTTCTCAAACTTTTCATTTCTCTCTCCTTTTTCACTTTTTCATTTGTTTTTCAAATCACCCAATTTCGCTATTTGGGACCTGTTGATGAGTCAAACCAAGACTTGAAACTTGTCACCAAAAATTAATCAGTTGTGTGATGAAATATCAAATTAGAACATTTTTTAGCTTTTGCTATATAAAAAAATTCTTTCTTGAACAAAATTATAATATTAATGTTGAGCATAGCATTAATAAAATTCGTGATAATCAGTACTTAAAATAAAACCAATAATATTTTTTTACACAGAACTGTAAAACGCTGTTGCACATCTCGGAGTTTTGGAGTCTATCCGATCCATTCAACCCGCCCAATTTACTTTCCATTACTTTTTATTTTATTTTATTTTAACAGACACGTTAAGCAAAGTTAATGTCTTTGCTAAACACGTTTGACGTTGGGTTGTTCTTTTTTCCAGTTATAAGTCATCCAGTTATCTTTTGTTGTAACGCGCTTGATCATTAGTCATTGCTAGTATAGCATACCTGATATTCACTTTTGCATATATTGTTTGGATTAATTACGCTCAATGTATCAGGGCATCTTAGCGTTGCAAATGTTTAGGGGACTTTGTTATGTTACATGTATCTCATATATTTAATTCAACTTAATTATTTTAGTCTTGTTCGGCAACACTTATATTCATTGTATCTTTAATACAACTAAAATCTTTATCTATATGCTATCGTATAATCTTAACATTTATTTTGTATTCATTTTAATTAAAACTCGTTAAATGTAAATCTTTGTAACAATACCCAACGTCCTAGGACGTGGCTAAGTGGCCGGGGTTGAAAATAAACAACTTTTCTATTCTATTCTATTCTATTCTAATGCTGTAACACTAAACGCTAGTTAAGGTAGAAATTTCTCCATGTAGGTATTTTAAGAGCTCCACTTTGTGAATTTACACGGCCAAGATATTTTGATTGCGCATATGTTTAGAAATCCTGATTATTTATTTTGCAAGGTAACGCTCGTATAGAGAGACAATAGATTTAAAAAAAGCTTTTCAAAATCAATTGAAATTTGCATAAGAAAGAATCACACCATTTCTGCGTTCAAACTAAAAATCAAATAGGAAAAGCAGGCAAGATTAAAAAAGCTCCAGCCTCACTCAGAACAATAAAAAAAAAATCATGTGAATTTTATATGAAAATGCTTTATAGCAGCATTTTGCTATCATTCATCTTATCTCAAGTACGGTAGATAGGCTCTTAGAAAATACCATGTTGTGTGAAAGAGGTGTTATATGAGAATAAGAGCCAATACAAAAACTTAAAAATAAAATATTTTTTATTAAAAATATAAACAAAAAAATTTCTGTCTCATTTAATTCAAGCTCATTATATTACATTACTTCTTCATCATTTCAACATTTCAACGATCAGCGTTTTTTGGTCGAACGATATCATCACTTTCTGAACTTATTTCTTCGTTAGGAAATCTATTATTTTAGTCTATATGCTGGCCATTACAAATTCGTAGTAAACCTCATGATATGGACATGGCAATTTCCCAGCTGCTTTCGGATTCTTTCAGCACAAGAGTCTTTAGTCAAGAAAATTATTCAAGATTTTTCTCTAAGGGAAGTCCTTCCTGTAACTTTTTTACAGTAAAATACTTTACAATTTTCATCACAGTTGTCTTTCAGAATCGATTTGATTAACACCTTCCACTAAATTGGCTTCGCCAACTTTTTACACTGATAAATCTTGGATGTCCTTAATAGCCATAACCACAAAACCTTCGCCTCCGATCGATTTAGCATGTTCTAATAATCTCTGAACCTCATTTTCTGAGGATTCAATCCAGCTTTATATTGACGATAGCCATATCTTCTTTCAGCATGCATTTAGGGTTGATTTTTTACTTCTTTTATCGAAAACGATATAATTTCGATCAAGTTTTAATTGAAAATTCCTTTCAAGCTTTCATTGATTTTGATTCAATATACTTCTTTTATCGAAAACGATATAATTTCGATCAAGTTTTAATTGAAAATTCCTTCCAAGCTTTCAATTGATTTTGAATCAATTGTTTCTAAAATAAATGAATTTTAGTGATCGTTTTATATCGTATTTTTTTAAGATATAAATAGTACCTTGATAAAATGGTTGGATCAACCAAGTAGTATTCGGTGGTAAAAACTCTACTTTGACGTTGGGGTGACTTAAATTTTGTGGGTGACCTGGAGCTTTATTGGTAGTAATAGCATCTTGAACTCGAAATTTTTTTTCTTTAAATAACTTTCGACCTCCGGTCCAAAACATTTGCAAATCCAGTCTTTAAATAAATCTCCTGTTACCCAGGCTTTTGAATTTGCTCTCCAATTAACGGGTGAGGTGTTTTTTTTACGCCTTTATGCGCATGTGTATTGAAAGATCTATACACTAGCAAGAGCTTTGTCATTAAATCCCCCGACGCATTGCTGCACAAAAATAAGGTTGTGCCATTGTGTATACATTATAAAGTGGTCGCAACTTTAAGTAGTTATCACGACGCTAGATGGTTATAGTTGTACTTGTTTTAGAATATTGAACTTTGTTATGCAACTTTACGTAGAACAAATCAGGTTAGTTCTGTTCCCTTAAAGCTGTATGTGACGTAATGCATTTGGTTGTCGCATATATATATCTCGGTAGCGATGGCATATGATTATTTTTGCAATCTCTTTCCGTAGAATTTTTTGTCTTGTTTTTAGTTTCCCATGATTACAGTCTTGCACATTCTGTGCACTGTGATTGTGCACACCTTTTATTATACCCTAGACGAAATCATAGGGTATACTAAGTTTGTCATTCCGTTTGTAACACCTCGAAATAATGATGGTAGAGCAAAATAGATGGGACACCAACGCATAATATTAAAAGCTATTTTGTTTTTTGCATGTCTGTACGTCCGTCAGTCCGCACGATAATTCAAGAACGCGTTCACTTAGAGAGCTGAAATTTTGTACACCGTTTTCATCAAATTAGTAAATGCTATTGAGCAAAATTGGGCTATCCCTTCTTGGTGTTGGTCTTAGACCAATTCTACCTTTTTTACTTGTTTTTGTAAAATAGTTGTAATATTTCAGTACTACTTTAGAATAATTTGTATGCCCTAGATGAAGTCATAGGGTGTATACTGAGGGCCTGTCCGAATTCAAGTCTTTGTCTTCGTCTTGTTATTACAGCTTTGTAACTTTGTATAACAGTTGAGACATATGGTTAGCTTGATCATCGAGTTGATTATTTTAAATAGGCAACATATTTTGAGGTTATGTTTATTCGCTGGCAGTCGAGATCAAGCTAAGCAAACGAATTCGGACAGGTTACCTTCATCTTGAGCTTTATTGAAAAATGGGGAACGCTGACGAAATGAAGCATAAATATTGTGCAGGCTTTTTACTGTTTTAATTCCTTTAAAAACATAATTATTAGTGGATATGAGCATTCATAAAGCTCATAGCTTATGGCTAATAAAATTAATCTTTATTTTTTGCATTATAGCTTATCGTAGTAAGTAAAACAGCACAAGATTTTAATAAAATGTCAAATATTGAGCTAAGCACACGAATTCCGACGGGTTAGCTTCGTCTTCGTCTAACTATTATAATAGCTGAGCTTGTTGGGTTAAGTCACCAGCTGTAATAACAAGACGAAGACGAAGAATTGGATTCGGACAGGCCCTAAGTCTATCATTCTGTTTGTAACGCATGTGGAATTATTATCGTTATACAGATTATGTACGTCGTCAATTCCTGGTAGACTTCGGCCGTCTTCTACTATTATATATTATCCACCTGCCAACCTGCGACTAATAATTATATGGTCAATCTGGCTTTAAGCTTTCCCATTTGGTGATACCCAGGTTTATGTATTACTGTATGGTTAAAGTAGGTCGATACTGCAGTAAGCTGCCGAGATCTATAAAAGTCAAAAAGTGATTAGGTCTCATCTTTTTTCTTGCCTTCTGATGACATCTTCAAGTTCGATGTTTTCGGGATTGATTTTAACATTTAAATCACCCATAAATAAAGTGATATTTCTTGTCGGGATAGAATTGTAAACTTTACTTAGTCACAAGTAAAACTCGTCTTTAGTATACTCTTCAGAGTCTTCAGTTGTGCAAAGTTATATTTTGCAGACTGGTGTGCAGTAATAATCCTTTTGGAAAGTGGTGATCAGCGAATGAAACTGGACCTGGTATCTTTTGTGAATATTATGCTAGCACCATCTCTATGCTGCTCCGTTGAATCCAGAGCCCAAAAAAGATTCTTTACCTAAGCAAATATGCTCTTCCCCATCATGCATCTATCTATGTTGTGTTGGTTCATCTCTGAGGATTTCATCCAACCATCAATAAGTCAGTCAAGCTCCGAAATTGAGTTTACTGCTTCGTAGCAATTGCATTTTTATAAGGGAACGTTGCTTGTCTTCATACCTCACCTCCTATAAGAGATTCAAGGGGCTCGAAATTAATCTCAATTAGGTTACTATAGGCCTCCATCATGGGGAGGCATGTCGAGAGCATGATGAAGTCAGCAGTTCGTCTGGAGACGTATCCGATCAGTGTTTTCCATTTTACGCTCAATCTTGGCTTTAGATTTTGGATAATTAAATTTCGCTGTTTGTAGTGTTCTTTTGTAATTGAAATTGATTCTACATCTCAGATGTGCGCAATCATTCCCACCTGTAGTATAAATCATTTTCTCAATAAGCCAGGTGCAATCGGCCTTTGTTGCTCAGTTGGTAGGCGCGCTGACTACCATCACAGTGGTCGTGGATTCGAGTCGTGCCTCGATATGATCTTGCGCTTCTCTTCCTACCTATTTTCTTTTCGTCTTTTATATCTTTATAGTTTCCCCTACTGAGTGGGTTAGCCTCCGTGCTTGGGATTTTTATCGTTTTCGCCTCCTTGCCCCGAAAAAAAACAATTGGGATTTGAATTGCCGACGTTTACCAAGAGGTGTGTTAACTTTCCGTAAAGCTGTTGTTACTTTTAATTAATAATTAAATTAATTTTTTTTATAATAATCGAATTTCACATTGTTTTCAGTTTGTATGACTTTCTTTCAGATCGAACGTCATGTGTTTGAGGCAACCATCACTCGATTAAATGAATTTTTTGCTGAAGCAGAAAAGGGGACCTGCAGTACTTACTGTGAAGGATGCTTGGCTTGTATAACAGCATATTTAGTGTACATGTGCACGGAGACACACTACGAAAAGGTACGTTATGATGTGGTGACTATTAAAAATCGGTTGTTATTACATTTTTTAATTTCAGACACTTCGGAAAATATCTAAATATATCGCCTCCCAGAATGAACGAATATATAATCCGAAGGGACTCCAAATTACAGATCCAACATTCCGAGGTCTTCGAGTCATAGAAATATCCATATTGGATAGACCAGGACGTACGTGACTTCCGCTTTCCCACTCCACTGAAGAGTTTTTTATGTAATAGGGCAGTACCAATAATTTCATGGACTATTTTCCTGTGGAGTTTTTTCTTTTTATTATGTTTCCTTCTTTCTTTTTGTAGAGATTTTATTAAAGTAATCAGTGATAGTTTTCCATTGGCATACAGTACAGAAATTTCAGAGTAATATATCTTTATTGAAGGAAATTTTTGGAAACCTAATTTCTTTGATATGATCACCCAAACTAAGTCGATTTGGTCACCTTATTGTGATAGAGTAGATCTTGAACGAATTTGAATGCAAATTCAGGTATAAAAAAGATCTTGTTTCATATTCCGTAAAAAAAAATCAATGTATTCCATATCGAAAGGGAAGGAGAAAATGACATCAGTTATAATTATTTAGGAAATACATATATAACATTCAAAGGTTTAATTTATACTTACATAAATGGCATTTATATGCAGATATTTCGAAATTTCTTATAACAACAGCGTTTAAACCAATATTTGTTGCTAACGCGTCGTCAACATTTAGTTTGTAGTCAGTGTATCCACGATGGTTATAAATATTTGTTTATTCTTCAGTTCGTTGGCTCACAATCACAATTATCTTCTTCGAACATTTCTTTGGCGCACAACCACAACGACTTCCTTTAATTCTTCATCGTCTTAATCAACCTTCTTTATGTAAAATATTAACATTTGTCGGTGCATCGTTCGATCGGTTAAGATTGTTCCTCTATATACACTAATTTTATTTATAGAGGCCTCACTAAAAGTTAATAGGGCAAGAAAGGTTTTTTTTTTCAATATTTGACGGTAAATTGGTTTTGCGACATTACTGGCTCATGCGCCATCCTTAGTTTGTCTATAAAAACGTAGTTTTTTTTGCCAAGTTTCTCCACAGAACCCAAAACGAAGGTTATATAAGTAAAGAATTGTATGATTCACAGAAATGGAGACATCAAAGAAAATCAGAACGTAACATTTGTAATGATATACGCCAAATAAATCGCATCCGATCCGATAATTATGTTACGTTCTGATTTTCTTTGATGTCAATAACAACTAAAATTTCAAAGATTGAATGTATAGGGCAAACACTTGGTGGTGGGACAAAAATTTTATAAGAAATCGTCTACGGGCAATGGTTTTCGAGATATTAGCGATTTTACGCAGATTTTTTCATGTCAATAGATTCTAAAGGTGTCGTTTCAGGGGGTATGCACATAAGAATTTAGGCTTTTTACATATACTGTGAAAACGATTAGTCCTAGACATTTTTATTGTACTAAAAACTTCTTCAGAATACGAAATCCTATAAAATTGGTTATAATCATTTTTTCTGTCGGACGAACCGTTCTAGAAATATACGTGAAAAACCACTTCAAAAATCAAACTTGCACAGATCGGTGATCATACCAAATTTTGTACGGGTATTCATCTAGGGTATCATAAGAATTGGTCTTAGACCAATTCTAGCTTTTTTTACTTGTTTATTTTAACATTGGAATTAATATCGTGTTTCAGAGTTGAGTGGCTGTCAAGCCGCTGTTTTTAAGATACCTCTAGGCAGAGTATATCGCTATTATTAAAGTCTTACAGTCTTACACCGTGAGAATGCCGGCATCTGTATCGAAAGCTGTTTACTGTTACTATGCTCGCACTTTATGTTGTACATAACAGAATATAATCAAGTGAACTACTGGCATCTGCAGAAGTTTAAGCTTCGGCCTGCTTTAATTTTGAGATACCAATCCGTTTGTAATTGGCATTGGATCTAGGCAGAAGAGGGAAATAATTCTTCCGTAGTTCAATTTCACAAAAATCTCATTACTCAAGATTTTTGTCAATTAAAATTAAATTACTGTTAATTTTCATAAATATTTGACAGCACATTTCCTATAATTAAAACTAGAATATAAAATTAAAGTGATTTTAGAAAAAAAATTAATTACGGATTAATAATCATTAATTTCTCCTGTGTGTGTGATACTATTTTGCTGCTCTTGTAATTATTTTAATAAAGTATATAGACATATTCTTGTCACCATTTTTAATTAATTTTATTTTTTTTTAAGTCGGGACAAAAGGGCACGAGCACGAATGCTAAGGCGGCGCATTATGCTAATCTGCTAAAAAATACAGGTCACTGAAATTTTCCTGACCTCTTTAATGAAGCGCATCAAGTCCAGATAGACAAACAATATCGATTTTCCACCAGATAAATGTTGTACAAGTGCACAGGAATTGTTCAGTCGTCTAAGCTCTCTTTCCAGGTAAGGAAGACACACAGGGCTGCCAACAACTCTCATCTTTGTTTGATGAGCGTGAAGCTGGCTGTGCCTAGTGATCATACTGACCACAGCTTTGCATTTTTTTTTATTCGTAGCCCAAATAGCACCAATTGTAGGATACTGTATTAGAATACACCTCTAATCCACAGACGTCCTGCAGTCTCAGCAAATTAGATGTTATCCGAGGGTCACTTTGAGCCCCCTAGGCGGTCGGACTGTCTGAAAGGATAGGAATATCCTTTCCCTTGATTTTCATATCAAGGGCTATCTTCGCTGTCATTATAATGATGAAATACCTCAGTCTGGAAGACAGTAGTGAATTCTCTAAGTGAGAACACCAACCCAGTACCAGGCTGAAACATTTGCACCATCTGTGACATTTTTCTGAGTGGAATGAGGATTGTCCGATAGGTCTCTCCCCTTAGTCCACGACTCTCCATCAGGAAAACTGGCAGAGAATCTGTGGCCATACCGTAATCATAAATTACCTAAATGAGTTGTATATATATATATAATCTTCATCCCTATTATAAATGCTAGCAACGAGTCTACCCTGTTGGTTTGTCGTTCGAGCGGGTATGAAGGTTCCTTTATCTTATTTCTATGTAATGAGCTATAATTATCGTGTCGGATAAGATATATTTGCCGGCGATCATTACAAATGTTACGTTCTGATTTTCTTTGATGTCCCCATTTCTGTGAATCATATACAATACCTTACTTATATAACCTTCGTTTTCGACTCTTGGGAGGAACCTGGGAAACGGAACAACTACGTGCTTATAGCCTTAAACTGAAGATGGGGCATGAGCCAGACCTCTACTGTTTCGCATTTTTGCAATATCAATTTTTCGTTGAATCTGGAAAAAAAGATTCGTCACTTGTTCTCTCAGCTTTTAGTGAGCCCTCTGTTAATATAATTAGTATATGTTACAAATGGGAATCAGTGAGGGTTAGTGCAGTACAGTACCATTATTTGGTATAAAGCTAAGGTCGGGAAAATAAACTGGGCCCATTAAAAAGTTTTCTACGGTATTCTACTTTCAGATCTTGTTTTTTTAAGTCGTATAAATATTGGACAACAAGGTTGTAATATTTTGCACAACCCCGAGATATACAGGATGCCCTAGAGCCTAGAGGATATGAATAGTCCCTCTCAATATCCTGCCTGTGTAAGCATGACTATCCATAACGTACCCAAAAGTACCCAAAATTATACACCTTGTATACTATAAAAGAGCTATATTTTAAAGTCTTTTTATTTGACGTTGACTTGCTTAACTGACCTCTGATGCAGTGGAACC
This sequence comes from Dioctria linearis, assembly GCA_963930735.1. NCBI lineage: Eukaryota > Metazoa > Arthropoda > Insecta > Diptera > Asilidae > Dioctria > Dioctria linearis. Next base: position 241,693,420 of record OZ005741.1, read on the forward strand.
ACACCAAAATATTTTCTTTTCATAATAGAAAAATCTTGCTCTAGAGTATTTTACAGTGGTCTCGGGAGATATGAATAAAACTGCTATAAACTTACTCAAGCCTTCTATATTCAAATTTTGTCCAGAAATAAACTTAATAAACATTGCTTTCAAGTTGTGGTGCCGTAGCACTCATATACCTTAGAGGTTTACTAATCATGAACATTTTACTATGGTATCAGTTAAATATATTATTTCATAGTTTCATTTTAGGTATTCAAGGTCTAATACTTGATTAATATAATGTCCGAAAACTATCTTAGGTCATAAATGGTCCAAAATGTATGAGCGATTAAGTATATCGACATCCATATTGTATAATTAGGTCTAATTAAACTGATTGTAAAGAAACTGATTTATTCTTAATCTAAAGATATTTAAAGGAGCTAAGGATTCTATATAGTATGGTATGCTTTACATCTTTCATTGTAATTGCTTTCTGATTTGATGTCAGTCATTTGTATTTTAAGCAGATAATTATGCTTTTGACATGTGTTTCAGCCATTCTCAGAAAATCTGCGTAGCCCGTGTGGCGCTGCGACATAGCATACAGGTGTAAAGGATTTTAGGATTTTAAGGATTGCATGCTCCAAATGGAGACTATATTTGTCCGGCGTGTCATTTAAAAGAACTTAGTTTTCCAAAATTACTTTTACCTTCTACTTTCAGTTTCCATGCGAAAGTGTTTATTTTTATCACTCATTACCCTTTATCTCCATTAAAATTAGACCAGTTATTTTGTAAAATATAAAATAATTATACTTATTAATAACTTGTACAATTTCCAAAAGTGGAAGTGGGAATTCCAAATAAGAAATTTCCTATAAGACTTTGGTATCAACTGATTTATTTGAATGAAAATATTCTTTTTTTAAATATTAAGGCGTTGAAGGTCGTATAATATCCTTAACTGCCAGTATTTCGCCGCAGTAGGCCCTACAGTCTTAGTAACGTTGCCAAAGGCATACATATAAGAAATTGTATTTAAACGTAATTCTAACAATAATTTTAAGATGTTCTGACATTGCTACTTTAGTGTATAACTCAATTCTGATTTTGACTGTAAGTGAAAAGTTTTCAAATAAATTTATTTAAAAAATGTTGTTTCCTGTAAAATCTTGAGAAAATGACGCGATTGTTTTAATGAAAACTTCCAGTGGTCTGATTATCAATTCCAGATAATTGCTTCGTAAAATTATGGCTGTGATATCGATCACTGACTAGTTTTTTTTTGTTTACTTATTTCAATAGTATGGCGTTCTTACGCAAGTATAGGTGGAATTACAGTGAAGGCATCGCAGGCATCGCTTGCTTAGTTTGTTGTTGTTATTGGCCACTGACATGTATATAAATGGACCGCTTGTTGAACCAAAAATGCATGAAAGCAAATGGCACCACTTTCATATTCGCCTCTCTTTCCGTGAGAGCACACTTTCCCACTGAACTGTAACGATTAGGAACTAGAAATTGCTTGTAAAAATCCTTGTAAAAAACATTTTCTTCGACTCATAATTAAAATTTAAGGATACAAATAGTCCCAAATACTTTTGCGGTAAATTCGGTAAATCCCACGGCCATGCATATAAGTAAATTCGCAAATAATTTAAAAATAGCGCCAATTTACGACAGTTGGTAGCATTGACAGTGAGATCATACTTTCTGAAATCAAAATTGGTGCCACATGAAACAGGAGATCAAGCAGTCCATTTATATATATTATGTCAGTGTTATTGGCTTACAAAATTAACAACATGAGAGCGAAATAAGCGTTGGATGGATGATGTTCTGCGCTTATTGTAATTTCAGCATTAAGGTGCACCGCGAGTTAGCTGTTTCGGGGAACAAATCCAGGCAAGCACAGTCGTTGTTTGCTCGTTGAAAACTTATATTTACGCGCTGCGTTCTTGCTGTCACCATTTAATTTTGACTTCTTGACTCCGGCCCGTTTATGGTATCTTGTAATAAGTTTTTGACTTAGATCGTAACATCCTTACATTTCGTAACAAATCGTAGTTACTACTTATTTCCTGGTTTAAGTTTTATCATACAACATGCCCGCGTTCGGTGAACCTATCGCTGTTATTAAGTCACAGTAGCCATATTATGTACAAAAGCATTTAGAAAAATTCATTCAGACTAAAGCTCCTTGAAGCTCTATTCATTTCACAGCTGAAAATAGTCATCAAAGCTATTCTCGGGTTAAAACCAACCCACTGGCACTAAAATCGTATGTTTTGCTTTTACGGCCAACTTTAATACTTTCAAACTCTTTCCGAATATATAGATAGCTGTAGTTTCGAAATTTTTTTCTTTTGATTTTATCTTTATTAATTTCAATTTAGGGGAACATAGTTTTTCCTCTGTCGCTATTGTTGTCAAAAGAAAAACTATGTTCCATTAAATTGAAATTAATAAAAATGCATTGATAAGTTTAGGATGGTCCTAACACAGAACAAGCAAGCAGCACAATACGGTAACGTTTTTTTCCTTCTGCACATCTAGAATCAGTGCAACATTTGGCTGTGTATAATCAGCACTGTGGGTGCTCCCATCTGTAGTTATTGAATTACACGATCAAAGGTATTGAAAACGGCAAATAGGCATTACACTTTGTTATTGTTGTTTTTTTTTTTACCCCGCTGTTTACAGTTGGCTGCTGCTGTTGGTTGAGTTAAATTTCGAGTGAGTTAAATTTCGAGAATTTAACGTACCGATGAGTTTTGGTAACGCCTATATGGTAATAATTGAACGTCTTAGTGAGATTCTTCACACCTCGTATATCAATGTTTTAAAGAGAGCTTCGGAACTATATGGTATAAAGATTGGCGTCGTGTCTATACATATATCAGAAGGATTTTAATCTTGACCTGAAGGTGAGATTATCCTAGGTGCCTGCAAGTATAGTTATAGTTATCTCTTTCAATAACTTTTCTGATGATATACATAAATGGTTCCCTGCGTATTACAGTTCGAATGGACCTGCAATTTTGCTCCGAGAAGAGGTGTTATAGTATTGTTGTAAGGGAGATCTCTTTTTATTGATTTGGGTCTGACCTAACGGCTTGGAGTAATTAGCACACGAAGCATGTCTCATAGATTTTTAAAAAAGGCATTGCTCTGCACCTTTAAAGTATCATAGTTTCGTCAATTTTAGTCGGATTAACTCGAAATTTTGAGAATATAAACTTGAAATTGATTTTTACAAAATTCCTAAGTAGGCATAATTAAATGGATCTATAATTAACAAAATAGGAATTGCTTCAAATTTTCCGAAGCCAACGAATCATTACTGCTACAAGAGCAGTCATTCCCGTATCTGCGTAGCACATTTTTATAGTTAGGACAGATGAACAGGGAACCAATAAAAAAATTAATAAAAATAAAAAAACCTTACAAATTAAAACAGATTGAAAAAATTTATTCATTCAATAAAAAATATACAAAAATTAAGATAACTTTTTACTTAAAATTATTTTGCTCAAACTTCCTACATTCTTCATTTACTCTACTTGTACCATAAACATTAATTTATTTCGTAAATACGGGATATTCCTGATAACAAAAAAGAATTGATTTTTATTTCACAAGTTTGATGAACCAGAAAAATATAATTAAATATGAACATTTAATACAATGCTTCATTCTCTTTAATAATATCCCAGGATGGAACTCATTTAAAAAAAACATTGTATGTAAATAAGTATAATAACCTTTATCGATATGGTTTCATCCAAGTTTTCAACCATTTAAAATGTCATTCCTTTTCAGAATAAATTGAAACACTTAGGTCTTATCTCTGATTAACAATTGTAAGAATAATAATCGAACTAACGCTTGTATGGTTAGCATACGGTAGTGATGATGACATCATCAAAATTGTTTGGTTTTATGCACAATATCCCGGGTTCAGATCTGATTGGCTGATTAGGACTTCTTTGAGACTTTAAGTCAGGATCTCTTAAAAATAGGGACAATATGATCGCATTTATATCTAGACCTGACCTTGAAATGGATTTTTTAGTCCCAAACTATTTGTATTCATGTAGTATCTGTAGAGAAACTCTTTTTTTCCGGTTTAATTAGATTGGTTTGATCTGTGCAGTAACGTCCAAATTAAGAAAAGCAATGCATAAATAGGAATTTATATAGAATTAGTTTAATGTATGTTATTAACCAACTCAAGCTAGCAAATAGCAAACCATGACTAGTAAATACATTTGGTTCCATTTTATTGTCTGAAATTTTATATTTCAATTAAGATCGTATCATATAAACTTGGTAAATTATTAGATAAGCTCGTCGGGAACTACCTCAACTATTTCAAATGCAAATAAAGAAGAGTTGGTCAGACCCCCGGTCTGCTTAAAAATTGATGTATTTCTTTTCTGAGAGCCAGTTGGGTGGATTCTTTTTATTAAAAAAGCTATTTTGGTGACAGCTCATGGCCTGGCCTAGGTATGTCCATGAAGGATGGTCCATCTGGTACAGGAAGAGAAATGATACATTAAAATTATTAAGCCAAACCTTGAAAAATTACTGTTCTGCATTTTAATCTCGTCGCAAAATGGCAGTATATGACAAATTCACATCTGTCCCACAAAAATTCTAATAGTTAAAATTGACTATCCTATACCATTATTTTTCCCTTGAGTAATTTCATGGGCATAGCAAAAAACCTGATTCTCGCACAATATCTATATGTCGTGCCTTTGCGTACGTGATTCGAAGTTCAGCTATTAACTAAGCGCCACGGTGATGCTTAGAAAATTATTGAATAAAATCTTATATAAGTTTACAGGATATAAATTTTTTCTCGTTAAAAAAATATAAAAAGGACTCATTTGATTTGAAATAACAATTCAAGAAATGTGCAGAGTTTAGAACCCTGCACTTGAATAATTTAAAAGTTATAAACAAATTAAATTGTTCAAAATGATGGTTCCAGTTTTTTGACAATATCTCGTAAAATGTATTAAGTGTCATGAATCTTTAAACAGATCCTCAAAGAGCAACAAATTTTACAACCTAAGGTCTACCGCAATTATAGGAAAATAGGGTTTACTACTGATGGCGCGTATGGCAGAAGCTCTTCAGAGAAAAATTACGGTTCTCAAACAATAAAAGTATTAGTTTGGTAAAATGTATAGGTTGCACTATATAATGTATGATTTGTTCTATAATTTTTGTCAAATTCTTTGATAAAAATTATTGGACCCAAGAAATTTGAAATTACTGCGACAAACAGTGAACATTTTTAGATGGGTTATAAAATGTAGAGAATAGAATCTAATTTTATCTAGGATTTCTTATAAAACTGATCGAAAATATGAAATGCCACGCGTTTATTGTGCTACAACAGTAATTTTTATGTTGCATTTCTCTCCATGCTGATAGCATCTGGTAGGTACGTACCAGAAAACTGCGAGTTTAGGCTATTATTGAGTATATGTACAATAGAAACTTACTTTTTGGTCCTTCTACGAACTATTTATATACGTATTAACTCTTCCCCAGTAGACAGCAGCCATAAAAAAAGCACCAGCCTTCAATTATGAATGAACAACAACGATCTCTCTATTAACTTAGCTAAAACTAAAGTCTTAATTGTTTCCAAAAGTGGAGGTGTCAGTCCCGTAGAGATAAGTGGTTCTTTGAAAATCAGGAGATCGAAATATGCAAAGAATATAATCTCTATAACCAGATAGAGAAAGAGTATAATCTCTATAGCCAGATAGAGATATGCTATATTGTTATTGCCAATTGCAACGCCCTAATAATAGGTATATATGTATACCTACGTTTCTCTTTTGCATACTTACTGCACATATTTTGGCCTTATTTGACTAAAGAGAATCTCTTGAGATTTTAGAGAAAGTTTCTTGCATTCTGGTAGGAGCCCAACTAAACAACATACGAGTGGTGTTGCAATAATCCTCACCCAAAGAAGTTACATTCAGTCGTAATTTTGGAGAAGATTATTATACTTCGAGTCATATTAAGAAATATGACAATTAATGCTATGTATTTGCTGTAACCACTGAAATATGTATTTAATATGAACCGTCTCCGGTATAAGTCATTTTGAAACGCTTACCTTATTCCTTATTTCATACTACCAAAACAAATGCATCAAAGGGTATTTTTTTGATACTTTGGTTACTATAAAAAACTAGGAAAGGCAACTGTTATGTTGATGCTCCCTTTTTTTTAATTGATGATGTATGACAGCGTTATGCCTCAATGAGAATTATATTGACTTCTGATTCTTTTCATCTAATTAGGAATTAAAAGCACCTAATTTTGTATTTATCATAACAATAATTTTAATTGAGGGAATGAAATTACCCCGGTAGTATCTTTTGATTGTTTGATAAATTACACGGTTTCGTGAAGAATGGGATAAGGAACAAGAAAAGAGCTGGCGAAAATCAGAGCCGGTCAAATTACATTTTTTTAATATATGTATGAACGGTCAGAGTAAATTTTATTGCACAGTTCTATTTGTGTTAACTGTGTTCTCCTATTTTATTAAGAACAGAAGGAATGAATTAATGATCTTAAGAAATTTTTATTTTACAAAGTTTTCAATGCTTTACCGAACCATTGTCTATTTATAATGTTTGTTTCTTTTGTAAGAAGGCATCATTCTCGCATTGTGACCATACAATAAAGAAAAAAAAATTGAACTTTTAATTTAATACTTAGCTGATGGAATAAGTTATTTTTATGATCAATTAGGATTTTCCATAGCATGATATGGAGCTTTGCATTTTGTTAAAAATCGGTTATAACCGACCCGGACTATCGGCTGCAACATAGCATTGCAGTACTGAAAGTAATTGTGCCATTAATGAATATTAATAATAGAATGGAAGAAAAAAACATCATAGAGATACGCTAGTATTGAAATTATTTTACCTAAATGTAAATCCGTCTTTTATACATACACGAGTATAGAGTAAATGACAATCAATGCCAAAACGGTATGAGTTTGCATAAGGGGCAGCATACTAGACACTCTCAAAAGCCTACAACGCATCCAGGGCGAAAAAATTGTAGGTAGGTGCTTATTTTATTAGTAAAATTACGAGTGGATCAATCAAACTATTTACCCTGATTACACTACATACTTAAATAAGTTAAAATATAAATACTGACATAGCACATCTATCCTCACTATAATAATAAATAAATTATTAATAAATTTTGCTAGAACCAATAACTCATTTTCATGGTAAAAGAAATAGTGATATATTTGAACAAAAATTGCTAAAACAGCTACAATGGTTTGCCTACAACTAGAATAATTGCACTAATTAGATTTAGGTATAAAGTAGAAAAAGGCTATGCTGACAGATTGTTTGAGACAAGAGGTTCATATACACATTTAGACAATGATTTATACAATGAACCAGCTGCTTTACAATAATGAAATTATAAGTCAACAATCATTTGAAATATTACAATTGATATGTGTGAGAAGCACACATACAAATCCCGACCTTAAATAGATCACATAATTTTTGACACTTAAAATTAGTACTAACGATCTTAGTCTTATATTTAACTAACAAGTTTATTTTTTGGTTTTTTATAATTGAGCGTAAATGAGTGACAATAAATAGAATTCGAAGAAATACTTGCTTTGAGCTCACTACCGTTGTATGTAAAGTACAATCTAAGAAACAATTTTCTAAAACCACATTGTGCATTGATTCATACATACATATTTACATAGTCAATAAATAAATAGGCTTATAAATATGAATAAATAAGTAAATAAATATATATAAGAAAATTTATAAATAAAAGTTACAGAAGAAAATGGAATGGCTACAATACAATGGAAACGATGTAGACGGGTTGCCACTATCAAGCTTTTTATTAAGATCTGCTGACTAGGGCTCCCGCTCTGAAATACTTCATGCTTATGAAAGTTAGTGAAAGTTAGTGTGGCGATTTACATATAAGTACATAAGATTTTTTATAGATAATTAGTATTAGAATTGAAATATATTGATAAGCGTACCTTTATGCAAAAATGTTTAAAAAATTCAATCAAATTAATTTGGTCTTTGGATTTACTCGTTTTGAATTTAAGAATCTGATAGGAGGAATCACAGGTTATGTAAAGACATATCAGCATATGCCAAGATATTATTATTACAAAATATTGGAAAATTGTTTCATTTAGGGTTATCGATCAATCAAAAATTGCTAACTGGAAACAAAAAGTAGCAATGAATGATAATTTCTTAGGGTAACAAAAGTTTCTGGTCTGTTGCTAAAACAATCAGGAACAACTTAACCAATTCTTCCATTTCTTCACTATTTAATAATTGTCAGTTGAAGTGGTTGTTGACTCCCTGGATAAAGTTAATATTTTGGCTGTAAGCTTCGCTTCAAATTCTCGCCTTCTATCTACTTCACAGAAACCTGTCTTCCATCTCCCATATGAGTGTGCACAGGAGCCAATACACATTCGTACGAGAGATGTGCTCAACGTTCTTAAGGGTCTCAACCCTTCAAGGTAGGAACCTTAGTCTTCACAGCTATAGTTAATCCAAAATCGTTGTCCTAGATATTTCGACATCTTTAATAGAGTCTGGCATCCTGTCCTTGTAACTGATTTCCAAATCTGGTTTAAATGGGTATTTCTGTTCACGGTATCTATGAAGTTTTGAAGATGAGTAAAATTTTTTATAATTTGATGTCGTGCCAGCAGTAAAATATGTGAGAAATCATAGCAGATCTGATGCTGTGATTTCTTGACCACCACCGTTGCCAAGCAGATATTAAATTAGTGAAATATGTAATGTGACCCCTGGTAGTAGTCGTGTCGCATTAGCGTTTATAGTCTGTTCTAAAGATAAGACTACGGGTTGTCTCGAGAACGGCTTGTGTGTCCGTTTTTATTCCAAATCAAGCTTGCTCAAAAAGTGCTTTCATTCCTGGGCGGGTATTGTCAACCTTAATCGATGAAGTTATAAGTGTGATGATGCGCAGATTTAGCATTCTTTGTCGTTGTTTTCCAGGGTGTTCGGCTCAAGATTTTTGTCCGCCCTTTGGTACATAGAATTTTTATGACTTTCTGTAAATATTTATTTTTGTTGAAACCCTTATTGTATGACGTAATTTATACACATTTTCGTGCACTTTTATTGCTGTCTGTCGTAACTTTTCGCCAACCAAAGCGTCTGCCATTTTTACTGTTGAATATGAAATATCTTTCCCTGCCGTCACACCAAAAATCAGCCTTTAGATATCACGTTATTCAATTGATTTTTTAAGCTTTCGCGGCTGTCCTACAGCGCCCTCCATTACTGGAAGGCAGGCAGACTTCTGAATCAATTATCAACGATGTTAAGAGAGTATGATAAGATAGAAAATTTTTCCCTTAGTTTAGAAGCTATTAGCAATTGTTGAAAAACCATCAACATAAAACCTGTTCAAAGTACATAGTAGAAAAAGTAGCAGATATATATTGCTCCTCCAAGTAACTGCACAGTATCAGTTTTCAATATCTCTAATATAAGGGCGACCGTATTGCTGTAATGGAAGATCGAAATTCTGATTCTGTCAGTGGGCTACAGACAATGTCATGTTGGACGCTAATCTCATCACGCAAAACCGCCATTCAGTAGTGTTGGAGGCATTCTTTTCTGGACGATAAGAAACCTTAAAATCCTTGGAATCTTATAAAATCAAATAATGAAATCTCAGATGGGTTAGTTTGATTCGCAATGGGAAATGTTAATAACACTGTACTATTTGCTGTCAAATATAAGTTGTGCGCTGCGCAATGTGTGCTCTCAGGTTAAGGCTAATAGAATAAGGTATGTCCTATAAATATGAGTTGAAAAGTTTTATCTATTTTATTTGCGAAAAAAATCGATAACCTTATTTGGTTTCATATGAATTTCTCTATTGTAGATGGAATGTATCCTAATTTGACATTATTTGAAAAAGGTGTTAGAAAAGGAACCTCAATTTTTTATATGTATGTTGTTTTCTGCCAACTGAAAATTCTAACAACTAGATCTATGCGACTAAAATCCTACCCGTGTACACATGTTAGTTTATTTCACTAACCTTAAAAATACTATTTCCCTCTTATAAACTAAGAAATAGTTCTACAAGTATAAATAAATCTTAACGGAAGGACTGTGGTCACAAAAGCGAACACAATTTTGATCTCTTTTTTAATTTTTCTGATTTTCCTAGTGATTGATTTTGCTCATCTACGTCTTTATCGGTACTTCTGTCTTCGGTGCCCTCAAACAATTTTAAGCTTTTCTTTCCATCCATGCTGTTATACAGAGATTTAGATAGTCTCGATCTAACAGCTTTTGCAAGAACACCAGATTTTTTCATGCTACTGTATCTGCTGCGATGCTCTGGTGTGTGTTCAATATTTTCATTATGTTGACAATTAAGTGTTGTCACCGTAAATTCGATATCAGCTACTTCCTCTTTGCATGCTGAAATGCGACAACAAAATAGCTTCATTACTAAAGAGGGAGCTATGATTATAATAAAGATTCTTACCGGCAAATTCTTCTACAGGTTTATCAATTGTATCATGATCAATCCATGTTAATCCCATTTCAACTTTTTCAGCAAGATCTTGCCAATGTTTCCTATTTTCAAAGGTTCCATCGTACAAAGGATGTATCCAAGGAAATGTATCACAAAGGACACGGTAGAGTGGTAAGCATATAACATCTATAAATCCAACTTGCATCTTGGGCAGTTCGTCTTTTCTTTCCCTAAAAGAAATTTTATATTTTAGAAATTCGTTAAGAATTATTTTTTAAATTGTTTATTTTGCGATACCTTCTAGGTAAAGGAAGGTTTCAACTCCAAAAATTCAAATTAAAAAAAAAAAGTCACGGTAATGATTTTACTTCATTTGGTCGAAAGCTCTTCTTCAAACTGAATTTGAGACGATTTTGATTCATGAATGCCAAAAGTCGCTGCATATTTTAACATTTTTAAAAGAAAAACATCTAATTCTCAAAGTTACATTAATTAAAACAAGTAAAAAAGGTAGAATTGGTCTAAGACCAAGTCTTATGATACCCTCTAGATGAATGCCCGTATAAAATATCGTACGGTAACCGATCTATGCAAGTTCGATTGTTTTTCGCATATATTTCTAGAACCGTTCGTCGGACAGAAAAAATGATTATAACCAATTTTATACGATTGCGTATTCTGAAGAAGTTTTTCGTACAATTAAAATGTGTAGAACTGATCGTTTTCACAGTATATGTAAAAAACCTAAGTTTTTATATGGCAACACCAAGAAGGGGTTACCCGATTTAGTCCATTATTGAAATTTTATTTGTTATTACTATAAAAACACCACGTACCGAATTTCAGCTCTGTATGTCGACGCGTTCTCAGGCAGTGTCCAAATATATAGTGGAAAACGAAATTTTGTATGGCAACCCCACGAAGGAGTTGCCCGATTTATCTCATTTTCAAACATAATTTTACTTTTGTTTTTTAAAAACTGTGTAACAACATTTCAGCTTTCTAAGTGAACGCGTTCTGTTGTTATCGTGCGCACGGACGGACGGACAGACGGACATGCAACCGTAAAAATAACTTTTAATACTATGCGTGGGTGTGCAATCCATTTTGTTCTACCATTATTATTTCTAGGTGTTACAAACGGAATGACAAACTTACCCTATAGATTTCATCAAGGGTATAAAAAGAGGGCGCCTATGTAGTACATTGCATATTATTATTATTATTTATTATTTATTGGACTGGAAAACGTACACAAGATTTTACAATCTTTTTAGTACAAAAAATTATGGAACTATATTTAAAATTAAATTAAAAAAAACCTACAAAAACTAAGCAAAAATTGGAATTGACTAAAATAACTGAAAAAGTATACTACTAAAAAAAAACAGAGGCATAAAATTAAAAATTAAATAAAAGAAAATTATAGCTGATATACATGAAATGAAACAAAATATTAAACAGTATTGAAAATTAAAAATTATAAGAAAGATAAAAATTATAAAAATTACGAAAGTGTGAGCTACGCTGTGAGACTGGATAACAACATGAAAATGAAAATGGGCAAAATTAATTGAAAGCGTGGACCCTCATAAGATCCTTAAAAGCACCGACAGATCGCGCGTTCTGATAACTAGGGGGAAGACTATTCCAGAGACGGGCTATCTGGACAGGATAAGAGCCCTCCATTACTGATCTATGAAAACGGGGTATTACCACATTGTGATTACGTTCCGAAGCTGTGTGCTGGAAAAATTCACGTAGATAATACGGTTTGTTTTTGCGTAATAGGTTATAAAAGTGAATCAGTCCTCTTTGCTTTAGATAATCTAGTATTGAGCAACCCAGCAATTTTGTACGGTACGGTGAAACATGGTCAAACCTACGAAGTCCATAAATGAAGCGGATACAATCATTAAAGGCAACTTCCGTCTTTCGCAGACAAACGCTATCGAGTCTAGGGTAAATCAAACTGCCGAAAGTGAAGTAAGGTAGAATTAGGCTTTTAATCAGTTTTGAGCGGATTTCGAAAGATAATGAGTCAGCAGAGAGCCAGAGCCTACGAAGTACAGCATAAACCTTACCGATAATTAACTTTGTATTGTCGCAGCATTTCATATGTTGATTCAAAATAATGCCTAGATTTTTAACTTTGGGTGCCAAATTTAAAATTGTACCATCCAATACCACTGGAAGTGAATCATGCGGGTCAAAAGTGCCATTATGGAAGACAATGCATTGGGATTTGTCAGGGTTTAGCTTTAGGCCATTAGCCTTCGACCAAATATTGATTCTCTCTAAATCGTCATTAATGCGAGCAATACAGTCCTCAAACAAACCAACAGGTCTGCTTAGGTAGACCTGCACATCGTCAGCATACATGTGCACGCTGACGTCCCGAACGGTTTCAGGGAGATCATTTATAAATAAATTAAATAACAAAGGGCCCAGTATTGAGCCCTGAGGAACGCCAGACAGAAGAGGGAGGGAACAGGAAGTATTAAGATCCACTTTCACCACCTGCTTACGATCGACCAAAAAGTCCCGGATAAGAGCAACGGCAGAAGGACTAAAACCAAAGCAGCAATTGAGTTTCCGAAGTAAGATCCCAAGATCAACGCTGTCAAAAGCCTTCGAAAAGTCGAGCAGTGTCAAGGCAGCCAAGTAGTTTTGATCTAGGGCAGCTCTAATGTCAGTGGACACTCGCAGTACTGTTATTTCGCAGCTGTGGTCACGACGAAAGCCAGACTGCCATTTGCTTAGAAGCTCCCTCGAATCCAAATACTCAACTAATTGCCTATTCATTAGCTTTTCCAGAACTTTCGATAAGAAGCATAGGATACTTATAGGTCTGAAATCAGAAGGGGACTGAGGAGAAGATTTTTTGGGTATTGGCAACACAGTAGCGGTTTTCCAGCCGCTAGGAAAGGACGAAGTCATAAGACATGTATTTATGATATGGAGGATGTAGGTATCTATGAAAGGAAGCAGCAACTTAACGAACCGCGGAGACATATTATCTGGACCAATAGCACAAGACTTGACCGAAAAAATCGCTTCAATTAATTCGCGGCGGTCGATTCCGCGGAAGGAAAAAGATAAATCATTACCTGTTGTGAAATTTGAAGTTATTAGATTTCGATTATCTTGCATTTCATCCACAAGTCCTTGCTGTGCGTTAGTAGGAGATGTAAAGAAAGCATTGAGTACATCCGGGTCAAATTCACAGCTAGTTTTATCAGTACCAAAAACTCCCGCTTGCCGCAAGTTATGCCAAAGAGCTTTGGCAGGGAGATGACAATTAAATTTGGAGCTAAAGTAGCGGCGTTTGGCTCTACGTATTCCAGTTGTAGCGATGTTGCGAGCTGCACGGTAAAGAGAACGATCATGGTCAGTTTTAGTTCGCATATAGCGGCGATAAAGAAACTCACGTTCTGCTATAATAGACTGAACTTCACGTGTATACCAAGGACATCCATTAACTTGCAAGGTCTTAGTTCTTAACGGCACATATTTTTGATATAAATAGTTGAGCAATGAAGAAAAAGCTGCGGTTTGGTCATCGATAGATGAACAGTCAAATATAGAGCGCCAAGGTAAAAGCACACACTCTTCGGATAAAGCGTTGACGTTGATATTTTTATAGTCTCGATAAGAAAATCTGTGAGGTGATTCAGGGTTTAGCGAGATGTCATAAGAAAAAAATAAAATATCGTGATCCAAGTTACTAAATGGGCATAGCTGATCTTGAAAATTAACTTTGGTAACATCAGAAGAAAGGATCAAATCAAGTAGTGACGGATTTGTGGAGTTGAAGTATGTGGGATATGAATTTATAACATTTAAGTGCAAGGTAGCAAGAAAATGTAGAAATTGGTCGGCTGAAGGATCTTGCCGGCGAATATTTACATTGAAGTCGCCGGTGACTATAACATTTGTATAATTATGCGATATATCAGACAATATACCTTCAAATTCCTGCACATGGTCCAATCTGAAGCCATTTGGCGGACAGTACACACTTGACAAGATACATTTAGAGCTCCCCGACACTATTTCAATGCCAACAAATTCGATCATTCCACCCCTCGATGAAAAAACCAACCTCGACTTCAAACCTTCCCTTACAAAAATCGCCACACCTCCCCCCACACGATCTTTACGGTCATTTCGAAAAAGATTGTAACCTGGAATCGAGACAAGAGAGGAAGGGATCGATTCATTCAACAATGTTTCACTGACCATTATGACATGCATAGCAGAGCCTGCAAAAATGTACTTGAAATCATCAATTTTATTACGCAAACTTCTCGCATTAAATACGCAAACATTTAGTCCCCGAGAACGATTGCACATAATATTAAATAAAACTCTTACCCTGTCCAAACCAGTAAAGTTATCCCGGCTCGTGATAAATAGTCCCCGCGCCCCTATCAGTGCCTAGGTCCGAAGAGCTCACGGTCCCATTCAAAAAATTTCCCAAAATATTATCGCAGCGGAACTCACAGAAGGGATAATTATTAGTTGAGAAAAAATATACAGACATTACAAAAATAAGAAATAAAATTAAAAGAAGCTAATTAATGAAAAAATTTAAGTTAAATAATGAAAGAGAGATAAAAATTAAACTTATTAAAATTACTAACAACACTAAGATTTAATAACCATTCAGTTAATCTAAGCCTCCTCAGTTTCCGCATCCAAAACAAGTTGATCGAGAGAGCTTATGTTATTGATCATAATTGGGACGTCTTCTCGTTTCATACGCACATGTACCAGCCCATTACGGGTGAAGGCAGAGTGGACTAATTTGTTTGACTTCATCTCCAAAGCTCTACGCAGAATCCGCTGGTTATATGTAGTCAGACTTTCAAACGCATTTATTTTACTTGCAGAGACAAAAGCAGGGGAAATTTTATTTAGTTGTAGCAGACCAAATGCTTTGAAATTCTGCAAAAATATTTTCTGCTCACTAACAGAGGAGAACTTTACGACTATCGGGGAATTTTTGTGTTTGCCACCACGGTCATGATGTTTTGGCTTACTACGGAAAGCAGTCGAGTAAGGTGATAGTGTATGGTTTATGATGGAAGAGATGCTGCTTAATATTTGCTGAGGATTTTCGTTTGAGGTATGAGGGATACCAGTTAACACAGTATCAGTGAGCCTAAAACGCCTGCGCTCGTCTTCAAGGTCATGTTGTACATTAACAAGCTCACCTTTAAGTACATCCAGCTCTGCACTCAGCTCGTTCATCTCCCCTCTGATAGATGCAATAATTTTATTAATTTTATCGGTCATTGACTCCTCAAGTGCAGTAACCCTCTCCAATATGACGTTCGTAAACGTTTTCATGATCCGTCGCTCAAATAGCTCGAAAGAGTCCGTAGAAATAATAGAATTAGATCGAGAGGATGAGGGAGGAGTACTGATGCCACTACTAGCTCCCAGCTGCTGTTGTTTACTTCTCGTGTTCCTAGCGTTATCTGTGGGTGTAGTGGTGCTGGCACTTTTCATATGCGATTTAGCGCTTTTCATTTTGGGATGAATTTGGATGAAAAATTTAACGAGAAATTCACGCACAATTTAACTAGTCACAAGAAATGTCACAAATCGCTACGATGAACAAGTTAACTTTTTGTTAATTAAACTCTAGTCACTCGAAACTCGGCAATATTATGCGGAATAAGGCGAAAATTCAGGAGCTCTCAGATACACGACTACTCAGTTTGCATATGTACACTCTGTTCAAGCATATGGTCCATATTTGATTGTAGATTTGCAGTCAATTAGTAGTTTACTTTTAATTTTATGACGGAGTTTCCTTATAAAATTCCTATTATTTTTAGATGACTTTAATTTTTCATTCTCGGCTCGGTTTTCAAGACTGTATTACGTATTAGCACAGACAAGTAATAACGTTAAGCAAGGCCCATAGTGTAATGTAATGCCACTAAGTTCACATTAATCGATAAGATTAACTGACAAGTTTTGGCTAACTTCTAGCGAAGCTCCGAACAATGAAATGAACTGACAAAACTTTTTCATTCATCATTTTTCTTTTGGTAATTTTGGGCCAGCGTACACGCTGCTGGCACTTTGCATCACTTTTCTCGGATAAAGGCACTTTCACATCAAACACAAGAATCGAAAAAATGTAAACCGAACAACTCAATTTATTCCACTTTAAAACAAGAGTTTTGCTCCAATGATTAATAAAATCATGGGAAATAGGATAAACTAATAATTTTACTAATAAAATAGCATATTTATCTTAGAATTTTTAAGAAAACACAACTTTTATGATTTATCGGACGAATTTTTCCGCCGAAAAAGTTTTTCGGCAGATAAAACGTAAAAGTTGTGTTTTTCTTAAAAATCTGAGATAAATATAACTATTTTCTCAGTAAAATTATTAGTTTATCCTATTTCTCTGGATTTTATTATTCATTGGAACAAAAATCTTGTTTTAAAGTGGAATAAATTAACTTTTTCGGTTTACATTTTTCTGTTCTTGTTTTTGATGTGAAAGTGCCTTAAGAGACTCTCGGGGGAGGAATATTTCCTCCAACCAAGTGCTCTCATCAACGAAAAGTGATGCATGCTAGAGGCGTGTATACCTAGGCTTTCGTTTGTAAACTGACGTAGAATCCTTTTGTATAAGCAAAGAAACATATAGACATACAGACAAAATATGCATCGAAAGTAAAAGGCTGAACTACAATAGTTTGTCTGTGCTAATAACGGTTTGGTAAATAGAACAACCAGTAATACCTCGTTAGAATATAAAATCGACGACGCCTCGCAACTTTTTTCTAGAAATTTACTGAAATTTTTTTCCTTAGAATTATAAATCATTAATGGAAGCCGGGAGTTAGGGCCACTAAAGGGACCCATACACGGTCACGCATGTTAGCCAACTCTAGTAGGACAGCGATGTTGTCACGCAAATTTGACCGTGTGTATGCCTGCTTTACGATATGACACGCAGTGTCAAGCGGTTGGACCAACATCAAGTTAGTTTGAGTTCCAGTTCCAGTAATCATATTGTTACGCGAAACTAAGTGATACAAGTGACATTTATTGGAAATGAAAACAACTTTAGGTTAGTGACATCTTAGTAAACTTTGAGTTCGGAGAACGGAATATTCAGGAAGGGTATAGGATAATTCGTAGAGTATAATTACGGCGCTTCTCACATCCAGGAGGCGAGTCTTATTTCAGACAGTGAAGTGAACGAAGTAAACTATTTGGATTGCGATAATTAGAAGTACAGTACTAGTGATAACTATAAAAAGTTGATTTGCTAATTGTTTGCAAACGTTATAAAAGTAAACAGAGAAGTTAAATAAATGTATAACTTATTAATGATGTCTGCAATATTGTGTTTTAAATAACGAACTAGAGCCACGCTCGTAACAATATATTTACTACCCAGGAAACTATCTGGTCGGAAAAGTTTAAAAATTCTTCCCTTCCGAAATTGCATGAAAGTGGCGCAGTTTACAATCAAAAATTTGTTATATGCAGCGATTATAAACAAAAGCAATAATATACATATGTACATATAAAGTAATGCAATTATATATGTATATTGGAAGTTCCATTACTCATTCCAAGATTCTTTATTTTTTCTTACTTAGTTTTGCTAAATAATCGATATTTTTGTTTTACCTATCCATCATAGCCACTGGTTGAGTATTTAGTTGCAATTTTTCCAAATCTCCCTGATCAAAGAATTCATCGGCTACTAGTTTAGCCACCCGATGCTGCACTTCCCACGGCTTAGCGATGGCACTAACATCGCATGCTGTCATCATCATACCACAAAGAACTAAAATAGTAAATAAAATAAAAATTTTTAGATTTAAACTTTAAGGATTTTGATGGTACATACGCTGTTTTTTCTCTTCACTTTGCCAATCGAATTCTCCGTTTTCTACTAATTCTAGAAAACTGTTCCTCTTCTTAAAATACATGGCTAGGTCTGTAGACAGAATAGCATTTTCTACAGTTTTCATTACTTTCCGATAATCATCTGGGGATAAGGCCTGAAAATAAAAATATATATATATATGTAGAAAAATAGTTCAAATTTCTATAATTATGTTCAGTAAAATATAAAAACGTATTTTATGCAAAAATGCATGTTAAGATTCATTGCGAAATCAAAAATTTATAAGCAATTAAGTAAGGTTTTTAATCTCATGCTCAAAGACCCACCAACGAATGTATGCCTCCAGATCTGATCTTTTCGATAGAGCCCTACTACCTCATAATTCTAGGTCCTTCCAATTTTCTTATTAAGATAATATAAAAAAGGGAACCTTTACACGGATCAGACAGTTATGGCCGGATTTCATTAGCAACGCCGCTGCCGGTTTGTATACAGGGTGTCCCGTAAGTCGACGTCAAGTCGGAATCGGGTGATAGACCAAATCATAACATTTACCAGAATAATATAAAAAAAGTCATGTGATGGTTTTTTAGCTCCTGTTGCTACAAATCTTTACTTTTTTTCAATTTTATTTTTCTCATATAATCCCGAATAGTCCTTATGTAACCTGTTGCTTTAATTTCTCAGCGAACTGTTCCAGCTTGGAATAAAATGTCACATTTTGTCGAACCAAGAATAGAAAATTAATATTTCACCCAACTTTAACTGACTGTAATGAAAAAAAAAATGTACTACGCCAGTTTGGCAAGTAACTTTAAAAATTGACGTATTTAATAAGGATTCGAAATGGTATAACACTTGCTACAATATTTCTTAGATTACGGAAAAAAAAATTTTTTTTCTTCTAGAAACCCAGTTTCGAAAAATTTCTTTTCACCTACTAAAATTGATTCTAGTGTACCCAAAGCTTGCCGTAAGACCGTAACTTTGAGATTCTAGTTTGAGTGAGACTGAGAGTCATTGCATGAAATTTAACAATTTACAAATGAGAAAAATTTTATATTAAAAAGAATAAGTTTGGGATTTGCATTTCTTTGGAGTTCTTCTTCTTATTTTTCATATCGGCAGATGCACAGTGGAGGTCCAGATTTACATTATATGCCAAACCTAGCACATTTTTCCTCATTATAACTATAATGAAGGAAAAAAAAACTTCATTAGTGTACTTCTGATCCTCGTGAAGCATACTATGCGACACACGGCATTTTAATGAATAGTACTAATGAGTCATTAGATCGTGTTGTGTGTCTAGGGTATTATACCCTAGACACACAGCACGAACTAATGAATCATTTGCACTAACTATTCATTAAAATGCTGTGTGTCAAATAGTATATGTCATTATAGCTCGAAAATCAGAATGAAGTACACTAATGAAGTGTTTTCCTCCTTCATTATAGCTATAATGAGGAAAAATGTGCTAGATTTGGCATATAATGTAAATCTGGAGCTCCGCTGTGCATCTGCCGATTTGAAAAATAAGAAGAAGAAATGCAAAGAAATGCAAATCACAAATTATATTATTAATATTTTTTTAAATATAATGTTTTTCTCATTTGTTAATTGTTAAATTCGAAAAATAAACAAATGAAAACAAAGTTTATCGCGTTAATTCGATTCATATTGCTTCTTTAATGTGATAAGTTCATCAAAGCCAGTTTGACAGCTCAACTTAATTAAAGAAATGGCTGTGTGTCCGCAGTTTATAATGAATCATTATAGACTAATGAGTCGTTAGTTATTTCTTCATTAAGAGTGCTGTGTGTCTAAGGCATTAGATACGCGATGACAACAAAAGTAGCTTCAGTATCGGACAAAACCCCTACCGCTAACCACTTGGTTGACTACCCCTGATCTACACGATTCTTTATTGTGGAAATGCGTGCACTTGGACAAAGTTTGTTTAAACTGAAATGATGCGTTTTCCACTTCTTACAGATCTGATGTGAGTATGAACAATAACAACCAACAATTAACAAATCAATTGAAAATGCAAGAATGCACATTCTGCATTATTCCATTTATTTAATTTACCTGAAAAACATTACTCAATTAATCGATCACAATAAATGACAAAATAATATAAAAGAAAATCAACCAATAAATACAAGCAATACAAGCATTAACAGTAAATAGTGAAGTTTTTTTTTTATTGATAAATATTTTATTTCTTGTAAATGTATAGATACTTGTTGGTGACTTTATAAGCACATAATCAACATAACTAATAAAATATCAATTTTCAGCATTTGATCGAACATTTGGAAAAAACGATGCAATTGACTTGTTAAAAGAACAAGCAGAAAAAGATCTTTTGAGTGATACGTCAAGAAGATTGTTGATGCGAAAAATAGGAAGTTTTCCCAGAATAACATTTAGAAATAACTTAGAAACACAATTGCGCCCTTTCACTTTTTATAGATTAGTATAAATCTCGACAATATAAAGAACCTACAATAAATAAGTTCTTATTCTTGCTTTACACTCGTGTGAATATAATTTTATATTTATTTATAAAGTATACATATGGCACCCGTAAATGAATAGATTTGAAACCACAAGAATTTTCCCTTTATTTTGAAACTCCCATATAATATTTAAAGAAGAATTCTACTGCAATGAAAACCCTCAAAGCAAATTTTCTCCAAAATTTAAACTTCACTGTCTCTCTACTGAGAAAACTTTAGTTTAATTTTAAAATTTAATGATAAATTGAAACTTGCCGACTTAAACCTAAGACAGTTAAAAGTATTATTTCAGACTATGTGAAAATATCAATGTAAAACTGATTCGTCTTGATAATAATTTTAAAACTTTGCATAAGTTTTAATGTCAAACTTGTTCGAAATGGAATTATATACAAATCTAAAAGCAAAAATACTATAAAGAAATCGCATAGCCCATGCAATGCCTGTTATAAAGTTGGACGTCGGACGAGCAAATTTCTTTTCGGGTTTTATTAGTAGAACCCAGGTGCCCCCTTTTAAAAAAATACCAACGCAACCATAATTCACAGCTTTTTCAGCTTTCTCTGTGGGCATGGTTCTGGAATTGTTTTCTTTTTTCATCTCTGTGCAAGTCCATATATCCCCCTCTTACTGATGGAGTAAAGCGAGCGGTTGAGTATGCGAAGTCTAATAGGCTTGGAGTCTAGGTTCGTTGTGATGCCAGCGCTTTTCACATTGTCTGGGGCAGCTCAGACACTAAGGGCCGGTTCCACAGTTCGAGTTTAAACTCAGGATTAGTTAAACTCCGTTCGTAGTTTAAACTGATTTTAAACCAAAATGAGTTTCACAGTGTTCGACCGTTATTAATATGGCAGCACTATGAAATTGTGAACTATCAAGCTATTTTCTGTACAATTCTGAACTAGCAAACTATTGTGAGTCATTTACTGTCAAAATATTGCCGGCCAAATCGTTGTGACAAGAAAATTAATTAATTAAATCTATGAAAGTGAAAAAAAAATAAAATAAAAAATAAAATAAATTAATTAAACCTACGAAAATGAGTAGATAATCTTGGAAACTCACGAAATGTCACTTCATTCACATTCAAAGATAAACTGAGTTTAAACGCTCAATTTTGGTGGTTTAAACTAAGTTTAAACGAGGTTTAACTTACCACTGTGAAACTGTGTTGAAGAGATAAACTGAGTTTAAACCACATCTTAAGTTTTAACTTGAACTGTGACCCTAAGTATCGGGGTGAGCAACTGGTGGAGATCACAGCTTAACTGGACCTGGTTCTGCTGAATCAGGGCAACAAACCAACCTTTGCTACAAGCCGGATGTAAGAAGTAATTGATGTCACTTTTGCGTCCATTGACGCTTTTCACCACTTCTCCGGCTGGAGGCTATCGTGAGAAGAGTCTCTCTCTGATCACTACTACATAGATTTCTGTATAGGAGCTGACCTCATTGAGGTTGATCCATACAGGAATCCGAAGCGGACTAATTGAGAGAAATACTATAGGGAGCTAGTGTCCACGCTTGCCTCTCCGACTGGAAGAATCAGGAGTATTGCCGCCTTGGAGAATGCAGTAGGAAGGCTGCAGTCCGCAGTGACTGAGACTTTCGAAGCTTCCTGTCCTCTTAGCATGGACATTGGAAGGAAGCCTATGCCATTGGCGAACGGCAAGCTTAGTGAACTCCAAAAAGAGAAAGAATTTTAATAAGGCCAGGAGAACTAGCTCGGAGGAGGACTGGCGGTTCTACCGCGAGACTCAGAGTAACTACAAGATGCTTGTTCGAAAATCAAAAATACAGGCCTTTGTAGATTTCTGTGAGGAGCTTGACGGCTATCGTGAAGCGGTTAGGATGGTCAGGGCTATTAGGAGTGTCCCATCGGCCAGGCTGAGTGTTCTGAGAAGGTCAGATGGCTCCTTTACAGCATCGAAGGAGGAAGCCTGTAGGCCTCTTCTCTCGACGCATTTTCCAGACTGTAGGCTTGAAGAAGACCTGCCGTTGTGTGTCAAATATCCCCTACCTCTCTGCACTGGTGGTGATTGGTCCACTGCTGCCAAGGTAGTTGATGTCGAGAAGGTGAAATGGTCAATTTCACCTTCTCGGCTTTTAAAGTCCCGAGTCCAGACGGTATTCTGTCTGCCTTTATTAAGGCAGAGAGCGTTGTGCTGGCTTCATACATGGACGCGAAGAGTTTTCGAACCATAAACTTCTCATTCCTTTCTAAATGTATGGAGAGGCTTGTAGATTAACATATCAAGGGAATAGTGTTAAAGGCTGCTCCCTTAAACATCACACAGCACGCAGTACTTTCCGCAGTACTTTGGTGTATGTTAGATAACTCACTCATCATGGTGCTAAAAACTCTCATGTGAAGCGTATGTGGATGACATTCCTCTGCTCATTTCCAGCACAGGATAGTTGATGCCTGTGCCTTCATGCAACGGGCCTCAATATTGTTGCGGACTGGTGCACCTGTCATGATATGACAGTAATCCCAATAAAGACCAGCTTGATACTCTTCTCTAGAAGACGTAAGCTTGGGTACTTTATTCTACCAAGGTTATTTGGACATACTCTGCAACTTTCTCCCCATGTAAAGCACCTTGGAGTCTACCTTCACTCGAAGTTGACGTGGCGATTGGACGTAGAGGAAAAATTTATTGCGCTATGAGTGTTGTGCACTGGATGTACACCTCGATCTTGTTGTGATCGCGCTCGGTCAGCACAAATCATAACCCATCAGTTATGATAGTGCCTGTCCGATGATAGTGCCTGTCCCAACTCATTTTCTCACGATACAAAGTATCGTTTTTCAATCACGGGCTCCATGCGATCTACGGATACTGCTGCTCTTGAGGTCCTACTTACCTTGCCACCCCTGGATCTTGTCAGTCAGGCAAATGCCAAAAGGGCTTTGTGCAGATAGCGCTCATGGGGATGTTGGGAGGACAGCTGGACTGGCTCTTCTCATTGCTCCTTGGAGTATGGGCTGGACTTAGAAAACCCTCTGGCCAGTATGTCAGTTTCGTTTTGGGCGTCGGTTCTCTGTGAGTTTTCCTGTCAGGGAATCGTGGACTGAGGGAAGTGTTTTGTCGAGTCTTCCCCGGTCCGCATTAAAAATTTTTAGCGACGGCTCTCTCACTAATGAGGGAGCGGGGTGGGCGTCTACTTCCCTGATTTTGAAGGAGTTTTTGAAACGTGTAAGAAAGGTTGTGAAACATTTGGAAATTGTTTTTGAAGTATTTGAAACACTTTGGATATAATATTTAAATATAGTGAGCAAACATTTTTGGGATACAAACTTTTCCTAATTTTCAGTTTATTACGATGTTTTGTTCAGATCACATTGTACTGATTTCTATCTATTACATAGATGTAGATATTTGCAAAAGTAATAAAATATATTTAAAAAACTTCTAAAATAAATAACTTTTGTAAATATAATGTTTTTCTTTCTCACTGATATAAATAAGAAAAGTTTAATGCAAAATAACAAATACTACAACTCAGATTCAATCGTAAAACTTAGGGCATCCATAACTATAATCACAATTGTCTAACTGCAAATTATGCCCAAACTTTTAAGATTTAATCTGAGTTTTCTTTTGCATTAAACTTTTCTTGTTTATATCACTGAGAAAGAAAAAAGTTATTTTCTACTTTTTAGTGCATTTTACTTACAAAAGTTCTTTATTTTAAATTTTTTTTAAATATATTTTGTTTTCTACTTTTTAC
Organism: Dioctria linearis; assembly: GCA_963930735.1. Taxonomy (NCBI): domain Eukaryota; kingdom Metazoa; phylum Arthropoda; class Insecta; order Diptera; family Asilidae; genus Dioctria; species Dioctria linearis. The sequence goes on from OZ005741.1 coordinate 241,718,158, forward strand.
TCATACTCTCGAAGCTCGACTCTCGCAATTCGACTCTCAAGACTCGATTCTCGAAATTCGACTCTCGAAAATGGACCCTCTAAAAATGACTCTCGAAATTCGACTCTCGAAAAATCGACTATTGAAACTCAACTCTTAAAATTCAACTCTGGAAACTCGGCTCTCGAAATTCGGCTGTCAAAATTCGGCTGTCAAAACTCGACTCTCAAAAATCGACTCCCGAAACTCGACTCTCGAAATACGACTCACGAAACTCGACTCTCGAAACTCGATTCTCGAAAATCGACTCTCGACTCATATTACACACGGCCCAAATTGGACAGCCCCAAGGGTGTTAGTTAGGTCCACATACACTCATTCTAAATCAAAAAACCCCATGTAAATCCACCCACGTTTACTACCCTAAATCTCATTCGTCACGAACGGCACTCTCAGGCGCTCAGACTCAAACTTTCTGAGTCAGGGGTCTGTAAGTTGATAGAAAGTTATTAAAAAAGAAAAAGAAAAGAAGTATGTTTTGGAACGTGATTTAATAAACAATCGTAGTTTCCAGTTGTTTTAATTTTTTTTCGCTTGGTGTCAAAAACATTAACTATTCTGGGAAAACCTGATTTTAATTTCAGGCGAACTGAACTAATAAGCCACACCGATCACGTTCCAACAAAAACTGATGAAACGGGATGATAGGAGCTGGATGATGACGATGAAATAGGGATGCGGAATTATACAATCGAGTTAGGCCAGTTTTTGAAATCTGTATTTATACTTGAAGTAAAGATTTATATTAAGTCGGGCCTTTAGCTCTAATATTAACTCATACTAGATTGGATTGCTTAATTCATAGATATTAGCAGTGTGAACATACTAGAGGGGCTATTATTAGTTCTAAAATATTTTTATAATTTCTATATTGAAACCGAAAGAAAAGTGAAATGGGAGTAGAAAATAAGCTAAAATGAGTTTTTAAAAGTATTAAATGTTTTAAGTATTTTCATAGTAATTTTTCATAACGAATTTCCTTCTTGTAGTGAAATCAAGAGGGACCATTTGAACAGCAACATGAAAAAATTTTAAGCAGACATACGAAAGATTGTAGTCAAATTTTTAAAAAGAAATTGCATCTTTACAAACCGCCAAAACACTTTTCCTCGCCTCTGCTTACATTCCCTGTAGTACCCATCGCTGGGTACGTCATGATCATAATATGTTAAGCGCTTTTCTGACCAATTCACATAAATGATTATTAGAGGCAAGATACAGCCTGTGGAATGGCTATACGACTGATTTAGTACTTCAACTAACTACTTCAGGAATAATCTTCACAACCATAACTGTCTTGCGTCTCGCCACAGATACACTAAATTTTCTAAGATGTATGCATTTTTCGAACTTCTCCATAGTCTTAGACAACCTTATAACTTCACCATTCCTCCAAACTAGAAATTTCACCTGACAGATGTATATTGTGTACCCTCACCATTTATTTAGGTGTTGGGCTTAGAACAGTGCTATGGAGGGAGTTATCACTCCAGCTAACGTTGACTGGCCACAGTTCCAGCTAGCTTCCTGTGAGATCAGCAAAGAAATCTGCGTAATACAAAAATAGATTTCTATGTTGAATTGTTGACCATTTCCTTCCAGAACAATGTAGAGTCTTCTTAACATCGCACTACCACAATAGACAAAAGCTCCTGTGATTTGCTATATGTGGACCCTGTGATCATTAAAGCCTCATTTAATGGAAGACACTGTCAACTTGAGTATTCAACTATCTTCAAAACGATAAGATATATGGTAAGACATCTTCAGTTCACATAAAAGCTTAAAAGCTCATCGCATGGCTATTCGATAATTCTTATCATAATTGAACTACCGCCAAAAACCCAAATATATAAATTTAAAGGACTCTAATTTTTCAACACTGCTGAAGCAGTAGTTAAAAACTATTTATTATTTTGTAAAGTATTATTCGGATAACTTGAGGAATCTCGTTGTATGAAGCAAATGCATCTGAGCTGAGACAATACCTTGTATAATGTACAGAAACAATTCTTTTCCCAATTATTTTGAGTCTTCCCTCAAAAAATCTTATCCAGAACATTTGTCAGATTTCCATAAGCAAGATATATGTACATCCTTGCAATACTACTAGAGATCCCAATGGCAGGTAAATTTTAAAAACCCCTACCTCTACCTATCTGCCCTCTACCAGAGTGCTGAAACACCCTGTGTGGTAGTATAGTGAACAATGGGTCTTGCTGTGGCACTAAGATCGTATATTTGAATATATACAGCATTAAGCTCTTTTGAAACCTGTCTTAAGAATTCATACAAGCCTCGCACTGAGCAAATAACAAATTTAAGTGAACTTAATTTACAATCGTTTTTCCATAACTGCATCAAATTAATAGAGTTTTCCTTTGAGTTTTAGTTTCTTGTCAACTTTAATTACTTGCAAGAACTTGAAAAGTTTCTCTCGAGTTTATGTAATTAAATCTTGGTAGAAAGTAATTTACGCTCTTTGCAGCTGGTACTATGTACAAACTAAAGAAACTGTTCATTCCCTTGGGAGTGCCTGTTCTGGTAACATAAGTAAACTTTGCAGAAGATAAATTCATTACAAGTTGCACAACTAATGAAAATCCAAGGAAATGTACTTTAATCCACCAGGATAATATTAATTGCAATAATCGATAATGAAAGGAGACCTTTTAAACATTTAACAAACAGTTATTATATTTTATCGCCTCATTTAAGATAAGATTCTTGTATCATTTGATTCAATACTAATTCGAAGATATTATCTTAATGTATAAAAATCCCGTGTCACTGTGTTCGTAGACGCTAATCTCTCAAACCGCCCAACCGATTTTAATGAAATTTTGTTGTGTTTGGTTGGGTCCAGCTTGAAAGATATGATAGCTTTGGACACGATAGATGGCGCTATTGTCGAGGTCTAGAAAACTGCCTTAGAACGCTTCGACCTGGAAAGCTGAGATATTGTACACGACGTTTTCATAAAAATTGCGAATACATGTTCAAAAATGGTTTAAATCTGGCAACTCCTTCGTAGGTTTGCAATATAAATATTTCGTTTTTTAGTATATATTTGGACACTGCCTGGACACGTACTACAGAGCTGAAATTTGGTAAGTGATGCTTTCATAGTAATAGTAAATAAAATTGAAAAAAATGGATAAAATCGGGTAACCTCTTTTTGCTGTTGCCATTCAAAATTTTGGTTTTTCACTATATATTTGTAAATTGTCTGAGAAGGCGTTGACGTGGAGCGCTGAAATTTTGTACACGGTGTTTTCATGAAAATTGCAAAGACATGTTGCAAAAAGGGTCAAATCGGGAGACCCCTTTTTGGTGTTGCCATACAAAACTTTAGTTTTTCACTATATATTTAGAAACTGCCTGAGAACGCTTCTACGTAGAGAACTCAAATTTTATAAACGGCGTTAAAAAAAAATGTAAATTTAAGTTGAAAAATTAGATAAATCGGGCAACTCATTCGTAGGGTTACCATGTGTATATTTGCCACTATATATTTTGGCACTGCATGAGAACGCGTCGACGTGGAAAATTAAAATTTTGTACTTGGTGTTTTCATAGCAATAGTAAATAAAACTACAAAAATGGTCTGAATCGAGCAATCTCTTCTCGATGTTGCCATACAAAACTTCGGTTTTTCATTATATATTTGAAAACTATCCGAGAACGGGTGGACGTGAAGAACTAAAATTCTGTACACGGCGTTTTCATGAAAATTGCAAATACATGTTCAAAAATGGACCAAATCGGGCGACCACTTTTTGGTGTTGTAATCCAAAGCTTTGAGTTTTTATTATATATTTTGACACCGCCTCACGCGTAGACGTTGAGAGCTTAAATTTTGTACACGGGACTTTCTTAAAAAAATTTAAATTAAGTTCAAAAATTGGATCAATCGGACAACTCTTTTGTAGGGTTGCCATACAAAATATTTGCTACGTGGCTTTTTCATAGCAATGATAAATAAAATTTCAAAAATGGACTAAATTGGGTTACCCCTTTTAAGTGTTGCCATACAAAAAATTTGTTTTTCACTATATACTTGGTAACTGCTTGAGAAGGCTTCGAGGTGGAGAGCTCATATTTTGTACACGGCGTTTTCATAAAAATTGCAAATACAGTTCGAAAATTGGATCAATCGGGCAACTCCTTCGTACGGTTGCTATACCAAAATTTCGTGTTTTACTATATATGTATTTGGGCACTGCATGCGAACGCGGCGACATAGAGAGCTACACTTTCCACACATATGAATGTAGGCACGTAGGCTCACACACAACACACACATGCAGGCACAGAGTGAAACCTTAGAGTATGGAATCGCGCGATCGAGTCAGATAAAAGCTTAGATATTATTTATCTCTATCCACCCCACCCCACCGCCACTCATCTAGGTATCTATGTTATCGCCGTGCAACGTCGACGGGCACCCCTAGTTGTCGAATAAAATATTTCGATTTGATCTAGCATTTATGAGAAAATTATTTCCATTATTTTTTCCGCGCTTAAATAGGCTATCTGCACTTGTATCCAGACCGGATTATCCATTATTCGAAAACTTTTCACTTTGTTTAATAAAAATAAGAAAAGTACACACATTAGCTTTAGAACTCCGTTAGAATATTGTTTATTTTATCTTTTTAGATGCACAATCAAAATTTAGGTAACATTTATTTCCTTTTTGAGAAAATACGTATCAGCGTGCATATATACTTCGCATCAGTAAGCTCAGTACAGATTCAATTCAATTCAATTCATTTATTTGCTGGGAACTGATACTACAAGACTAACAATCTTTTTTCAAGCATCGAACAAAATGGCAAGGGATTAGTGCCAATTAGTGCATTGGACATCAGAGAAAGTGAGATAAATTTATTGTGTATTGCTTTATTTAGTTTAAGTGTCTTTGTATTGAAGAATAATTCTATTTTATATAGTATTTAATAAAAAATTTGAAATATTTTTCATTAAATTCATAAAAAACTAATAATTAAAATAGGAAAAAAAAATATTGTTTAGTTTCCGAACACTGAAAATATCTTCAAAATTGATTTCTGGCTTACTCTCTAAATAAGTCCTTTACACGAACGAGATATCGATAATGCTATTAAGCTATTTTACGACTCTATATTTCTTTGTTTTGTTCAGAAGGTACCAATTTCTAGATCTAGGAATAAAAGTCTGAATAAGCCATGGCTTAATGGTTCAATACGCCATTTCAAGAATTTGAAAACTAAAGCATGGAAGAGATTTTGTTTTTCGAGGAGCGACGAGGACTATCTGGTTTAAGGCTTAAACACAATTGCGACGACAGACGACAAACGACGACGATATATCGCTGTCAAACTTCTAAAAGTACAGCATCTTATGCGAATGCACCAAATTGCGACGACCGACGTTGAGCGATCGACGACATTTTCGCCGGGATTGATCAATTTCTAATTTTGCCGTCGTCGCTGCAGTCCTACCAACAAAATTAATCGAATGAAATGGTTGTGGCATTCACTTTTGTCTTTTTCAGGTGGTAGCACGCCGCGGTAATTTTAAAATAATGAGCTTTGAGGAAAAATTGATCGAGGAAATGAGAAATCCATAAAATAATTTATAGTTTACAAAGCAGGCAAGACAAATGGACAAAAAAGACGTGGTTTGGTTGGATATTTTAAAGCGTTTAATTTAGTTAATTTCCGCATTTTGCAGCTCTTTTTCACACTTTGGTCCATTGCATTTCTTTCATTATAATATAAAATATTCTTGATAAAAATCTCCTTTTAAAACGCTCGAAAAATTTAACAAATGAAATTTCAATATCTTCTTCTTTCATAATCGTCGCTCACCGCCTGTCGTTGCAATTGTGTTCCCAATTTTTCGACTGCCTGTTTCGCAACGATATTTTCGCTGTCGTCTGTCGTTCTGTCGCTCTGTCGTCGGAATTGTGTTTAAGCCTTTACTCGTATCATTGCGGAAGGTTCATGGCTGCTTCTGAGGCTTCTTATAAGTTATACATATCCAAATTGAAGACTTCTTTGCTCGATAGACCTAAACAGTTCTGGTCCTTTGTTAATTCTAAACGCAAGTCTGATGGATTCCCCGCATCCTTATCTTTTGGTGATGCGGAAAGTGCTGATTCGACAATTATTGCCAATCTGTTTGCCGATTTTTTTTAATCTACCTTTAGTGATTCCAACTGTGATATTAGTTGTAGCGATTTTACTCACTTGACGATGCTTCCTTCGACTTCTTTTGAGTTAAAGGATCTTGTTTTTGACGATGCCATAATTTCGAAACATATTTCGAATTTGGCAGATAGCTTTTTGCCTGGCCCTGATGGCATCCCATCTTCTTTGTTGAAGAAATGCAGCATTCCGCTTATCCCCATCTTATCTCACCTATTTTAGTTGTCCTGTCGATCAGGCGTCTTTCCTAAGTTATGGAAACACTCCTTAATTTTTCCACATCATAAAAAGGGGAACAGAATTGACATATCTAATTATAGACCAGTTGCTCATCTTTCAGCTATTCCCAAAATATTTGAGGCTATTGTCTGTGATACTCTCTATTTCCACTCTAAACCGTGCATAGGTAGTTTCCAGCATGGTTTTACTAAGGGGAAGTCAACAACTACCAACCTATTGGAGTTTTATAATCATTGTATGTCTGCCATTAATACAGGAAAACAAGTTGACTGCATCTATACTGACTTTAGTAAAGCATTCGACAGGATTAGACACAAGATACTTTTACATAAGCTTACTTTGCTGGGTTTCCCTTGTCGGTTTCTTCTATGGTTAAGCTCCTATCTGTCTAATCGTACCCAGCAAGTCTCTTTTCGTGGTATTCTATCCAGGAACATCCTTAATACCTCTGGAGTGCCCCAGGGTAGCCATCTTGGTCCTCTTTGTTTGTCATTTATATTAATGACTTGCACTTGTTACTACCTCATACCAAAATTCTTTGTTATGCTGACGATGTCAAGCTTTTCCGAACTATCTCGAATGCCGATGACTATGCTCTAATTAATTCTGACTTGAACACCTTCTACTCTTGGTGTTCTAAGAATTTTCTTTCTTTGAATATTGATAAGTGTTTTGTTTTGTCTTATTATCGTAAGCGTAGTCCTTTGTATCTGAATTACTTCATCAATGGAAGTTTATTGTCCAGACTTCACAGCACCAAGGATCTGGGAGTTATTTTTGATTCCGGGCTCTCATTTGAAAACCATATATCAAATATTGTCAATAGGGCTAACACTGCTTTGGGCTTTGTTAAGAGGTGGTCCCGGGAGTTTAATGACCCTTTTGTAACCAAGACCCTCTATTTCGCTTTTGCTAGGCCGATCTTGGAGTATGCCAGTCCTGTTTGGGCACCATTTTATTCTGTCCATATTAATCGGATTGAAGCAGTCCAACGCAGATTTATTAAATTTGCTCTTCGTGGCCTTCCCTGGAACGATCCTTTAGCCTTGCCTCCTTATGCTGATCGACTCAAGTTGCTCTCTATCGACACCCTTGAGAAGAGGCGTGATATTTCTAGGATCCTTTTTATTTTTGATTGCTTGCATGGTACAATTAATTCCCCTGAGCTTCTTGGGCTCCTAAATTTCTCTGCTCCTTGTCCTTCCTTGAGAAACCATGACTTTTTTTGTTTGCCACTTTGTGATACAAATTACAGTTTTAATGAGCCTATTACGTCGATGTCTCGTCTGTTTAATGCTCATTGGCACGTACTGGACCTACATCTAACTAAAGCCCAAGTAAAGCGTCTCTTGAATGGTCAGCTTACCTAATGTAGCTTTTTTCTTTTTTCTCTTCTTTTTCGTTTCTCTTTTTCTGTTCAATTTTATTTATAGTCTGTCTTTTTGTATTATGTTCTCTTTAATCTAATGCTTTTTCTCTGTTTTTTTTTCTTTTTTTTTTATATATTTGCCTATTTTTAATTTATTTAAATGGGATCATTCTATGTTGTACATTTTCTTTTTGTTTTAATTTTGTAGTAATCAGCTATTTGATGAAATTTGTAGAAATAAATAAATAAATAAATACATTCTACAATAGGTGGCATGGGTGGAGGGGGGGGGGGGGATCCGTGCGGCCCGCCATCTTGGATCAAAAGTAAAAACAATTATTTTCAAACTTCCTCAACGGTTGATTCAACGACAAAAATGTATAAATATAAATTTGAAGAAAACTAAGTTCCCTACATTTTTTAACACTTTTTTTGTAATTCAGCGACGACAACCGTGAGCATTCTTCCAAAAAGTCGTTCAACTTCTGGGTTTTCTCATTTAAAAAAATAATTTGTGGCTTTTTATTACATAATGATGGTAATTTTTATTTCTTTTTGATGGTCTGGGTCGGTTGATGCCCAGTGGGAAATATGTCAAGCGCTTCCACAAAATAGCCACAAAATTTCTTTTCCGAAGTGCTCTTTTATCATAGCCAAAGTAATCTGCGGAAGCAGTTCTCTTCTGTGAGTTTAGGCTTATTCATAATCTATCTGTTTTTTATTGTGAAAATATGACTCATATCCATCTTAAAGCGCAGCAAAATTGTCATTATTTAGTAGTCAGTTGAAGTATGTGTGTGGTTAATTAATTTTTTTTAATAAGATAATGTAACAATATTGTTTTTTGTGTTTAGTAAAAACATGCCCTTGTAATTCGTATAGATTTAAAATTTAACGGAGTGCATTCATAATAAAACTGCAATTTTTAGTAAAGCGCTTATCTTGATTCACTCTGTATTCCCCATAAGAGATTTAAGAGTGCTACCCTACATGCGCTCCATGAGTGCCACCCTACAAGCGCTTAAATAGCTATTCCAAAGAATGTGCAAATGAGCGATTGCCTCTGCGGACATGGTCATGTTAAAACGATATGAACAAAGGATACGGTGAGGAAGCACTGCGAATTTTCTCTTGCATTCGTCTTTGAGCACTTTCGTTTACCGCTGGGTGTTGATGACTTCATAATCGTCTTCGTTATTCTCTAACCCATTTCCCGCACTGAGAATCTGGGCTTCCATCCATGTTATTGCCTCATCTTCGTCATCGCTTTCGATGATGACCTCTGGTCCATTCTGGCATGATTCACCACTGCAGAATTCGCATATAATACAGCACTTCAACCCACCTTACCTGCAGCCACATCCTCCCTTTCTGCAATTGCAAGAAATGACATTTAATAAGATATCTGGGGTAGGTTTCTCTGATATTGGTACTTAAGTGATCTCATTGGTATCAAGTTTGCAGCCCCAGTCGGATGGATTTTTTTGGATTGCACATCGTTTTTGAACTTGGTGGAAGGCTCTAAATGCATGGTACCGTGCAACGTCCTTTTTTGCTCGTAAAGAAGCTAGGTTGAAGTTGCTTTTTATTGTCGTCGATTTTCCTAAACGTTGGTAGTGAACTTCCTCTTCCATGTTGCCACCATACAAAGCAACGAGAAACCGCGCTCCATTGTCTGCGATTTCTTCTGGTTTGGCGTTCTGATCTTTGACGATAACAATGAACGCATTGAGTCCTTTGGTTTTTGTGGAAATAAAATTAAGAAATTTTTGTCTGCTAATCCCTAAAAGTAGGTATGAGGGACAGATAAAGGACTACACATATTGTATTGCCAGCTATTTCTGTTCTGTATATTCATTTGAAAAATCAATTGAATTATGGTAGATTTCGTATAGAACTCATTATTTGAAGTTGAGTGGAATAAAGTAATTAAACCTAAAAGAGAAAACTATAGAAAAGATATCCCATGTTAATGTAAGCAATGTAAATGGTGTCAGCGGTTCATGTTATACATGTCAGTGGCAACTACGTGATATATATATATGACAATATTATTAATATTATCAATTTCACTAAATTTACTGTGAAAAGATTATGTTGAACGACTTTTTGGAAAAATATTCACGTTTCCACTGCTGTAAGACTTACAAAAGTTATAGGAAATTTAGGCTTCTTGAAATTTATATTTTTACATTTTTGTCATAAAATCAACCATTGAGGAATTATTTTGAAAAAATCAATTCTTTGTACCTTTAATCCAAGATGGCGGACCGCAAGAAACCCTGCCCCCTTCCAGATCGAAAACTTGGATTTTTCGTCGATGCCCGGAACTAAATAACATATACATATAAAAATCGTTTCTACCGCACCTTTGATAATGGCAAAAACCCCTATTACCAGACCAGGTACAGGTAACCTTTTCGTATCCGGCCACAAGTCGCACTTGACGCTACAATTACAATGAAAAAGTATAATTTTTAACGCATTGCCACGAACCACCACTCATATGATGTAATTAGATGACGTCAGTTGGAAAAAATAGTTTGAGAGTGACAGTCAAGAATTTTTAATTTGGAAAAAAATGTTGTTGTCCTCTTCTTTAAAAATTCATACAGATTTCATTTTGCTATTCATGCTAAAACAGTGCAATATGGCTCATTTGATAGTTAGGATTCAAGCTATATAAGAAAAATATATTTCAAAAATACCTATATGCGCGAATAAGTAAAAAAGCTAAAATTGGTCTAAGACCAATTCTTATGATACCATAGATCGGGGGTCTCCAAACTTTCTAGCTTAAGGGTCACACTCACACTGATTCCTCCACTAAGTCCCAGGGGCCAAGATCTAGCTAGCTAGCTCATCATACCAACATACTGTGGTTTTGAATTACACGCAAAGTTTCGTTTTGGGACCTGCTGGCGAGTGGTGAGTATACAGCGCCATCTTTTAGGAAGTAGTAGAGCTACATTATGTTATTGAAAAATCCTGCGTTGCATGATTGCTTGTCAGGAAGACTCGAGTATTCTCGAGCATCGAGGAAGATAACCGAGAGTTGGACAGTTCCAAGGTTTGAATTTGGAGCGACAAGTGCTATCTGAAAAGCAAACTAGTGCATTTTGTGATTTTAGTTTTTGAGGCTCAGTGAAAATACACATTATTTTGATTTGAAGTTACGTGCTTTTTTTGTAGACTTCTATAAATATAGAAAAGAAACGAATGATATATAGTGAGTGCAGAATAAGTAGAGAGCAATGACGATATCAATATTTCGTGATTGAGTTAAGTAATAAGGCATTGTGTATAATTTGTAACGAAACAATATCAGCCCTCAAAGAATACAATATAAAACATTATGAGACTAAACATTCTCAGAATTACTCCAAATTTTCAGAAAGCCTATAATTAGAAAAATGTGAATCTTTGAAATGCGGATTGAAGAACAAGAAGCAGCAACTCGTGCTAGTTTCTGCATGGCTTATTCATTAGCGAAACATGGAAAACCATTTATTGACGGCGAATTAATAAAGGATTGCAAGATTGCAGTAGCACAAGAAATGTGTCCAGAAAAGGCTAATTTTTTTTCAAAATATTAGTTTGTCAGCAAACACTGTGGTTCGAGATGATATTACTGAAAATATATTAACTCAATTGACTGACAATAATCGACACTTATTCGAGGGATAGATAAAAATTATTAAGTGTATGAAAAGCTTTGACGTTCATAGCATTTGCGGCATGACCCCATTGGAGGAGATATTTTTAAATGACTTGAAAAGGCTGTTCAAAAACAAAATGGAAAAACTTGAAGTGTATCTACTACTGATGGTGGCAAGAACATGTGTGGAAATAATAAAGGTGTTGTTGCTCTCGTATCAAAGTCCGTAGAAAATGACGGTGGATCAAAACTATTAATCGTATATTAAAATCATTCATCAACATTATTTGTGCGGAAAATGCATGGATATGTGAGAAATACTAATGCCAGCGATGTCAACTGGTAATTATATCAGATAACATGCGCACAATCATCCTCAATTCTGAGAGTTTATATTATGGCTGAGCTGCGAAAAAGTTCTGATACGAGCTTTTGAGCTCTGAACAGTAATCGAAATTTTCCTGAATAAAAAGAATTGTCATATGGTTATGGAAGTTATCATTTTATATAGATTTAACTAAACATATGAATGACTTTAATTTAAAATTGCTAGAAGAAAACCAGCTGCTGCCTGATTTATACACTCATAATAAGTCCTTTCGACAGAGAATTTCAATCTTAATTGAACATAAAATGTGCCACGTATTTTGATACCTATACAGTTCAAACATTTAGTCAGCAAATTGAGACTCCCTTTCCGGTAGATTTCGCAAGTGAAACTTTCGTTGCTTTGAAAATAAATTTTGAGTCTCGTTTTTCAGATTTTGTTGCAATTACAAACGATATCAAAATTTTTCAAAATCCTTTTAACGTCGATATAGAAAACCTTGCTCCAGAAATTCAAATGGAAATGATTGATTTACAGGATAGCGATCATTGCGGATTGTCATTATTACTGGAATATTACTACTCATCTGTGTGAAAAAATATTCTCCAAGATAAAATATACAAAAAGTATATACAGATAAAAATTGAGTGATGCACATTTGAAGTCGCTGCTTGAAAATCTCAACTAGTAAACTTGATAATAATTATAATGATTAAGGTAGATGTACCAGTAGTTGATACATAAGGAATTTTTTGCCTATTTATTCACATAGCTCAGACTAAGTTCAATTTATGGAAAGTTTATGATTATTATTCGCTGCGCAAAGTATTCTTCTATTATATTACGACAAGTATTCATTACTGATGGCGGTTGTAAAAATTTATAACTTTTTTTTCTAAAAGTAAAAACAAAAGATTTAGTAGTTGACATCTTTTTCTTTCAACAGTTTACATAAGGAGAAAAATCAATTAATGAACTGGTCTTGGTAATGTATGAATATCGAAATGTATTGAATGTTTAAAAATGATTATTCCTGAGTAAGTTTACAAAAAAAAAATATTTATTTATTAGAAGTTACTTCCGCAACAAATCTAACTTAGTTCGGTAACTGAATACACATTTCTGGTTGTACTCATTTTAACGGGTTCGCTGATACGATACAGCATATCCTCCCATTCATAATCAAGCTTATCCATTCTTTCTGGCTACTTCCACAGTCTACCACACTTTGCCATTGCTGAAATGGTTGCAGTGGTCTCAGACACAGCAATTATAACTCCAGGAAAGAACTTGTTTTCGTAGAAAAATACTACAAATTCGCCCACTTTTCTTTCTACGGATAGATTGTTATCGCGCACCTGAAGATCTTCTTCCTCGCTCTCATCATTTTAACCATAAGAGATCTCATCATCTGTACTAGAGTCCGAACTATCTTCATATCGGAGCACTCGTTTGACTTTCTTTGTTCTAGGTTTCTGAGATTTTTCTTGTTTATTTTTTCCTTGCTCTTTCGGCAGCACGTTCCAGTTTTCTTCGTTCTAAATCTCCTTTTTTGACTACCCTTCTTTTAAAATGCTCCTGGCACAAACGTCCTGTGACAATAGCTGGCATTTTTTCCTTGGCGCTCCGTTTTTCTTTGCTCTTCGCTGTTCCTTTCATAGAACTGCTTCTTGAACGGGCTGGGAATTTCTGCAGAAACCGAAGACGGTACTGCTTTACAGAATCCGGAACAGACTCATCGATTGCATTAGTGGTGGACATTTCAGTTTGCATATTATGCATATCCCCAAAACTCTGATTGGCGCAGGTGGATGTTTCAGGTTGCATATTATGCATATATTCATATTATACACTCAAGACTCTGATTGGCAGATGTATTGGGGGAAAAGATATACTGTCAAGTTGTTGTTTCGTGTTCTGCCACAGTTGAAATAGCGACATATCCCTTTCTTCTAACTCATTATTTGGATTGCCATTCTTAAATATCTGATGTTTACGACAGATGGGTTATTTCTAGGTTCAAAGGGAAGATTTATAGCTTCCGGGTTCCAAGGATAAAGTCCAAACTTTCTGAACCCTTTTTTAGAACATTTGGACTTACGACATCATCAATCACGTCTTTTAAAAGTTTTGGGAACCCCTTTTCTTTAATATAAGGTTCTCCAGGTTTGACAACCTGCAAGTATGAACCCTCTTCTTCCATACCTCTTTTAAAAGCTCTAAGAATCGCAACATCCATCAGCTGAAGGAGATTAGTAGCATTGGGGTAAAGGGCAATGAGGATTATTCCACTTTCGTCACAGAACTGGCTTACTTGTAAGCTTAAATGAGACGCGTGTCCATCAACAAAAAGTATGACATTCAAAGGAATAGTTTCTTTTTTTAACCACGGGTGGAAAATTATCACCAGAAACTCGAAAAATGCTTCGCAGGTCATTCACCCTGAGTCAGTTTTACCCAGGCCCCATTCTTCGGGGAAATTTTCGACATTTTCCTGCGGAATTCTTTTATACTTATACAAAACTGTTAGTGGGGGTACAGCACCTGCAGCACTGCCTGTGACCGTCAAGCATTCCTTTTCATCAGGATTAACTTGCTGATATATCGTTTTGTCCCTCTTTTTCGCCAAAACCTTACCGCCTTTCGTATTTAAAAAAAAAACTGTTTTATCAGTGGTAGGATCCTCTAAAATATCCTCGTCATTTAAACAATTTAAAAGGCTTTCCTTGCAAACGCCAGCCCTTGTTTTTGTGAGGCTTTGAGACATCCTAATGGAATACTCAGGGTGATTTTTCATAAAACCTTTAACCTACGACCTTCCTGGACGATCGTCTTTAAAGGGGTTGGGTCGGTCCAAGTCTTTAATAATGCGTTGCACACTAAAGGTAACCTATTCTGTTGTCACAGGAAAACCTGCCCGGGCCATTTCGAAAATTCAGTTTTTAATTGCATTTTCTTCTCCTTCGGTCTGGACCCATTTTTCTGAAAATAACCAAACAAAATTAGCTTCAGCAGGTACATGTGTCAAGTTGCAGGTACGGTAAGTACGTTCTTCCAAAGTCTATGCCGTTCTGTTAGCCAATAGCAGATACCCAACTTCCATACCAAGTCACCATTCAGGAACTTCAATATTTAAATACTTAATGACAACATTACCTTTTAATTGGATGTTTGCCTTCAACCTTGTACTTTAGAGTCACTCTAGGAACATTAAATTTCCTAGCTTCCGTTTTATATGGAGTTTTATGGAGTCGGACATCCTGCACAGCCGTTTGTATAGATTCTTCCGTATAATTTCTAAAATTACCCTTCTAAAAATTTACACCGGAATAAAGTCAGTAGGTGACACTTAGTAATTTAATAGTTGACACCCGATGTCAACTACTGAATAATAGACAATTTACAAGTTTCAATAGTTGTCATGGGTGAATTTAGGGCAGTTTGGATTTTTTGTTGCGAATTTTAATAAATAAACCCCTTTTAAAGTTTCAAACAACATAAACGAATGCCGTTTTCACCCACAATGATTAAATAATATACACTTGCAATACTTACATTTTAAATAAGTCCTTAGCGATTTCTATAAGAAAATATGCAAAAACAGTAAGAGACGCGCACGGGTTTGTTTAACAGGTCGCCATTACATTTCTCAATAGCGGACTATGCGCAGTAGTTGCCAATTCAGACGCTGAAGGGCGACATTATACAGACTAATAAAGTTCGATGTATTCCAGCTTGTGGTTTCCTTATTTATTTACTTTTAGTGGGAAAGTGTCAAGTACGGGTACAGTGTCAACTATTGGAGCTTTTACCTTAATTGCATTATGTAAATTGCCTACTATGTAACTTATTGTAAATTGTTAACATAAATCTCGTATCATTAAATACAATTAAAAGTATACCATTTCATTATATTTGTCAGTTAATATGTTTCTTAGTTGATCGTTAAACAAAAACATCTGAGTTTATATGATTTACATACACATTGTAAAATTTATCAAAATAAACTACGCCGGGCCGAATATCGGATTATTGGCGCTCGCGGGCCATAGTTTGGAGACCCCTGCCCTAGATGAATGCCCGTATGTAATTTCGTCACCCATCTGTGCAAGTTTGATTTTTGAAGTGGCTTTACGCATATATTTCTAAAACGGTTCGTCGGAGATCAAAAATTATTAAAAACAATTTCATAGGATTTCGTATTCTGAAGAAGTTTTTAGTACAATAAAAATGTCTAGGACTGATCATTTCCACAGTATACATAAAAAGCTTACATTTTTATATGGCAACACCAAGAAGATACTGCCAGATTTTGTCCAGCTTTACTTACTATGAAAACACCGTGTACAAAATTTCGGCTCTCTACGTCGACGCGTTCGTACGCAGCGTTCAAATATATAGTGAAAAACGAAATTTTTGTAAGGCCGCCCTACGAAGGAGTTGCTCGATTCGTCCCATTTTCGAACTTAAAATTAAATATTTTTTTAAAAAGGCCGTGTCAAATGTGAACGCACTCTCGAGTTATCGTATGCGTGGTGGACACACACAATCAATAGTTCTATGTGTTACAAACGGAATGACAAACTTAGTTTACCCTATGATTTCATCTAGGTTATAAAAAGGGCATCAAGGAAAAGGATTTTATCCTTTATCCTTGAATATCCTGGAAAACGTACTTTTAATTTTATTTAATTTACTATTTTCTACCTATTATTCACTAAAACATATCAAAATTTCAACTTGGGATTAGGTGTAGTAAAAATAGTTTGACCAATTATGCATTTACTCACAATAAATTCGTAGTTTCTTGAAAATTTCATGTCATTGCATTGTGGATTCTATAAAAACTTATGAATATCCGGAAATATGACACATAATAATGATTGGACATTATATATGACATTATATTATATGACATTGAAGTTCTTTTCGATGGAGTAAACTGACTCACTGGACTATCAGAATAACGGAAATTAGTCTCTCCTTGAAATGAACTCTGTAGATATTTCCGAAACTTGTAAATTAGCGATCGCGTTAATAGACGCCTGAAGCCCCAAGTTGTTTAAGAAAGAGATGTGTTTAATAAAGAGCGGGGGGATCCACGGGGGTGGGGTATGCGGGAAAAGATAATTGGGCCATCCCATATGAGTATTTTTGATGCAGTATGCAAACCGGCTTTCTAAGAAAGAGGTAAAAGAAGTAAAGAAATATCTCGCAAAACTGCAAAAATTTCTCTTTTGATTCTTTTATCTCTTCCACAAAAAGCCAGTTTTCATACTGCATCCAGAACACTCGAGTGGGATGGTTCATTGTTAGTGGCCCAAGCCAAGCACCAATAATATATAAAAATTCTACGAAAAAATTTCCAGCAAATTTCTAGGTAAAAATTTAGGATTTCTCTACCTACAATCAGGTCGAGGCAACGTCGATTTCATATTCCAGCAAAGCGTTACAGATTTTTATTCCACTTGCCCAGTCTTTGCAGTTATTAGTTTGTCTATGGTGCTCGTGCTAGTGAGATGTATTGACAAATTATCGTGAAATTTTTCCAATTTACTAAAAACCTATATTAATAATTTTTCTTTATTAAACGTTGTTTCAGCATTCGAAGCGTTGTTTGTGTTTTTCGGTCCTTATGAACATCTAGAAAATGGTAAGTACATGCACCTACATATGTTTTGCATTGCATTTTCGTATAAAATGGGGAATTTTCAAATAGAGTATTATTAAGAAAAATCATTTCCCTTCGGTGTCTTCTCGGCAAGCTTCAATTTCGCCCTTTTTTCCACCTCTTAAGAAGAAAAACGTAGAAAAGGACTTTTCAGATCAGTCAAATCTTGCCGAGGGAAATAACGATCCAGGTATCACTCCAAATGAGTCTTCTTCATTCAGACAGTAGATTGAAGGTCCATCGGCAATCGACTTAATCAACGCTGGTCCATCTACCTTGAAACATATAGATTACAACCAATTTTCCTCTATTAAGCTAGAGTTTTCTCGTGAAACTGGTCATTTCATAGGTCAACAGATAAGTGATCATGTCAAACAAGTATTACTGGAAAACCCTTGGACTCCACCGAAGGATTATATATTTCCATTCTCCAGTAGGATTGTTGCCGGAAAAGAAACTAGGCATTATATATCGTTGAAACATTTATGTGATTACAAAGAATGGTTGGTTTTTTCTGATGTGAAAAAGGGATTATTTTGTAAATATTGTACATAGTTAACGATCCGAAGAAAAGGGGATTACCAAAAAAGTACACCAATAGGTGCGCTCATACCCCAACCCTTGAGCAATTTCAAGAATCTAGTGGGGAAAAAGGAGATTTTGAAGTCCACACCCAACCTTTTTATCACAAAAATGCAGTCGTTGCTAGGAAAGATTTCTTGACGAATTCACATAGTCCAAAATCCGATGAGGACAGAATATTCCACTCCGTGGGCACAGGGATTATGGACCACTTTTGACAAAACCAGATCGTGTTCGAAACTAAGGAAACTTTAGGGCACTGCTGAGTTTCAGGATTGAATCTCAGGTTACATAATACTAGAAAATTATCTCAAAACTGCATCGTCTCTGGCAACTTACATCAGTAAAACTGTCCAAGATCAACTCATCGATTGCTGCAGAGTTGTAAAAACAAAAAAATTAGAACGTGTTACTGATGCTGGATTTTACTCGGTTGAGTATGATGAAACTCCAGATTTATCAAGAAAATCACAGGTAATTTATTTTCAAGCTCTTTTCTAGATGAAGAATTTCGTAACATTTTCATATGGCCTAAATTTCTGACTACTGTCCTCATTCATAGTGAAAGTCCGTTTATGTATTTTTACTAATTGCGTTTTACTACTGTTGGGTGTTGAATTAGTAAGATTCGATTAGTTATTTAAGTTGAATAATACCAAAAATTAGTAGAATTTAACTAATTGAGAGTAAAAATTTAACTTATTTCTTACTTCTATATAAAATTTTCTTTTTTTTTCATTAGTGGACCTGCTTGTTTCGTTTTGCTTCAGATTACCCTCATAATCCGGTACGCCGATTTTTCTTTCTGTAAACCCTGCGTACAAGAAGACTTCGTGGATTTCATAGACGCTTTTGATGAACTTTCAAAAAAAGTTGTCGAAAAGGATGAAGATCGTAGCACCGAAGACATACCTCTACCGCAGGCATGGAGAATATAAAGACAGCATAGCCGACGAAGAACTATCATTAGGTGGGGTTGAATTTGAGATTGAAGAACTGGAATTCGATAAAAACTGATCCTTGCGCCGACAATCTCTCGGATAAGTGCGGATCAGTAAACGAAATCAGAAAAGAAACCACAAATGCAGTCATGATACCTTGTTTCTCTCATAATATCAACAGCTGTCTCATGAAATCTTCAAATATTAAATCAATCGAAATAGTTTCTGGCATCATACGGGAGGTAACAAAGTTTTTCCAGAACTCGCATCCCAAATGTGCCACTGCATTAGCGAAAAATCTTAGTCACAAGCACATTCATTTATGCTAAACAAGATGGCTCGAACGATATTATGCCATGCTTCAGTTTACCACGAATTTGCGTATGATTGTCGAGGCTCTCACCAAATTGAGTAATTGGAAGAAAAAAGCAACAGTACTTATTTCCGCTTTGTGCTCGTTTGATTTTATTATTGGCCTGTTTTATCTGTGTGATGCTCTATCTCTGACACGCCCACTTAGTGTTACTCTTCAGAAAGAAAACATGGATTTGGGAAAAGCCTCAGAAAATTTAGAATCACTACGCGATGCGTTAGATAATAAAAGGCACGAGCCAAGCATATATTCAAGCAAATATATGAAGACGCAAAGGACACGGCAGAAGAATTAAATGTAGAACTAAAAAACCAAGAAATTTCAGGAATCAATCAAAACGTGAGAATCATGATGTGAATAGTTGTGAAGTCTCGATATATATTCCTATTAGATAACGTTATAGAAGATTTGAAAACTCGTTTTTCTCAAGAAGTTTTAGATGGCTTTCAATTAGGCTCTCTACTCCCGAAAAACGTGAATAACTTGAAATCAAATGAAATCACGAATCTCATCAACTGTTTGATTGGTCGATTCGGTGACCTTTTAAAAGACAATAAAAAACTGCTGGATTCGGTGACCTTTTGAAAGACAATAAAAAACTGCAGTATCTCAGACTCAAGGGAGGAATGAATCACTGGCAACTTCAATGGAGACGAAAAACAACTCAAAGCTCACAAAATTACACTGCACTGCCGGTAAGTGCTTTGGACACTTTAGAGAGCTGCGACAAAGATATGTATCCAATGATTCACGCTCTGCTTCGGATGTTTTGCACGATCTGTGTAACAAATGCTAGTGCCAAACGGTCTTTTTCTGCCATCCGACGATTGAAATCATGGCTTAGGACAAACATGATCCAAACTAGATTGATTGGCTTGGCGCTCCTACATACTCATCACGACATCGAAGTAAGCCCCGAAAAAATTATCGAACGACTCGCAAAGCTTGGATCGCATCGAATGGTTCTATAAATTGTTTTCTATTTTTATTTCTCAATTGTTGTGTAATTTCTCTAACCTAAGAATAATAAATGTTAGTTTTTTAATTAATAAAAATTATTTTTGAGTCTATAATATGCGGAACAACTTTTGAAACTGACCCCGCTCCAAACTCCTAGATCCTCACTGATAAAGAGAAGTGTTGAATAGAAAAACCAGTATTTAAGTAAGCTTCATAAACTACCAGATACATCAAGGACAGATGTAAATGAAATGCAACGTTGAGAACAATTTGATGATGCAGATATTAATGTAGATGAAAACGTTGTTGATATTGAAATTGGTGATAAACAAGATGAAGAGGAAGGACTTCAGTGCACACCCGTATTGCACTTTTTCCAGCAGTGCAACACTGAAAATGTTCGATAAGACAATTTTTATAGCAGAAGTGCAACACGAGGTTTGCACTGACTTCCCCTACTTTGCACTGGATATTTTCTCGGTGTTACAAATGCATATTGAAGTTGAAATGTCATCTGCTCTGTCAAAGGATACTGT
Organism: Dioctria linearis; assembly: GCA_963930735.1. Taxonomy (NCBI): domain Eukaryota; kingdom Metazoa; phylum Arthropoda; class Insecta; order Diptera; family Asilidae; genus Dioctria; species Dioctria linearis. The sequence continues at coordinate 241,739,049 of OZ005741.1, forward strand.
CGCGATTATTTGTGAAATTTTGGAGTTAAATGAATTAAAAGATTTTATTTGGGTAATTGGCATAAAGTTAAAAAGAAATTTGCTTCTATATATCAATATAGAACATTTATTACGTTTGAAAATTCCGTGTTTATAATACGTGTGTCCACAAATACAAGGAATATGACAGAAATATGTTCGATGGACTTCAGTGCTCCCAGATCTCCGCTGCCAGAAAAAGTGCAACACTGAAATGGTTCCATCGAAAATGACATTAGTGAAGGTGTGACATTAGAAGTAAGATTTACCGATCAAGAGGCAATATTAAAATCAAACTTAAAACGAAATATAGTCAAGCTCCAGAGATGTAACGTCTTTCATTTGCATATTTGAGCAAAGCGACGCTTTTGTACAGGTATCCGCGCTTCCTGTTTTCTCTATAGCCTTCAACAACCATGACCGATAACCAAGGTGCTAGCTAGGGCCTGCATTCCTAAATGTATCACATTGAACGCTTCCAGAAATTGTAACGTTTTTTACAAAAGGTTCAGTAGAATAGATGTGAATCATTTTGTTAGAAAAAACTCAGAAGATCTATCGCAATTTTTTTCAGTGGTCTTTAGCTGGATCCGCCCCTGGCAGCTAGATCATTTTTCAATTATTGAGCGTATGGTATTCAGATCGCAGCAAGTGATCATCCGTAAAATAAAAGCTAATAGGAAAAGATATAAGACAAGTGAAAAGAAAGTGGTGAGCTGATTTGTAGTGCGTTACCTTTTGGGTAATATTGGTACAGCGCGAGTTTTTAGTAATGAGCGAAAATACCGTAAAAATAAGCGCAATTAGCGACCATAACCATTGTGAGCCCGAAAGTGCTCCATACCAGTGTACTACTACATTCCCAAGAGAGTATCTGTTTCACCTACATTGATTAGAATAACGATCCCACAGAGGTTGATTTCAACCTATCACCAGTCTTAATCACTCAATAATATCCATTGGGACAGCCCACCAAAAAAAAAAAAAACAAAAACAAAAAAAGCAAAAGAAAGAGAAATAACTAAATTTGTTTCCTGTATGGAAAAGGAAACAAAGGGCGAAAAATATGTTCTAAAAACTTGGTTCCAGCGAGATAACAGTTTTGATATCAATCCCGTGCATTCGTTTAACATTGCCCAACACGTGCGCCGGTACTTCAACATTAAAATAATAAGCGATCATTTATCAACTTTCCACCTAGTACCTAGTGTTTCCAGTAGTTTTGTATCTAATTAGGAGGATATATAGTAACCTGTCCACAAGTCATATAGGAACGAAAGATTTTGTGAACCGCTTTCAACTAGGCAGAATTTAATTTTTACTTTCCAGCATTAACACATTCTAGCCCAGCACCGCATTCCTGGAGGATGAAGCTTCACCCTTCGGATACACTCGGGTAAGTTGTTATAAATTTCCTAAGAGTGTTTAAATAAATTTAGTTAGGCGCGGAGTAGGATTCATTTTGACTGCCGCCTCTAGTATCTAAGCAGAATTACAAGGTGAACTCACAAAGTTGAAAGTGCTATTAATTAATAAATTCTAAATCAATTTGCATATACTAAACCTTAAATTAAGTTCATCCATTTATCTAGATCCATTTATCAAGTAAAATCGATATATATATGAAATCTTAATTTATATTCATTGATTTTGTTTGAAAGTGTTGCCGTAACCATTGGCTCCCGACCGTAGTTATAGTATCATGCATACCTACTCACAATAAGTTGAATTAGTTTTCAATGCGTAATAATTGTGGATATTGAATTTATCCAAATTTTTCTTGAATCGTGTTTTTTTTAACTTAGTGAATTTATCGAATCTTTAAAGTTTTTCTTCTTTTCAATAAGGTCATTAAACAAATTGATAGCTCGATTTTTTTTAAGGTCCTTTATGAAATACCAAGTAGCCTTAGCATGTTCCTAGTCAAAAACAATTCTGGCATAAGTAGCCTTACTTCGTCATTAAGTGAATTTTTGCCATGAATATCTTTTGTTAGTTTTGAATACACAGATACTTCTTTGAACCATGCGCGTTTAAATTTATTTTGCGGTAATACTTGAGACCAGGAGGAGGATGGTTATCCTTTGAGATCATGTGAGATATGGGCGGGTAGTACCTACAAAGAAGGTTGCAAGATGTCCAGATTTCGCTTGGGTTAATCGGGAGGGAGCAAGGCAACTGATCTAAGGGTAGTGACTCCTTTTCTTTAATTATTTTTGGTCCTTTTTGTTCTTCTTCGTTTCCATGGAACACTTTCGTACTCCGCAAGCACCTACACTACTCTCAATATTATTCTTACTCTTTTATATATTATTTTTAATGATTCCCCAACGATCAGCGAGGTATATTTACTCCCATCCCAGGCCATCAGCTTTAGCCGGCCCTCTTTGACTTAAGGCCTCAGCTATTAGGTGTTTGCACATCGTTGGCTGAGAGTAGGTGTACATTCCTCGGCCTATACAAAAAGGCTGAGACGTTTTTATATGTCCTTTAAAAAAAAACTTAAACTTTGTGGCTATTGGTAATAAGACATTATACACTGCATATACATATTATTGTTATTATTATACAATGCACTGTAATTTGAATGAGTTGCATTCATAAAATAAGTAATTTTTGTAAAAAAATTTGCAGTCATGTTTTATAGTAAATTATTTTAAATAAATCGTTTAGCGACAAGCTGGAATTTTTAATTATAATTTTAGTTATAATTTTTCTATTAGATTGAAAAAAACTTCTTTAAGTGCGTTAGATTTGTGTTTTAAGCTATTTCAAGCTCTTCATATTTCATATCGGAAAGAAAGCATTTTGGGGATGTTCAAACTATAAATATTATTATATTTAATTAAATTTTGAGTCCATATTTTGTTAAACTTTGCAATTTTTCTTAAATACGGAATCCAAAAACCGGAAATCTATTTGGACGTTCAGTTGGGGCGTTATTTCTCTACATGTGTGATTTGTACCAGTACCACTAAATTTCTTCAAACTTTGTAATTTTGTATGCTTATCCAACTAATTGAAAGAAGTAAATTTGCTTTTTGTCACATAATATAAAAGATAGTTAGCGTGGTATGTAAAAAGTTAAGAAAAATACAATTAGCTCCAGGGTAATTTTTCATGCTTTTTTCGGTGGGATGAAACAATCGAACTTTTATATCTTACGAGCTGGGCAATACTTAGGTAAAAAAAGACTTAAGTACTACTTAAAGTACATTTTCGTTACTTAAGACTTATTATTCAATACTTTTGAAATGCCCTACTAAGCAGTTGAACAGAAGTATTTGCTCCTATTTACTTGTACTTAAGACTTAGCTTTGTACTTAAGAGGAGTCAGTACCAAGTTTTGCAAGTTTCATACATTTTTCAATGCAAATTTCTGGGAAACTATTTGTAGCAGAATAATGATTTATGTCTTAAATTAAAGGTAACGAAGAAGTCTAGCAAATAACGTCGGCAAAAGTTAAAAAAAATGAATTTGAATGGAGACATTAGCTCGGATACTTGTAAAAAATGGAAGAAATTGAAGTTTTTCAAATCAAATTCCTGTTACTAGGTATACTCATTTCTTTAGATTGTGACTATTTTAGAAAGATAAAGCCTAGATCTAGCAAATAACGTCGAGTTTTTTCATTTTTAGTTTCGCTTTTTTTTAATTATTTGGCTCTAATAGTACTTGTTTTTTCTCCCGATATTTCACCGACGAGAAATTGGAATATTTCGTTGAAAGTTGTTGAACTACAAAGCAAAATAGTATATTTAACAATTATATGCAATAAAAATATATTAGAGTTAATTCTCGTTAAAAATTTTCAATTTATTTAAACTGCAAATACTCATTTTTCATCTTAAATTGTATAATTTTGTCGCATGTTGGGTTTTTGTTTTTTGCGCTAGATGTCTCTGATGTGGTCTGTGGTCTAGGTCTACACTAATTTTATATGAATTTTCTCACTTTTAAGACACAAACCTACGTATAATAAATGTTATTGCCTACAGGTTCGCTGATATCTAAATTGAAATTTTTGCTGAGTACTGACTCCTCTTGAGTACCAAGATTTTTACTCAAGTATTTCTGAGTAGGTATCTACTTACTTAATTCTTTGTGGAAACACAATCTCTAGTGCAACTCCTTTTTTTTTGTGAAGTTTTAAAGCACGCAAAGAACTGTCAAAGCATGTGTCACACTCACGCGTCATGGCACAACCTTAGCCAAACTAATAACATTCAAACAAGACTGGGCAAGTAAAACAAAACCAATAACGTTTCGCTAGAATATAAAATCGACAATGCCTCGTCGTGATGAAGGGAAGACCTGAATTTTGTCTTAGAAATTTACTGGAAATATTTTCCTTAGAATTGTTATGCATTATTGGAGGCGACAATGGGTGCTTGCGTGGACCTCTAATAGTTTTTATGAGTGTAGCAATCAATGAGAGGTGAACGTTTTACTCGACGTGCAGCGCCGAAAACTATAAAAATCTATGAATAGTAGCCACTGGTTACATATTATAGTTTTCAAAAGGTATTTATTTATTAATATCTATTAAATGAACTCTATAAACTTCATTATATTACTACCAATGTACAAAGATTCTAAAAAAGTACTTACTTTAAAAAGTACTTAGTACTTAGTTACAAGTACTTTTCATACACACGGTGCTTGTACTTACGCTGAAGTACTCAGGCCTTCGATACTTAAGTACTTTTTCTTTGGTACATGCCCAGCTGTGTTTCTGTGTAACAAAAATCGGAAAGTAACATTTGGAATAAAAAAAAAAAGACGGTATTTGGAACCCTCTAATGGAAAGTTGATTTAAATATAAAAGTTTGAGATGTGCTAACAAGAAACCAACACTAAATGCGGAAACTGTCAACCTTTCGCCGAAAGGAAGCGAAATATCGTGTAAAAAGCCAATCGGTGTGAGGGAAACTCGGTTTTTAGGCACGGGATGAAGGGGCAAGAGGAATTTAACTAAATTAAGCGAAATATCGTGCAAAAACCCTATCGGTGTGAGGGATACTCGGTTTTTAGGCCCGTGGGTGGAGGGGCAAGAAGAATTTAACCAAGTTTAACAAAGCTAACTTGCTAAATGTCAATTGTGTCCATTCGAATTAAACGTCAGATTCGTGTTTTTGCGCCGGATTTTGTATTTCATGTTTTATATAATTAAAAACTTTGAATTATTCCGCTAATTGTGTTAATTTTGAATAAAAACTTTCAAAGTCATTATCTAGCACCTAAGCCTTTGACTTATATTCATAAACATATGAATATTTTTACAATAACTTGTGCTGGGCGGTGCTATTTGAATAATCGCCGAAATAATCCCGAAAGACGTTTTTAGGCAAGTTGAAGTTCCCAGCGGGAAATATGTTAAGAGCTTACAGGAGAAGCGCTTCCACAACATAGCCAGAAAATATATTTTCTGAAGCGCTCTATTACCATAGCCAAAAGAATGTTTGCGGAAGCAGATCTCTTCTCTCAGCTTAGGTTGACTCATAAGTTATGGTTTTTTTTGTGTGTGTGAAAAGATGACTCAGATGAATCTGAAAACGCGGCAGAATTGTCATTCTTTAGTAGTCAGTTGAAGTGTGCGGTTAATTGAAATGTTATTTAAAATTAAAATAATTTGGAGCGGGATTCTGAAGAAGACTGAAATTTTTAATAATGTCCTTATCTTGATTCCACCTGTATTCCCTATAGGCGCTCCAAGGGTGCTAATATCCTACAAGTGCTCCTAAACAGCCTAAGAATTATCAGTTGAGTGCTTCCCCCTCCGGAGATGCTTACGTGAAAACGATATGAACAAGGATACGGTGGGGAAGCGCTCTTGCGTTCCTTTTTCAGTGCTTCTATTTCCCGCTGGGTTTTTTTCCCGTATATACGTTCAAAAGAAGTGAAAACAGGAAAGGGAAAGATAAATATCAAGATGAAGGTTCAAAATATTTCATTTTACGTTTTTGTGTTCGCACATTTTTTGGTGTTGTTCAATGTATCGGTGGTAGTTCACAATTTAATTTTGTTTTATTTTAAATAATTTCGTCAAACTATTCCCAGCGGGAAAAAAAGTGTGCTTTTATAGAGTTCTATTTTGGAAGTTCGAAGAGCTTAATCAGCCTATCCATCTCGGTTTCATTTCAACATTTGATGTCCGCGCAAGGAAGCGCTCTTTTCTAGCTTCCCAAGAGCGCTCTTTTCTAGCTTCTCACGAGCGCTCTCATATATATGATAAGAATTCATCAGAAGAGCACTTTGATAGTCACTATAAAGAATGGTCTTTATGTTTTACATAAAAATTGCTTCTGATTAGCGAAGATATTAAAATAAATATAAGAAAATTTAGCTGACAATGCTTTTTATTAATTTCAATTTTCATTTTCATTTTCATTGTTTCCTTATAAAAACGATTTTTGGGACATCAAAATCCTATAGTTGCATCGATTTTTCAATGACAATAAAACCAATGTTTTCATTCTTTACAGCCCATTTATTCAATAACCACCATAAAATTTCTCTATGCTTCTTTTTTCCGACTGCACTTTCGAATATTGAAGCACTAATGCAACATAACAGTACGTCACGAACAAAACCGAAAGCCCAAAATTTATCCCTGATTAAGAGAAGTGAACATTTTTATACCCTAGATGAAATCTATAGGGTATACTAAGCTTGTCATTCCGTTTCTAACGCATAGAAATAATAATGGTAGAGCAAAATGGATTGGACACCCCCGCATAAAATTAAAAGTTATTTTGATTTTTGCATGTCCGTCTGTCCGTCCGTCCGTGCGCGTGATAACTCGAGAACGCGTTCACTTAGAAAGCTGAAATTTTGGACACGGACATTAAAAAAAAAAGTAAAATTAAGTTCGAAAATGAGACAAATCGGGCAACTCCTTCGTGGGGCTGCCATACAAAAATTTCGTTTTCCACTATATATTTGGACACTACCTGAGAACACGTCGACATAGAAAGCTGAAATTTGGTACATTGTGTTTTCATAGTAATAGCAAATCAAATTTCAAAAATGGACTAAATCGGGCAACCCCTTCTTGGTGTTGCCATATAAAAATTTAGGTTTTTAACATATACTTTGAAAACGATCAGTCCTAAACATTTTTATTATACTAAAAGCTTCTTCAGAATAAGAAATCCTATAAAAATGGTTATAATCATTTTTTCTGTCCGACGAGCCGTTCTAGAAATATATGCTAGAAACCAATGCAAAAAATCAAAATTGCTCAAATGGGTGACCATACGAAATTTCATACGGACATTCATCTAGGGTATCATAAGAATTGGTCTTAGACCAATTCTAGCTTTTCCACTTGTTCTTATTAGAAAAGCTTCAAAACTGCTACAAATGAAGTGCTTCCGCAGTACCTCCGTCTGACGCAAGTTATAAGCGCATTATCTCCGCTTTTTCTGGAATGGCTTTTATTTTTCCCGCTGGGTTCCTTGAGTCAAACGAACACATAAACGGAATTCTACCAAATAATGGGAAATGTCGAAATTTTTCGGGCTTATTCAAAACCATGGAGAAATACTAATCATGCCATGAAACAGAAATCTATATGTGTGCGTGCGAGTCCGTTCTCTAAAATTTTCTATATTGATATTTAGGGAAAGTGCCAGACATTGACTTTATATATATCCTATGGAGCCCAAACTACTATCTATACAGGAAAATAGTCTTCTAGTAATTTACAGCTTGGTTCCTTATCTTTCCAAGGGCTACATGCGCATGCGGCTCTTCATTGAGCTAACTGCGGCTCCCATTCCCATTGCAAATTGAAATTAGTTTTTTTTATTATTTCAAACTTTTTTTCTCTGAATCTTTTTAAATAAAATAAGTAATTATGTATGTATTTGTTATACGGATTTTATCTTGTGCATCTATCTTCAAGCACATTCGTATGCTCAACAGTCACATGCACAAATAAATAAAATTGGTAATAAAGTTGTGAATGACCAATGAGAAATTTCGAGTGCGCACATGAACGTGCGTTTCATTAATCCTGTTTCAAAATTATTTTGTTTTTAATTTAAATTTCCTTAGTTCTTTCTTATTTGTTTTTTTGTTGTGCGGGTTTTTTTTTGTTTTTTTCAAAAATCTTGGAGATATTTTTATCAAGCAATTTAAGATTGTTTCCGATGTGTAATTTTTCTGAGGTGTAAATTTATTAATTCTTTTGTTTCAATTTCAAATTTTGTATATAGTTAATTTATTAACGGAACCTCAGAAAACATCAAAAACGAAAATACGAACAAGAAAAAAAATTGGGTCGAAAAGTTATTAATAATAATGATGAGCTGTTGTGGCTTATTTGGTAATTTGTAATTGCACACTACACGACATTACGAAGTAAGTCATCCCCAATTTTAAACACAATATCCACACAATTCAAAATTGCGAACAAAGAAACTTAAGTCATTGCAACCAGGGCTTCATAAGTATTAAGGACTCTTGTCTTCTTTTAGTCGCGAAGATGGCAGAACCAACGAAGCTAATTTTTTGATAGCTTGGCATATTGCCTGTGTCAGACGTCCATATGAAGGAGGAGAATTTATTATAAGAAACTTAAAAGAAGTGATTAAAGTTTTGGACCCCGATAGTACAAAACTGCATAAATTGATAGCTCAGGTTCCTAACTATGTCACGTCACACAACTGAAGTTAGTAAAACTTTTGAAAATTGGTTGTTGATGTGTGATTTGAAAAATTGTACAGCATTCAGTTTTTATCTCTCGACGAGATTCCACAATTTATCGTTTTTGCCCGCTATGTATCTACAGACTTAAATGTGAAGGACGAAATGTTAGACTTAGTAGCTCTTATTGATACAACTCGCGGTGTCGATGTTGGAAATACACTTGACGAAGTCAGTTACAGCTTTGAATTGCCCGTGATAAGGTCGTAAGTGCTGCGACTGATGAAGTGCCCATAATGGTGGGGAGGATCTTTTGCTCTTTTAATTAACAATCCTGAAATTCCACAATTTTTACATCTTCACTGTATAATTCACCGCGAGCAACTCATACCTAAATTCATTTAAAATGCAAAAATGTGGAGGATTGTTTTGCAGATTGTGAATTGAATTAGAACAAATGCCAAAACTCATCGTCAATTTAAGAACTTTATACCCTAGATGCAATCTATAGGGTATACTAACTTTGTCATTTCGTTTGTAACACCTCGAAATAATGATCGTAGAGCAAAATGAATTGGACACCCACGCCTAATATTAAAAGTTAATTTGATTTTTGAATGTCCATACTTTAAAAAAAAAGTAAAATGAAGTTCCGAAATGAAACAAATCGGGCAACGCCTTCGTGGGGTTGCCATACAAAAATTTCGTTTTTCAATATATATTTGGACACTGCCTGAAAACGCGTCGACGTAGAGAGCTGAAATTTGGTACATGGTTTTTTATAGTAATAATAAATAAAAATTTAAAGATTGAATAAATTGGACAACCCCTTGGTGGTGGGGACAAAACTTTTACGCAGTTTTTTCATGTCAATATATTCTAAAGGTCGTTTCAGGGGGTTTATGCACATATAAATATAGGCCTTTTACATATACTGTGAAAACGATTAGTCCTAGACATTTTTATTGTACTAAAAACTTCTTCAGAAATCCTATAAAATTGATTATAATCATTTTTTCTGTCCGACGAACCGTTCTAGAAATATATGTGAAAAACCACTTCAAAAATCAAACTTGCATAGATCGGTGACCATACGAAATTTTTTACGGGTATTCATCTAGATTCTAGGCTAGGGTATCATAAGAATTGGTCTTAGACCAATTCTAGCTTTTTTTACTTGTTTATTTTAACATTGGAATTAATATCGTGTTTCAGAGTTGAATGGCTGCTAAGCCGCTGTTTTTAAGATACCTCTAGGCAGAGTATATCGCTATTATTAAAGTCTTACAGTATGCAACACCGTGAGAAAGCCGGCATCTGTATCGAAAGCTGTTTACTCTTACTATGCTCGCAGTTGATGTTGTACATAACAGAATGCAATCAACTGAAATACTGGCATCTGCAGAAGTTTAAGCTTCGGTCTGCTTTAATTTTGAGATATCATCCGTTTGTAAATTGCTTTGGATCTATGCACAAGGGCAAAATCATTCTTCCGTAGTTCAATTTCTCAAAAATTTCATTATCCAAGATTTTTGCCAATTAAAATTAAATTACTGTTAATTTTCATAAATATTTGACACCACATAGTTAGAACTACAATTTAAAGTTAAAGTGATTTTAGAAAAAAAATTAATTACGGATTAATAATCATTAATTTCTCGTATGTGTGTGATACTATTTTGCTGCTCTTGTAATTATGTTAATAAAGGACATAGACATATTCATGGCGCCATTTCCAAATAATTTTTTTGTTTTTTTTTAAGTCAGGGGACAAAAGGGCGCGAGCACGAATGCTAAGGCGGCGCATTATGCTAATCTGCTAAAAAATACAGGCTCTGAAATTTTCCTGACTTCTTTAATGAAGCGCATCTGGTCCAGGCAGACCCAAGAATATCGATTTTCCACCAGATACATGCTGTACAAGTGCACAGGAATTGCTCACATCCAATACCACTAATACAGCTTGCTTGCTGTTTTCATTGTACTAGCAAATAAAAGTTCAAAAATTGACTAAATCGGGCAACTCCTTCTTGGTGTCGTCATATAAAAATTTAGGTTTTTTACGTATACTTTGAAAACGATCAGTCCAAGACATTTTTATTGCACTAAAAACTTCTTCAGAATACGAAATCATATTAAATTGGTTATAATCATTTTTTCTGTGCGTCAAACCGTTCTAGAAATATATTCGAAAAACCACTTCAAAAATCAAACTTGCATATAATAAAATAGTTTTCATTAAAATGTAACCGTACCATTGTACGCTCAATTGATCTCAGTTGATCAGTTGATCATTGATCACGGCACAGTGGCATACACAATTATTGTTTGAGGAATCGTAGTCATTTGATTAAGATAAAATTTTTTAAATAATTTTGCTAGGACAAAAATGTTATTTCGATTCAAAAATAAAAAAGCAAGCTTAAAGATTATCAGAACTGCAAATATTTTAGAATGTTAGGACTCCGTTGAGGCTCTCATGTGATAGTGAGGGAATCTGTGTCATGGCGTGGGAAGTTTTGCTCGCGGGCTTTGGCTTAGTTATATGTTCTAAGCCGATTTCCTTCTTTATCATATTCAATAGTTCTCCTTATGGGCTTTTTTTTATTGTACGTCGCCGAATCATGACTATTAATCATATTCATATTTTATATTTAAAGGTTTTATTTAATTTTATCGGACTTTGTAATATACAGATTACATTTTATTCCGGTTTTTTAAATTACGTTGAGAAAACTGTCCTTTTGGGGTCCTTCCTCAATGCGCCCCTAATTGTATCTACCCTCCTGGCTAAAGAGGCTTGGAAATTAAAAATCATGCACCATAAAAATAAATTGTTTTAAAATCTAATATTAATGAAAACAAAAGGCCTTACGAGTATTTACTTTTTGTTACCTGAAAGATATTGTTTCCTTCTGAGTTGAGTATCATGACACACTGGTCGAAATGATGGTGTTCCATAGTACTAGTAGTATAGAGAATTGCTAATGGGCTCTCAGTTTTTGTTTGAAAAGCATTGTTCGTCCCTCGATGATCGAGATCGTGACATAGACAGGCAACAAGCAATCCCAAAATTTCTAAATCAGTCATGAATCTCTCCATTTTACCTGTCTTCAGCATAGCAAACATCGTTTGAGCAACATTTAAGGCATGCCTCCAGTTATGGTACTTCACGGGGCGATAATTTTTACGAACACTCAACACCCACCGACAGAGAACCTGTAAGTAGCAGTTAAAGTAGTTAGCCAGTAGTTAGCTTTGTCGTAAAAGCATTTTGCAAGGACACCACAAGTACAACATGAGTTTATTATTAGCAAACCATTTGTACCCTCCGCACCGCTTCAGTTCGTCTCGTCCAGACGTGCGTTATTTTGTGGTGCCATTAATCGATTTCAATTTATGTACGTACATAGTAGATGTGTATATATAATGTATATGCCTTGAGAACACTATCGTCATTTTTATGAGGTTGTAAATACATACTTACATCGTAAGGTATATTAAATTGCTGTACTAGGTTGCACTGCAGAAACATACGTACTGCTGCTCTACATGTATCGTCATCGGTAAGATCGAAGTCTGTGGAAGGTTTTATGAATAGATTACAAAATGTATAATGCTCCTCCATAAATAGATGAAAGAAACACGTGTACATATATAACAACTTACCAATAAATGTAAAACTATAAAGATTGTATGCTTCAGCTGAGGGAATTGTGTCCTGGACTAATTTCATAGTTTGGCCCTGGCTGGCTGTGGCATGGTATGATAAACATTCTAGGGCCACCTTCTGCTTGGCCATTAATTTGCATGCGTTCTCATACATCTGAGTGTTATGGATGCCTAGACCACAAAATATTGCGAAAGCTTCGAATATAGAAACGTCCGAGTCCGTGAACGGCAGTCCATTTCCCTAGAAGAATAAAAAATTATGCTTATTATGTCCTGTAAATAAATTAAGAAAAGACTGCGATTATTTAAGATATAGGTAGGTATTCAAACATCTTAATTCGTTTTATTCGTACATAAATTGAATGGAGAAAATAAATTGAAAGATTTTTATGCCCACCTTACACGATCAGTAATAACGTCAATACTTTATCAGAATGACATTAGTAATGATCGTGTAGGGTAACTGCACTAGTATCCGGACAGCTCCAGTATTCGGACATTTTTAATTTTATTTAATAGAAATAAGAAAAGTACGCGCATTAGCCTTAGAAATTCATTAGAATGTTGTTTATTTCATCTTTTTAGATGCACATCCAAAATTTAGGTAACATTTATTTACTTTTTGAGAAAATACTTATTAGCCTGTGTACGTACTTCACATAAGTAAGTTCAACAAGTGTTTCATGTAAAGTGCAGTTTGTGCATTGGACATCAGAGAAAGGGAGATAACATTATTAAGTATTGCTTTATTTAGGTTAACTGTCTTTGTATTGATTGAATATTGTATTTTATTAGTTTTAAATCAAAAATATGAAATATTTTTTATTAAATTTATAAAATTTTTGGATGTCCAGTAACTAAAACAGAAAAAAATAATTTATTTTGTTTAGTTTCCGGAAAGGCTGTCCGGAGACTGAAAGTATGCTTCAAAATATGTTTTTTTATAGAATAGAAAAAGTTAAACATGTTTTTTTAATCCACCTTTAGTATTCGGATGCATTTTAAGAAATTCCCTTCCTATGATAGGAATTTGAATAGCACATGCTTCTGTTTAGATTCGTTTTGCTCTGAAGACATTAAGTGGGAGAAATTCATTCGGGATTCTCTGATGTTTTTGGGAAAAATGAGAATTTTGTTTGAGTGGAATTTTATATCTCTTTTCAGCACCTTGGCCAAAGCGAAATTTATCTTTTTCTTAAAAAATTGAGGTAGTGTGACCCGATGTACATTATTATGAATAGTTTGAAAGGGTTTGGAAGATATTCAATAAGATTTTATCATTCGGGTAATCCTACGTTTCTCAATTTTTGTTTTTAGCTCGTTGTCTCAATCGCACAACAATAGTGCATAGCTAAGTTTATTTCCCGCAAAAGACGACAGTATATGACATTACTTGTTTTTTTTTCTAAAAAATATCGAAAATTTCCAATGTTGTTCGACAGTGTTCTATCTTCTTATTAGGTTATCTTTGGTAGAGTGCCGCCTTCATTACTCATTTCATTTTTCAGCTCGCTTCCAGATTTTGGAGAAGTGTGATATAGGTAGAAGATGGATAGTGGTAGTGACAGCGAGTTTTTTTTATACTGTGCATTATAAAAGACAGGGTATTTCTTCGGAACGTCATTCAAACCTTTGAAAACATATAGGATCTGTGGAATCCCAAAAATCATTTTCGAGATTCGTTGGAAAGCTTATACGTAAATCGCATATCTGAGCACCTTGAAAGATCATATTACAAGGATATAAGGAAGTTACGGGGTGTTTTGTGATAAACTAACATATTTTCTGAATAACCCTCTATCCGAAATTATTGAGATTACCTCCAACCTCCCCCTCCACCCCAACAAAACACGATATATTATACATATTTTTGTTCCCTAATATTTCAACCTATCTCCTGTTTCATTTATGACTGCCAATTCAAAATAGCACTGTATACTAATAAAATCACAGGACATACTCCGAGACACTTGATTACCCTCATTTGAAATTTTCAAATTCCTGGGCTTTTATTTGGAATAGCGGGCTCTAAATAATTCGTACATTTTCTTCTTTTTTACTGTATTTAAGTAGTTACACCTGAACTATAGAGCCCTTATTAGCTACAAAATACAAAAAAGCAATGAATAGTTTTCTTGTTCTAACTCATACTATGCCAGTTTCTTCTCACAATAATGATTTTCGGTGTCCCATGTTAAATTTTTGGGAAAAAGTACAAGAAATAATCGCAATAACTAAACACTACAACAGATTATTAACTATATCGGATAAATTTCACTTGCCCATGTTGTAATACAGTAAAAAAGGATAAAAATCTAAGAATAAATAAAATATGAAACAATAAATCTGAAAATATTTATTGCTGATTCAGCCAAAATATCCAAGTCATATACAGCCTGTAATTTTAAATAAAACTACAAGCATTTAAAAATTTCAAATGGGGGTGATGAAGTGTCTCTGAGTGTATATAAGCGCTTCACGAGTTTTAATAACTGCATAAATTATTGAAGCTGGTGATGTTACAGCTGAGAACTTTAGATCTTCAAAGTTTCTTCCTGTGGCTAGGTCCCTCAGAGTATCCTTCGTTAGCAAAAACCATTCGCAGTAATTTATTAAATGTGTCCTACATTCATGTGAAAATAGTTTTGTAATCTCCCGCTTTCGTAAAACTATTTTCTTTTAGCAGAACAACATCGGAACACTTTCACAGTTTTGTAGCTAGTCCTTCATCCACCGTCACCGTTTAACACTTCGGTTTCTGTTTAATGCTAAAATTATATCTATTCATGCGTTTCTGCGAAGATCCATTAAAAAGTACACAACATAAGTATATCCTTAGGTATGTCTTGATTCTCGGAAGTGTTTGGAACGTTCTTTCTGTTGTACTTGTGGATACGAGCAGTGCACAAAATATTTGTAACAAAACTAAAACGTTGCTGAACGTGTACCGGCTATATATGTTCCGAAATCGGATCCATCCGACTTCATAGCTTATTGGTAGAAGCATCACTTTCAAGAACGTCCTTTTTTTTTCTTCACTGCCTGGACGATCTGTTTCAAGGATATCCACTATTTCCTGTATTTCCAAATATTCAAGTTGCCGTCAGATTTTAGCTACTCGTTAAATTCTTCAACTTCTATAGGCAATTCTATAATCTTCAAAAATCGAATTTTGAGAACAGTTCATACACTACATGACCCCCTTAAGTTATAGTCGGTAGAAAGATAATCGATTGTAGATTGTAGATTGTAGATTAGAGTTTCTTTTTTTTTACAAAAAAATTCTCGCGAAGTCAAAAAATTTGAGTTCTGGGTCCGAATTTTCTTTTAAAAAAATCTATAAAATATAGAAAAATTTAATTTTCTAAAACGCCTTTCACTGCTATAAGTTTATAGTTAAGTTTCCTTAATTTGTAGAGAAGAATCAAGAAAACGTTTTGTAAAATTAAAAAGTCATGAAAGAAAATGTTGAAACAGTTTTCCTGAAAGTCCGAACCAGCCAAAAAATCACTATTTTTGCGTTGACCGACCTGTAAACATTAATGAATTACACTAAAATTTTGCATAGAAATTTAACATTACTAATTAGCTAAGAAATTCGGAAGCATTCAGACATTTTAAAACTTCTGCAAATCCATACATTTTTGAGCCACCTGTACGAATGCGCTGAACAGAAAAATTGACACTGATTGTGACAATAAGCGCGGAAATTTACAATGAAAATAGAAAATTTAAGATGTTCTAGAACTCCCATATACTGGAGAGAACAAATTGCTCTCTCGATTGAAGCGAACTATTTGTACTGTTCGCTTCATGTATAAAATGCTGTTCTGCGGACACAAAAGAACACAGCTAATATTAACAGAGTAGAAGTGTTCGGAATTCTAGGAAAATTTTGCGGGCCGCGACAACACAGGTTGTTTCCTCCATGGTGATCCATAGAGATGATAGTACTCAGCTAGAAAAAATCAAAAAAAATGTACGGCAGGGGGAGGGGGGCATATTAAACGTTTCGGAGTTACAGGGTGATTAAGAAATTATGCTAGGTTTACACAAAACACCATGTATCTTAAAAAGTACAGGGTGTACGGTCACCGTCTAAAGCTGATTGTATGCATTTGACGTAACTTATATGATTTATATTTTAAATTTATCTTAAATTAAAGATAACCAAGAGGTAAATAACTTCGAAAAAAAAACAAATCTTTAAGATCTTCAAGACAAAAGTGTTGTAAAAGTCAGAATTTCTTAAACGTCACGTGTTGCTGATATATATATGTGTGCGTGAAGCATGATTTTGTGTTTACTTTCATTAGAATCGTGCGGTTTAAAAAAGTTTGTTATTTAGAAAATTTTAACTTCATACCTATAATTCAGAACTTGTAATAGTTCATTTTTAAATTTTTTATAAATACTCAAAAACACGATGATTATAATACTTGTCAAAACGATAACGATGTAACCCGTCAAGTGTTGTAAAACTCAGTCTCAATCACATTCAGATGGTTCAGTTGACAGCTGCTTGACAAGCAGACAAATTCTTAGTTTAACAACACGCCCATTAGCTGAGAAACTTGTAAAAAATGGTATAAATTGAAGTTTTTTGAATCACAATTTTGTTATAGTCCGCGCCACGAAAAATGAGCTATCAAGGTCCAGCCAGGGGCGGATCCAGGATTATTGTGAGGGGGGGGGGCGCAACTTTAGTTTAAAAACGGTATAAGCTGGAAACAGATCAAAAGTTTGAAGACACTCGCCACCACTCGCAAATGTCAAATACATAAAATTTATCGATCAGATAAGTGAGTGGCTACCACTCGGAACGAAGAAAGTTTCTAAACGTTCAACTTTTGCCACTCGCGAAATTCAAACGAGGCCTTAAATTATTTAGTTTGTTTTGGTTTGTAAATAATGGAAGTGTAAAACTTCCAAATCACCCATTTTAGTTAGTACAAATAGGGAAAGACATTTTGTTCAAATTGAAAAATT
Source organism: Dioctria linearis (assembly GCA_963930735.1). Classification (NCBI taxonomy): domain Eukaryota; kingdom Metazoa; phylum Arthropoda; class Insecta; order Diptera; family Asilidae; genus Dioctria; species Dioctria linearis. The sequence goes on from OZ005741.1 coordinate 241,756,381, forward strand.
AATCATAAATTCGCAGATTGTATGTTGGAGTAAAGACAGAAAATGGTAGTCTGATCCATTTTCACACAGTTCGGGATAAAAACCATCACGAAATTTTACTGCATGGCCGAAAGTAATTTGATGGGAGGTTTGCTGCGCGAGCTCTGCAAGAGATCAGACTAGATATTTCATTAGAACATTAAATACGCATATAGCGACAGTGTAGGGCGAGTGAGTCGATATTACAAGTTATTGCCACATCGCCAGTGAGTTTGAAGGCTCTCTTTTGGACAATATCCAATGAAGGTAAGACTGCGCGACCAAACTCGGGCCCAGATATGGAAATTGTATTATATTCTAGGTCTGGTGTAAAATTTGTAGAAGAGCTTTAGATTCGATAAGTTCAAATAATTCTACACCTTTTCATAAATCCTAGACTTTTCGCTGCTTCTTTTACAAAACAAAAGATGTGATCTGTCCAGCTTAGCTTACAGGAAATATTAAAGCCAAGAATGTAAAAAGACGGTGTATCACAAATAAGTGCTCCGTCAAAAGAAATGGGAGTGAAAAGCTATAATTTTGCTTCAAAGAGATGAGACAGCTTTCGCTTTCGAATTCGACACGAATCGGTTAACTCCAAGCGAGAACATGATCAAGGTCGTTATTCATTGATCTAATCACGCAATCTCGTTTGACAGTTGTGACTTTCCCTCTGAAGTCCATAAAAGTATCAAGGGTACTATCAACGGCAAAATTTGATATTATCAAGGTTATTGAATGATCTCATCAAGCCATCTGATTTGACAGATATGGCATTCTCTCTGGAGTCCCCAAGAATGTGAAAAGAGTAAGCGAAATCAAGGCTACTGGCATAGGCAAAACTATGGATTGGATTAAAAGTACGGGAAAGTAGATCATTAATGAAAATTAAGAAGAGAGATAACAGAACCCTGGGACGTCTCGGCATATATAGGGCGAGGTTCTGGTGAAACCCCATCTAGTACAACCGGTATTATGCGATCAGGTAAAAACACTTTCAATCTATAATAGAAGATGAGATGAGAGACCAAGTGCTTTAAGTTTAAGTAAAACGGCTGGATGCCAGACTCTATCAAAGACCATTTAAATATCTAGAACAATGATTTTGTGCCTACAAAACACCAAAATTGTGTACGGTTCGAATGTTCCGTAAGAAAAGTCAGCAAGTCCCCAGATGAGGGTCTAGTTCGGAAAGCTATAATGCCGATCATTGATGAGTTGTTTGGTTTCTAGATACTTCATTAATTTTAAGTTAATGATAGATTAAAAAAGCTTTGAAAGAATCGAAGTGATTGCAATTGGTCGATAATTTGAGGTGTCGCTACCATCACCTTTCTTGGGAATAGGCTGAACGTGAGCTATTTCCAACCATTTGGAAATTTTCCTGTCGAATAAGACAAGTAGAATAGTTTGCGCAAAGGCTTAGCCAAAGATGAGGCACAGCTTTTAATTAACAGGGGTGAGAAACCATCAGGACCTACGGCTTTGGAGACGTTGATACCTTTAAGAACCTTGAACACATCCCTCTTACGAATGTCTATTGGCTGTTTTATAGAGAATTTGAAGCGAATCTACCAGTGAAGATACTAGCATGATCAAGGGAGTCAACAACCACTTCACCGATATTAATTAGTGAAGGTATAGAGGAATTGTTGAAGTTGTTCTTGATGGTCTTGACCGGGGACCAGAAGCCTTTGCTATCTTTGCGGCTTGCCAACATTCTGATCAAAAGGAAATTTAATTAAAGAGCATTTAATTTTGTTAATTTGTTTAAGGTTTTAGCTAAATATTCTACTATTGCATTTTACGAAATAATAAAACTGTTTTTCCAAAATAAATGTCTTGCTTTAAATGTAATAACTCACTACATCAATATACAATGATTTGTTTGCCGTTGTGTTTTCAATTAAAACAAATCTTCCATCGCTTTTACCCGAATAAGGTCTGCTTAAAATTGAACGTTTCCAGAAATTTTTATGTCTTTTACAAAAAAAGCAGTAGAAGAATTCAGAAGATCTACTGCAGTTTTGTTGTGGTCTTCAGGGGGCGCGCGCCCCCCGCGCTCCCTAGCTGGATCCGCCAATGGGTCCAGCAGAGGGAAATTTATACGTTTGTACCATTTTGTATATTCCCAATGGTAAAACATCTTTCAAAGCGCATTGTCATTAAAAAAAAATTAATTTCGATATTACTTGAATTACTATTGTATTTTTTTGTCTTTTTAATAAATATTTATGACGTCAAAATATTTTCTTTTCTTTCATTCTTATAAATAAATTATTTATAATAAATAAATTTCGTCACAGAAATTATAAAAGTAATTTGTAATTCTAATTTACAACCAGAGTGAATATAATTTATATTGAATCGGCAATCTGAAGAATTTCAAAATGGTTTTTGGCTTGTGTTTCAAATAAAAGTGCGTAATGAATGACAGTTCAAATATCTTAAATGGTTTGTGTCGCTTTCGCTTTATTGGAAAGCTTTAATTTTGAATATGAACATATTTATATATATTTATTATTATTAAATACTTCTATTATTTTTGCAGTTTTTTAAAGCCCTAGAGAAATCTTCGTGTTTTTCTCAAAAAAAAATCTTTAATAAATAAGCTTCATCAATAAAATCCCAAGAGGTATTGATATAGAATAGAAAATAAAGTTTAATCAGGGATTTTTTGTAATCAAAGATCAAATCAAGCAATATATGTAGCGTAGTTTCAGATGTACAGTAAAAATATCGGCATATAACTGATTAGAATAAGCAAATTTATTTGTAAATAAACTCTCTAACTTAACTAACACAACGTAAAACATGTTTGTTTGGGGATGAAATTGATTCCACGTTGTAGAAAATCAATAAAATAAGTCAATTGGAATGGAAAAATTACAAAATTTTGGTCAGGATAAATTGATAAAGCGGCAACCCCAAAACTGATATTGATAGCTCATTTTCCGTGGCTCAGACTATAGTATGCATTCTCATTTCTTAGATTGTGTCTATTTTAGAAAGATAAAGATTAGTTCTGGCAAATAACGTCGAGTTTTTTTAACTATTTGATTCTAATAAAACTTGTGTTTCTTTTCTCCCGATATTTCGCCGACGAGAAATTGTAATATTTCATTGAAAGTTATTGAAATACAAAGCAAATAAATTAACAATTATGTACAAAAATAATTTAGGAGAGCTAATTCTTGTTAAAAATTTTCAGTTTATTTGAACTGCAAATATTAATTTTTCGTCTTAAATTGTATGGTTTTGTCGTATGTGGGGTTCCTGTCTTTTACGCTAGATGTCTCTAATGTAGTCTGTGGTCTAGACTAATTTTATATGAATTTTCTCACTTTCAGTAGAGAGAGGACACAAACCTATGTATAGTAAATTTGCCTACAGATTTTGCTGGTATCTGAATTGAACCTTTTACTGAGTTGGTACTGACTCCTCTTAAAATTAATTGGTAAGTATTTCAGTGTCTATATTAGTTTATATTAAAATAATTGATTTTATTAGATCACCACCAGTTAATTTTATATTATTTTATTCTATTCTCACTACAAATTTAGTTCAGGGCTCTGCGCGAAGTCTAAAAATGCACTGTTTGTACAAAATCTCAGTTAGGCCTATTAGAGTACTACAAAATATGTGTTGAAGAGAATTAATACATCCAGACATTGTAATGAGCTCAATAAGAGATTAATTTTAATAACATGATAATACCATGAGCAATATGTTTCTCTATTTTAAATTTATAACAGTTTTATTTTCTCTCTGAAAAACATTATGCTTACAACGCTCAAAATATTTTATTTTCAAAGTGATGATTCCTATTTGAAGGGGGCTCGGATCTGGAAAATTACAAGACTCGTAACTGAAGAAATGCGGGTTCGAAACTAGAATTTTGGTCTTTACTGTTAATTTACTTGTCATTTTTTAACATACTTACTTTTACTTTTAAGATTATTTAAAATAGTATTAAGAAAAACACAAAATGTATAAAAGCTTTACAGGGTAAGATTTTTTACTACTAGAATTGAACAAAGTTCCAAAATTTCTTAAGGAGGGCTCATAACTGGGACTTTACGCTATGTATTAGAAATGATGAATAGTTTTTCTCATAGATAACACCTTAAAGCAGCGGACAAGCCTTTCCTACTAAACTGGGCCTTATAGTGAATGCCTTTTTTACATCCTTTTTCTTTATTTTGTATATCCATTTACATTTTATGGCTGTGCTGTACCTATCAGCTGATAAATCGGATAGAATTCATGAGTTTTTCATTTGAAGTGACGCGAATTCACAGTTCATTGGCTTTAATAACTGCTTGGATTCATATTGCTCTTTGCTTGATCAATTCTGATCTTCCTGTTGTACATAGCTTGATGCTACAGGCAATTCATCATCCTACTTTTGACAGATTTCATCAGATGCGAAATGCTTTTTCTGGATCATAAAATTGAATTTCACACTTATTGCACAGTATATTCATACAGTAGCCGAGCTCTGTCAAAACTGTCAAGCGAGTAGGATGCTTCTATAAAGAGACTATACTTTCTCTTTCAACAGTCTTAACTAACACACTAGTCAATTTCTAATACAAAGGTTCCTATCTAAATCTAAGGTGGAAGAAACAGAACTTACAGCATGCACAAACTCTGCAAGAAAAAAAAAAGCTAAAAACAATTTGTTCTACTTCCAATGCCATTCGGCTTGGTAGAACTATCAAACTGTCACAAACATTATTACAGTCATTTTGCCTGTTACACTGTCCATGGAACGAACACCACTTTGCAATCAAACAGCTGTTTGATAATGGTACAATACATTTGCAGACTGGTGCTGAGATGTGTACTTACATAAAACTAATACTTCTCCCAACCATTGTGCAACTAGCTACTGTTCGTTCATTTACGAGTACATCCGTATCATACTTAATAGTTCCCTCTTATGGGAGAAATTTTGAGTTTTTTTTTTTTGCAATTAAAATTCTGAAATTCACTTTTCAGTAGTTTGCTCTAAGCTGGGCTACTGTATAAATATACTGTGCTTATTGTTTTTTTTTTACTTTATTATCATCTATATAAATAAAAATCAATTGCAGCATGACGTATGTTACATCATCACTTGAGAACGGCTCGACCGATTTGGCTCATTTTGTTGCTGTTGTTTTTATAATTGTCAGGACAAGGTTTTTAGGGAAATAAAAATTGGAATCGGCAACCTCTTCTTGGTGTTGCCATAAAAAACTTTGGTTCCTCACTATACGTCGAGACTTAAAATTTGGTGCATGGTGTTTTCATAGCAATATTAAATATGAGTTGAAAAATGGACTAAATTTGGCAATTCGTTCTTGGTGTTACCATATAAAACTTTGATTTTAACTATATATTTGGACACTGCCTGAGAACGCGTCGAGGTAGATAGTTCAAATTTTGTACATTGAATTCTCATATAAATACAAGTTCAAAAATGCATCAAATCAGCCGAGCTATTTTTGGTGTTGCCATAAAAAACTATGGTTTTTCACTATATATTTGGACACTGCTTAACGCGTCGACGTAGAGATCTGAAATTTTGTACACGAGCATTTTTTAAAAAAAATTTAAATTTAAGTTCAAAAATGGAACCAATCGGGCAACTCCTTCGTAGGGTTGGCATAAAAAATTTCGTTTTTAACTATATATTTGGGCACTGCACTGCACAGCACGAGTTGAAGAGCTCATTTTTTGTACCCGGCGTTTTCATAAAAATTGCAAATACAGGTCTAAAGTGGAGCAAATAAGGCAACCCTTTCTTGGTATTGCCATACAAAACTTTAATTTTTAACTATATATTTGGACACTGCCTTACGTGTCGACGTAGATTGCTGAAATTTTGCGCACGGGCCATTTTTTAAAAAACCGTGCCCTACAAAAATTTCGTTTTTTACTATATATGTATATGGGCACAGCTTGAGAGCGCCTCGACGTAGAGAGCTACTTTCTTCCACACATATGAACGTATGAACGGTCGCCCACGCAAACTCACACACACACACATACACGCACAATGTGAAACCGTAGAGCGTGACCGAGTCAGATGACAGCTTAGTTATTATGCATTTCTAACCACCCCACCCTTTCAGGCATCTATATTATCGCCGGGAAACGCCGGCGGACTCCCCTAGTTTTCAATAAAAGACATTTGGGCTTTCAGTTACGTCATTTGATGCAGGATAATATGGAAAAAAGATATTCTGTTCGGATTTTGTCCTATTTTAGTCGTTTGTGTTTTTGGATATGAAAGTGTTTTACAGCCGAGTAATCTCAATTCGCTTTGAACTGGTTTATTATCACACAATTTTTTGTCATGTTCTATATAAGTTTTTGGGTGCAGATCTGTCGATATAGCTGGCTTAAAATGGTTTAGATGGCTAATGCAATTCGTGAAGGATTTTGGGCAATTCAGCGATTTTTTCCAGAAATTATTACAATTTAACAAGGGTTATATCTGAATTGTTTTTTTACGTGACGGCTTTTGTTGTTTATTTACATATGTTGCGTCTTTGGTCTAAGTGTGATACTGAAGCACGTTTAATTTTTGGAAGAAATTTTTGTTTTTTGGCAGAGCTTTTAATAAATACTCCGGAGCTCTCCAATCCCATGACAACTTTTCAACGACATCTTTGATTTTAATTTATCTCATACACTTCTTTTGCACTTGTCAGCACGTTCAAATATATGAGATAAAATTTTTCTTTCAGCCTTTATATAGCATTTTACATCCAATTTAGTAATATCTTCGGTAATGATGTATAATCTCAGAGATCTTTATGTTTGAAGTATACGCACCAACGCAGATTGTGTTATATAGTTCTATAATGTCCTGGAATTGCGTTCTAATTAGATTTCTGGGCTCATAATTTTTAAGTGGACTAAAATAAAACACGTACGTAGTATGGTTTATTTAAATACAAGCTAAAAGTCTCTTATTAAAAAAATAATATATAGAACAGTGAGCCTTTTTAAAAAGAAACTAAAAAAAGAAACTGGCAATCTTTACCTTATTTATTAGCTGAGCTACTCCAACGACATGCTTCTGAGCATTTACAATGGGCATACAAAGAATTGCTTTTGTGCTGTCAATTTCCACGTAGCTTTGTATGTCATTGTGTTCTTTGACCCAGTCTTTTACATCAGCTATATTAAGCGTTTGCTCGGTGGATGCTACACATTGTGCGATTTGAGCAAGGGTTGAGCTATTCAGATCATCTGTCGAAGGATGTGAAACATTAGCGGATTGATTGCTTGCACCTAATTCAAAGAGTACTGTAAAACGTGTCCATTTCTACTGGGAAAGAGGAAAAAATGTAAAAGAGAAATTCTCACAATTAAAACTATTGAAAAATGTAGTCACCTGTCTTTCAAGTATATCTTCGACGTTTACATTGTTACTCCTCCTTCTTGCTAATATCGATGCTCCCGGATTTGGTTTTTCGATGATTTTTTCTAAGTGACTCTGGAAGTAATGAAAAGTTGTATACGTTGGTAAGTAAATAATTTTATATGTTTGTTTATATACGTTTCCTACAAATTCATTTAATAGTATGGAGCTATTTTACCTACTTAAGCTAGTGTTCGCATTAATTATTTATTTGTATTCAAAAGCTGTGCCATTGCTAATTTACATATGAAAATTCTTCCTTCAGGATAGATTACCTTATTAAAATATAATTTATAGCCATTTTAGAACATTCTCATACATTTTCTGTGTGCATCCACTCACTTTATCTTCATCTATTTAAATAAGCTAACAAGCAATTTGCAGGTAAATTCTGATCAAACTTTAAGTTATACATGTGGGACAATCTACGGCATTTCGTATATGTGCACGTGGATTGTTAAACATAGCCTGATTGCCTTAATATAAGATTAAACAAATGGAGTTGAAATCACGCCAACCATACATGTTTCACCCTTGACTACTAAAGTTGGATCAAAGGGGATCATATTTAATATTTATTGAAATTTAGAAAGGGTCATGTCGGTTGTTTTTTTGTGACCATGTACATATATGTATATATTTTCTTTCCTGGAATGAAACGAAGAAAACAATTTTATTTGTTGCCGGCAATACTGGGAAATGATAAAACTTGTCAGGACTTTAAGCAATATGCCAGTCTTATTTGAACACCGAGTGTCAGTGAAAGGTTAATTTGATTTTAATGATTTCGTGAGATTTGTTTATCAGCAGCAAGGTTTCTTTTGTCAGGCATTTACAGAAATTCAATACTTATAGCTTTAAATGTGAACGCTTTGGCCTAAATGTGAATATCATTACCAATTATTTATTTATAAATTTTAAGATAATCTATTTTTGATAATTACATTCGAACTGCCTTTCACAATTATTTTTTTATTGGATTTTTAAAATTTATTTAAAAACTTAAATTAATCAGAATTGAAACAGATATTAAAATGACGTTAGTGGTGAAACGTTATGCGATTATAGGTTAGATTAGGTTAAGTTATACGGGGCGCCACTAAGATGAGTCTACTTCTCTTAGACCACTGCTGGGTCTATTGTGCCAAATATTTCTATGAGAATCTACATATCCTTCTAAAGTCATTCTTAGATCTACACTGCTTCTCTTAGGATAAATTTAAGCTCTTTACCTTCCAGCTCTCCTCGGTCCGTGGCTACCAAGTGTCCCTCCTCTTATAATCGCCAGAGCACGACATTCGCAGAGAACTTATCGAAGTACACATTCAATATTCAATATCAACATAATCAATAAATGATATCGTTAAATTCACGCATACAAACAAAAACTTGTACTCTGTAACTAATCTTGCAACTGCTATCTCTAAATTCCTATATCAGTCAGTCTGTTATAGATCGTGCTTACCGATTATTGAAAATAAAAACTTCAGCGAATAGTTGGTTGTCTTATTCAAACAAACCTCCTGGGTTTTATTCACATCTAATGTCTGAATTGGTTTTTTTTCCTTCACAATTGGTAAAACATATAGATATTGTTAGATTATAGACCCAGTAGCTAGTCTTGTATGATTATGAGTACCAGTAACAGTAAATATCAGTACTCATACTGGTGAAAAATATTCAGTAAAAATTCAAATCTCTTTACTAGTACTTAAATATTACCAGTAGGTACCAGTAAATAAATTGGTACTGGGGGGCGCCAGGAAATCACCAGTAACTACCAGTAACAACCAGTAGGCCAATAACCCCCAGTAATCACCAGTAACCTACCAATAACAAGAATTAAATACCAATTTATCCACCAATCTGATAAATGCATGAATTAATAAAACAGAAGGCTCAGTTTTATATCCATTATACTTATATTATTTAACAAAAATATTTTCAACTTAAATGTGTTTTACATGAAATCATTTCAATAGTTCATTTGGGCAAATTGTCAATTACACATAAATTTATCGTTAATGTCATGGTTGCATTCATATGTTCGTTTGCTTTCATGAGTATCAATTTTTCGAAATCGCGGGAACAATTTACTAAACCGACAAAGAAAAACAATCCTTCGACTAGAGCTGAGGATGGTAAACATATGAAAAAATATTTCTTTTATTGAGGGATATTTATTTAGCATCTCAATATGCGTATTGGGGTCCGATAAATACATGTGAAATTCTTATGCGGAGGGATCCGTTGAATTAGATGAATCTGTACAATCGGCTGACTTTATAGGGTTAAAATAAAAAGTATATCTTTTTCACATGGAGTTACTGAATTTACTCTATACTGTTGCCTTCTAAATTATCATACTCAAGGAAAGGTATATTATTTTGCTGTTCTCCGGACAGGCCCGGACATGGAAACTCAAGCCCCTAGGCGGTTAACAGAGTTAGGGCCTCTTTTTAAAAATAATTGAATAAAAGTGAAAAAACTTAAAAAATATATATCCTTGCCGTAAAGGATCTACACGATAAAGGACAACAAATTTGTGATTTTTTTTTCAAAAATATCCAGACCTCTATTAATGAAAGAAATTCTCTTCCTTAAACCCATTACTATCCCAATTTGAGGTTTTAATAATTTACTAACAATATTAATAGTAGTATTTTTATTTATAAAAATTCGAGAAATTAATACGATGAATTTTGAGATATTCAAGGATAAAGTATTTTTTTATTATCCGTAATTTTGTATTTCTTATAAAAGGCATTCTTTTTCCTAAAATAATCTAAAAACCATGCATCCGTGATAATTAGATCTAAAGGTATGAGTTTATATATATCTCAGTATACCAAAATACGGAAAATTTCAGAGTTCTTTAATTTAGGCAGCATGCATCTCGCAATACAAAGAATTAACTTTCAGCAAAAGTAGGATGTTGGGAAAGTCCAAATTTTGTTCGATTTTCTATTGAATGACATCAAAAATTAATTAACAAAAAACTTTGTCAAATTCACTACACAGTTAACTGCAGTTAGATATAGCAGAATATATAAATAGCCTCTGGAGACTTGGAGAAGGCAGATGAGCAAACTTCGGAGACCGAACCTGGAGACCTGTTTGTTTTGAAATACAGGACCAGAGACCAAAAAAGCCTCTAGAGATGGTGAGTTTAGAGAATTTTGGAAAAATGGCCAAAAAGCCTTTTCCAGGATGTACCTGCTTCTATAACTCCAGCGTAGATCATTGATTTCCCCGTGTTGCCTCAGCGGATGATAAATGAGCTCGCAGGTCCAAAAATTCGTTTTCCAAAAGCCCGTCTAAATCTCCTAGACATAAGGATTTTAAGTTCCGTGCGCCCTCGTGAATATCTTGAGATTTAAAACTATGCAGCTTCATGAGAAAGTAAAATCTTTTACTCAAATTGTCGCAAGCAGAACAACGTCTTTGTAGTTCTGTAATCACTGTAGATAGTGACGATGAAAACGGTAACGCTAAATCCGGTGCCTATCGAATAGTGCGACCTCTATCCCGTTTCCTTTTACTTCATCAGTTGAGAATTTGCTGCCCCCAAAAAATTGGCCAAGCTCCTATGCTTGCATTTTTTTTAGCGGATTGAAATATTTCATTTTTACGTCAGGACATAAAACGTTCTTCTATCAAGTGAACTTTTCTTAATTCTGTCTGTAATGTGACATTAAGGATTTTATCCTTTATCCTTGAATATCCAGGAAGACGTACTCTTGATTTTGTTCATTTTCTTATATCTTATACCTTATATTATTATTAAAAATTCAACTTGGGATCTCAACGGGATCCAGGAGTAAAAAATCAAGAAAATTTCACAAAAATACATTTATAACTACAAATAAAAAAATATTGTTTCTACACAGGATGTCCCGTATATGGTCTTGCATCTGAAGGCTATAGATAGGCCATGCTTAGACAAGGGGAAAATTCTTAAGGTTTTCGATATAAAGGGATTTAAAAATACATGGGTATGTTTTAACATATCATCCTAAACTTCTAACGTTGCAGCCTATGATGATGATAAAAATTTTTGTAGATTGATAATCGTTGGACCTCTCTAATGGTGTACAAATTTTACCCGTCCTCTTGTCCGTTTTGAAGTTATGGTTTAAAATTTTGGATTTTTAACTCGGTTTTTTTTAACTAGTTACTATATTTATCAAAAAACATGTCATCAACACCAATGTTTCATATGGGATTTAAGAGGCCCAAAAGCTTCCTTTTAATATAATTTATCACACTCTGTACGTAAAAAAGGAATCCTATCTGGCTAATTTGATATGAATTTTCCACAAACTTCAATATATAGACTGATGACAGTTCGCAAAAAGTGAAGCCATAAAATATGCATTTTATGTTGCGAGCAATTTGTGCTGCCGCAAATTAATAAAAATATATCCAGAAGGGAAATTGTTATACATAAAAAGAAATTCTTCATTTCAATAATATGTTATTAGTTTGATAATTCATAGTAATATTTCAAGCTATTAACAAAAATTGAGTGCTTTAATATTTATTTTTAATACGAGAGTGGTTTTTAGTAATTAAAAAAAATCATATTGAAGATTAAAAATGTTTTTTTCGCTTATCCAGAAAGTTTAATAAATAAATTTTAAACCGGAAAAACGTAAATATTTAAAAAAAATTTCTGACTATTTAGCAGCAACTTAATTGAGAATTAATTGAGAATTGGCTTTAAAATAAAACTGAAAATTTCCGTTCATCTCAGCCAATTATGGTAGCACTATTTATGTAATATTCCGCGACATGACAGAAAATTTGGGATGTTTTGCCCCTCTGATGGGGGCATATGCTGGCTTCAATATTATTTTATGGGAAAGGTTTGCAGCTAGCAGTCTATATTATTGAAGTCTGTGAAATTTTCTCACTTTCAGGACACAAACCTATGTATAGTAAATTTTATTGCCTACAGGCTCGCTGGTATCGAAATTGAAACTTTTGCTCAGTACTGACTCCTCTTAAAAATATATTAATAACGAGCGAATATGTCATAGTTAGAAGCTTTTGAGAATTGTGATACATTCAGGTATTGACGCTTCGATAGAGAGTTATCCACTTCCATTATCATAAATAGTACTTCTTTCGGAGTTGTCTTTTTCACGGGAAGTACTGTATATGGGTTATCGTGGGAAGAAACCAAACTGTAGCTAAGTTGTAAACATTAAAAAAAAATCGGTGTAAACTTTACCCTATTGCTGGATAACATGAATTTTGAACCCATTTCGAATAATTTTAAATAATTTATACCACATTATCACTGTGTTTTAAATCATTTACACCGAATGGTGTAAAAATTCCCCTCTATATCCGAATAGACTTGTTTTGTAAGAAAAACTTACAAATGTTATCCGTTCGGATAAGAAAAATACCGAGCGGAGTTCTATCTAGCGGAAAACTTCGAAAATATTTGTTTTAAAATTCCGTTCGGTGTAACTTAACTGCAGTCTCCTCAAACAGAATTGTATCTAAACTCCGTTCGGTGTAAAATGCAACAGGTTCTATCGTGCTTAGGAAAAATTATGAAATAGTGCCATTCGTGATTTGACATTTATAGAAGCAAGTGCGCAATTATGAAGTGAAGTATAATGAAGTGCAGAAATTTGTGACTGTGGAAAGTGAAAGTAAAAATGTAAACTTCCTAGAATTTTTGGGTGACCGTTAGTATCAGCTGGAAAAATTGATATTATTAAGTGCTTCTTTGACAGGTATTGTTAAGTTTAACATTTCAGTGGTCAACTCTTTTGTGTGTTTATATGACAGAGACACGGAAATAGACGAAGAATCTTTGAAATATTTTATTGTAGATTCTATTTATTTAAGCGTGGTTTTAACCTTAAAGGTTATTCCTAACGAAGGCACTTTTATGCGCTCTATAATAATTAAAATATGTAAATTGAGTTGTATTATTTGTGCATAGAAGCATTTAAATCAGTTGGCTGTGAAACGGAAAAAACTAAATTAAAATCCGTGGGATGACAAACGGAAAAAACTAAATTAATATCCGTGGGATGCAAACGGAAGAATTTATGAATGAAGACAGAGCCGTTCAAGGAGCCGTCAAGCGATGTAACGCTTTCATCGGTGAATTACAAAAAAAAAACAAAATATGACTTTTACCCGATTAAAAATACAAGCCGAAGTTGATTTTAATGTGTGATATTTCATAAGCAACTCAACATTTTCAGGCTCTTAATAACTACTTAAAATATCATAGTAGTGCATTACTGGCAGAATATAATAGCACATATACCTAATCAGATCGGTCTAGAAAACGAATGGTAAATTTGCTTGTAAATCACCTGACGGAAATTTGCAGTTTTTACCCTTCACGTGACGAAAAGGTTACATGGACCAAAGCAGGGGCGGATCTATTTCCAGGGCTGTGCATAGGAAATAATCCAAACAATTACGTGAGAATTTTAAGCTTGTCATAAACGTAACAGAAAATAATTTTAACTCGTTTTTTGTAGATAATTTTTTATTACGAATATAATCGCGGTGGTTATATAGGACACCAGTTGAGGGCAGTTAACAGAATTGCCGGAAATTGCTCTCGTACAGGGAAATCTAATTCGGTGCATTCAACTGGAAACGACCAGCACCTCCGTTGACTTTTTCGAAGACATTCTCTGGTTGGAAAGAGCATGTCCAACATCCCAGAAAAGTGATATTTTCTTACGTATGAAAAAATCCATTCCTTACAGGAAAGTGAGAGATATCAGTATATTGAGAGAATTTCCGAAATTCTTAGACACACCGGGATTAGTAAGACTTATTTCAAAACAGTAGAGTATTATAATATTGTTACGAGCGTGGCTTTAGCTCATTATTTAAAACACATTTATTACCTGGGCGAAAGATTTACTTTCTTCACTAGTAAAGGAAGCCACCATCGTGGATAGGACACTATCCTGGCATCTCGTAGGATTTATCAACGCTGGACCATTCTGAACTTTCGGGTTATTTCTCATCATATTGGAAGAAATGCCAGTCTTCAATCCACAACAAGCTAGAGAAACTCGCCTCCTGGATGTGAGAAGCGCCGTATTTATACTCTACGAATTATCCTAGAACCTTCCTGAATATTCCGTTCTCCAAACCCAAAGCTTATTAAGATGTCACTAACATAAAGTTGTTGCCATTTTCAACAGATGTCGCTTGTGTCACTTTGTAGTTCGTTACAATATTCTTCACTAATTGCGTATTTTAGATACAATTTCAGATTGTCATTTAAGAGGTTATTTATGAAATGGGATTAACAAATATAACTGCACGAATGAGGGGTTTAAAAAGAAGACTAATATTGACTAATTTTGATAAAATCTGACAATTTTTTGTGAACTGTGAGTATTTTAAGGTCTTAATTAGTGTAATTTTGGAAGTAACTACAATTTTTTTACTAATATATCAATTGCAAAGCAATTTTGGGTTCATTCGAACTGAAAAACGGATGATTTTTGAAGTATGTGCCGTCTGAAATATTAAAAATGAAACTGGAAACTGGACAATTTTATTGATGTTGGAATTTCTGAAAATATGTGTCACAAAATGTTCATTGCTACAAAGCAGAGAAGGGCATTTTTTATTCGAATAAAAATAAGATATAAAAATCCGAAAAAATTTATCCTTATTTGGTGATTTATTCGCAAGTAATTATTTTTCATTCGATTATGAATATATGTTTTATGGCGTCCATTAGTTCCAATTTCAAATAATTAATTCCTGGTATTAAAAAAATTGCTAAATTGCTAAAGACTTTATTAACTACATCAATATTCGAAAAACTATAACAACGAAGTATCAAGATACAACATATGAACAATATGTACATGTCTTTTGTACGAAGTAGAATATATAAATTTTATTAAAAGTGAGCTAAGTTTAAGTCAAGATAACAAAATTAATATAATTAAAAGGATAAGTCATGTCTACGAATATCGGAAAGAATTTTTAATAAAAATTAACAGAAACAGTATTTGCAATAAATAATTAAGATTATGTTTATTTGCGAAGATACCATATATTTTGTATTACACGTTTGTAAAACGATTGAATTTAGTAATTTTTTACAAGCTTTCTCTATAGAAATACCGAAAAATGTTATTTTGAAAGACTTATCATTTGTTAAAAATAAGGAAGTTTTTGAGTTTTGTCTATTTTATAATGACATGAGAAAATACGTTGCTTGTAAGCGGTTAAATTAACTGCAATTTTCCAAAATAAAAATTTTATGTTGCACAGATATTATTTCTTTATTTCTTTTTCATCTTAATAACACAAAATTTAACAATTGTTTCACTCCATCGCCGATTTGAACCACAGACCCGCCGCTGGATAAGAGTTGATAAATAATGATAATAAAGCATACTTATTCATTAATTCCTGTCCGAAGAAAACATTAAAATCACAATTGTACGCGAATCGGTGTAAAATTACATAATTTAGGCGTTTCGAATGCATTTTCAATTGGGGTATATATTGTTACGAGCGTGGCCTTAGTTCGTTATTTAAAACACAATATTTCAGATATAATTCAAAAGTTCTTTCTTTATTTAACTTTACTGTTTACTCTCACAAATTCACAAATAATTATCAAATCAACTCTTTATTTATCGCTAGTACTGTACTTCTAATTATCGCAATCCAAATAGTTTACTTCGTTCACTTCGCTGTCTGAAATAATACTCCGCCTCCTAGCTGTCAGAGCGCCGTATTTATACTCTACGAATTATCCTAGAACCTTCCTGAATATTCCGTTCTCCGAACCCAAAGTGTACTAAGATGACACTAACCTAAAGTTGCTTCCATTCCTAAGAGATGTCGCTTGATTCACTTTGTGGCACGTAACACTACCCCCTTCTTAAAATTTGTTCGTCCCGAACAACAGATGGTCCACGGTCTTGGTGCTCTCCGTATTGACCCAAGCGATCTAGATGAACGATTTTTCTTTTGCATCTTGTACCGCGCTGATTCTTGTATGGCATGTTATTAATTTTAGTTTTAACTGCATACGGTCTCTCCCAGTGTTGTGGTAACTTTGGAGAACGTCTCGTGGCCTCGTGCACATTAGCTAATCGTTGTCTGAGCTTTGTTACGTAGTCTTCTGGTAACTTTTGTTCGCCATTGGGTATACCAAACTTGAGGCCGCTAGGTAAGCGCATTTCCTTTCCGAAAATGACCTTAAATGTGCTTTGTCTGGTCATATTGTAAACAGCTGATATATAAGCCATTAGAAATATAGGAATATGTCGAAACCAATCGCGTTGATTATAGTTGAAGACCTTCCTGAGATGTCTGATTAATGTTCTGTTGAAACACTCTTCCATGCTTTGATTTTTCTTTCGTCTTTTATCTTTGATTCCTTTGTCCTCAAATTTATTGCCCTTTCGATTGTCGTTGTCATCCTTTTCATTGCCGCCTTTGCGCTTCTTATTATCATCATCGTCAGAAACTTTATCTTTACCTTTTCCGACCTTCATTATACCCTTATCATCGTCATTATCAGCATCTTTAGACCCTTTACTTTTCGTCTTTTTCTTTCTTTCATTATCCTCGCTCTTGGATTTCTTTCCTTTCTTCTTTTTACTTTTATCACCGTAATCATCATCTTTGGATTTCTTTCCTTTCTTCTTTTTACTTTTATCACCGTAATCATCATCATCTTTTGATTTCTTTCCTTTCTTCTTTCGACTTTCGTTATCATCATTGTAGTCATCGTCATCTTTGGATTTCTTTCCTTTCTTCTTTTTACTTTTATCACCGTAATCATCATCATCTTTTGATTTCTTTCCTTTCTTCTTTCGACTTTCGTTATCATCATTGTAGTCATCGTCATCTTTTTCTTCCATCCGTCCGCAATGATTCCATTCAGGATTGCATGGACGTTGTGAAAAAGCTTCTGCATATCCGTGGATACGTCCTTTGCGGTATGGGATTTCAAAGTCATGAGGTTGCAGTCTAGTCTCTTCACGGAAAGCTTGCTCTGTAGCTCGCCATCTTCTCCCTTCTTCTTCTGTTGTTTGCATTCGTCCTCGTTTCCTACAGTCGTTTTGCAGGTGTCCCAGTCTACTACATTTCCAGCATCGAATGACACCACGCGAAGGAGTGGTCTCTGATGACGGTATTCTGCTGTGAGTCTGCTGCCCAACTCCATATCTTTGCCCAGCTCGATATCTCTGCCCTTCTTCTAGCGCTTCCATTCGTCGGCGTTTTCTGCAGTCCCTTTGGAGGTGTCCTGGTCTATTGCAATTCCAGCATCGCAGAATACCGCGTGAAGAATTGCTCTGTGATGGCTGCATTCTATTACAAGTACATTCCTCCACCGAAATTTCTCTCACTCGTACTGCACTTCGAGAAGCTTGCCTGGCAGATTCATACGCTAATGCATAGGCTAGTGCTTCTGCTGTTGATTTCTTTCCTGCTAGCCTTAACGCTTGTTGTAAATTTTGATCTGCAATGGCGTTCACAAATGCTTCTGTTGCCACTTCATTAAGGAAATCCGCATTTACGCTAGAGTACGAAAGATAAGCTAATCTTTCCATATCAGCCTGCAGTTGTTGTAGTGACTCGCCATGCTTTTGAGTCCTGTTGCGTAACTGCAGGCGATATACTTGCTGCATGTGCTCATCTCCGTAACGTAATTCTATCGCCTGTACTAATGAAGTATAATCACGTTGCCTTTCTATCGGTATAGTTTGTAAAAGCTCTGATGCAGAACCTCGAAGTGCTAATACCAGAGCTGTAGCTTTGTCTGCATCATTCCATCCGTTTACTTCGGAAGCAGCCTCGAATTGTCTCTTGAAAATATGCCACGAATTTTGTCCATCAAATATTGGAGGTTTCATTCTGCCTGCATTGGATATTTCAATTCCTTCGTGCCGTGGTTGTCGATGTTTCATCTTCTCCAAATCTGATTTAAAGTTGTCAAGCTGTTCGGTGACTTTTTGTTGAACTTCCGCCACTTCTTGCTCGATTCCTTCAATTTTTAAATTTTGTTCGTCTAACGAGTTTTTCAGGAAATTCTTTTGTTCCTCTAAGCGATTTTCTAGACAATTCTCCAGAGAACTCTTTTGTTCATCCAAACGCGTTTCCAGTTATTTCTTCTGTTCATCTAAACGGGATTCCATAGAATTCTTTTGTTCGTCCAAACGGGCTTCTAGAGAATTCTTTTGTTCCTCAAGAGCATTCTTCACTTGCAGGGTTGAAAGCTCCATTCTGGTCATTAAAGTACCCAAAAGCTGTTCTATGTTCATCGCAGGCTCTTCTTCAGTTTCTGGTTCTTCCTCGAAAACGTATGTATCAGGATTCTTTTCTTCCTCTATCAACGCTTGTCTAAGTCGCTCGACTAGAACATTCTTTAGACCTGTCGTTTGTAATGACCGCTTCCCCAACTCCACTTTCAATTCCTGTATGCGAAGCTCCTCTAGTTTGCGTCCCAGTCTTGCGCGATTTCACAAAATTAATCACTCTTTGAATTTCAAAGTCAAATGCCACCACTTTATTTCGCGATTTTATTTTACTTCTGACACCAGTTGTTACGAGCGTGGCCTTAGTTCGTTATTTAAAACACAATATTTCAGATATAATTCAAAAGTTCTTTCTTTATTTAACTTTACTGTTTACTCTCACAAATTCACAAATAATTATCAAATCAACTCTTTATTTATCGCTAGTACTGTACTTCTAATTATCGCAATCCAAATAGTTTACTTCGTTCACTTCGCTGTCTGAAATAATACTCCGCCTCCTAGCTGTCAGAGCGCCGTATTTATACTCTACGAATTATCCTAGAACCTTCCTGAATATTCCGTTCTCCGAACCCAAAGTGTACTAAGATGACACTAACCTAAAGTTGCTTCCATTCCTAAGAGATGTCGCTTGATTCACTTTGTGGCACGTAACAATATCATACTTCTGAAGAAGTTTGAAATATTCACCGTACAGAGTAATAATTATATTTATGAGTAATGATAATTACACCGCTTTAAAGGGCAAATGTACGGACCTCATTGAACACCGTTTCAGTATTCGTGGAACTCCGAATGTTTTGAATAAATGCTTTATTTTTGTAGCTTTATGAGGTGCTAGTAGAAGCTTAAATGGATCCTTATTTCCAAAACAACATTACGCCTATCACCTCTTTGCCTATTTCGATTCTTTCGAAGGTTTTCGAAATACTTATCAACACCCAATTGATGAAATATCTTGAAACTAACCACCTTATTAACGATGGCTAATACGGGTTTCGTGCTGGCTGCTATCCTGGAGATTTACTAACATTCCTTACAGAGCGTCGGAATCAATGTCTCCATAATTTTGGTGAATCTGAAATCTGAAAACCTTCGATAGAGTCTGGCATCTTGCCCTTTTGACTAAACTTCAGGCATTAACTCTAGACCCACTTTTCTTAAAAGTTTTCTCTCACGCCGTTCAATTAAAATTATATTGGACGGAGTTACTTCGGACCATTTTATAATTCATGCCGGTGTACCGCAAGATTATGTACTCTTTCCTACTCTCTTCCTAATTTTTACTAATGATCTGCTAGCTCTCACTTTCAATCCTATTCATAGCTTTGCAGACGACAGCATCCTTGATTTTGTGTACTCGTTCAACTCTATAGGTGATTGCCGTGGGAATGCTACAGTTGACAAACGAAGCCACATGTTCAGTTCACTAAGCTATTACCTCACAACAATACTCGCTTGGGGCAGAGCGAATCGGGTCTTGTTTAATGCTTCCAAAACGCAATGTTATATGTTACAATCAAACCTACCCCAACTCCCACTCAACACATTTCCGTCGATGGAGAAGATATCTCGAACTCAGGATCTCTTAACATCGTAGGCATAGAAATATCCAACAAATTTACTTTGTCCGATCACATTTTTGGTTTTTCCAAAAACGCGATGAAATGCCTGGGTTTCTTGCAAAGATGCAAGAAATATTTTACTCCATCAGACTTGGTGCAAATCTTCAAGTCTCATATCAGGCCTAGATTAGAGTATAATACCCATATTTGGGCAGGGGCTGGACGCACGGCATTGTCCGCGTTAGACAAAGTCCAACACAAGGCCTTCCGGCGTATGAACGATGACATATCAATTTCAACTATTAATTCCCGTAATGTCAGATGTCTGTCTCTCTTGTATCGCTACTTCTATGGTCATTGCTCTGACGAAATTTCTAGCCTAATCTCTTGTAGAATTCTTCCCATGCTCGTGTGGTGCGAGCTGTCACCCGAGCTAATTCTCGCACCCTTGAAATCAAATTCAGCCGTACCGTGAAATTCGGTGAATCATTCATAAGCAGAACAGTACGAATGTGGAGCAGTTTGCCATCATCTGCTTTCCCCCTTATCTATAGGCCGCAAAAATTCAAGCACAATGTACACCGTCATCTCCTTGACTCAACCCAATAATTGAAAATTTCCTACCCCGTCTTCCTTTCCTGCCAAGGCTGTGCTACGGCATTATGGGGTATCTCCTGAGCTTTAGCATCATCATAAAAAAATTGTACTTCTTCAACTTTCGCTGTAGTTTAATATTATACTGAAATGTAGCTGCTTAATGAGGAAAAATCCGGTAATTTCGTCAAATTTCGACTGATTTTAGCTAATAAAAGCACGCGAAATCAAATTTGCTTTTAATATATAAACAGAATACATATGTATTACAGATTCAAAAATGTCATCAAATTGTTGTTAGAGTTGAACACATGTGCAAAAAATTAGGCCTATCTCTCTTCTTTCATATAGCATAAAAACATTCGACATCGAGTAAAAAATGTTAAAGTTATAAATTATTATATATCCTACCGAATAACAGTTATTTTGGTATAAAATGAGAAATTTCTTCTATACCAGTATTTTTAGTTTCACCAGACCTACAACCAGAGCTTTGCAAGTACCAATGCAAAAGTACGTAAGTACAAGTACCGAAGGCCTGTATGAAAAGTACTTGTAACTAAGTACTGAGTCTATAAAAGGTACTGAGTGCTTTTTGAAGTACTTTTTAAAATACTTTTTTGAATCTTTGTACGTTGGTAGTAATATAATGAAGTTTATAGAGTTCAGTTAATAGATATTAATAAATAAATACCTTTTGAAAACTATAATATGTAACCAGTGGATACTATTCATAGTTTTTTATAGTTTTCGGCACTGCACGTAGAGTAAAACATTCACCTCTCATTGATTGCTACACTCATAAAAATGTTAGAGGTCCACCCATGCACCCGTTGTTGCCCCCAATAAAGCATAAAAATTCTATGGACCAAAATGTCCACTAAATTTCTAAGATAAAATTGAGGCCTTCCCTACATCAGGTCGAGGAATCGTTGATTTTATATTGGAGCGAGGCATTGCTTGCTTACCCTTGGTTATTTCATCAAGTCGTGGCATCGTCGATTTTATATTCGTGCGAGACGTTACTTGTTTTTGTTCTACTTGCCCAGTCTTGTTTGTATATTATTAGTTTGTCTGAGGTTCTGCCTTGACGCGTGAGTGCGGCACATGCTCTGACAGTTCTTTGCGTGCTTTAAAACTCAACAAAAAAGGAGTTGCGCTAGAGATTGTGTTTGCTTTTGTACGAAGAATTATATTTGTAGATAGTTAATAGACTCAGAAATACTTAAGTAAAAATCTTGGTACTTAAGTACAAAACTAAGTCTTAAGTACAAATAAATAGAAGCAAGTACCTATGTTCAACTACTAAGTAGGGCATTTCAAAAGTATTGAGTAGTAAATCTTAAGTAACGAAAATTTACTTTAAGTAGTACTTAAGTCTTTTTTTACTTAAGCATTGCCCAGCTCTGCCTACAACCTACAATATTTCTCGTGAAAAGTACATCAAGTTTGTATTTTTTTGTAATGCCTTAGACACACAGCACTCTTAATGAAGAAATAACTAACGACTCATTAGTCTATAATGATTCATTATAAACTGCGGACACACAGCCATTTCTTTAATTAAGTTGAGCTGTCAAACTGGCTTTGATGAACTTATCACATTAAAGAAGCAATATGAATCGAATTAACGCGATAAACTTTGTTTTCATTTGTTTATTTTTCGAATTTAACAATTAACAAATGAGAAAAACATTATATTTAAAAAAATATTAATAATATAATTTGTGATTTGCATTTCTTTGCATTTCTTCTTCTTATTTTTCAAATCGGCAGATGCACAGCGGAGCTCCAGATTTACATTATATGCCAAATCTAGCACATTTTTCCTCATTATAGCTATAATGAAGGAGGAAAACACTTCATTAGTGTACTTCATTATCATCTGATTTTCGAGCTAAAATGACATATACTATTTGACACACGGCATTTTAATGAATAGTTAGTACAAATGATTCATTAGTTCGTGCTGTGTGTCTAGGGTATAACACAGTGTTATTAGTGCATTCTATAATTCAAAGTCAACACAAACAATATTTAGTAAACATAAGTAACGAAATTTCGACCTATGCAATTATAATTTTTGATTTAGATTTAATGATCATTATTGACTTAAAACCAAAACTCGTAAATAACTTTGAGTTATATATTTTTTTTATTATTATATAAGTCATAGAATTCAGTCACGTTAAAGTATATGCACACATGTAAATATTTAATTTCTGACCTGCTTATAAGGTACTCATAAGGTACATAACGTCTGTTATCTGTTTATTTTCAAAATATGCCCTGAAACGAATTTTAATTTTAAGTATCTGTGCTCGTTAAATATGAGTCAAAAATCAATTTATTGCTCATACAAAAGATATTACAAATTCCTAAGCTTAACGTATGCATACACAAATATCTTAATGTGCGAATAAACAGTAACAAATATATTACCTGCGCCTAAAGCCAAGCATTATGTATTAATATCACTTGAATGACTTGCCAGTAAAATTACATCGGTGTCAGACTCTAGACTCAGGCGCTTCCAGGAAGTTTTCAACTTGATAACTCCAGTTTTGGTATGTATACATATGTACATAGGCTGATGTATGCATGGCAAATTTTTATTTGTAGGTGCGTTTGTATATTGTTTTGTAAGCTTTTTTCTCAGAATTTTCTCTGCATACAATAAAAGTCCAGATATTTAAGCACTTAAACAGCGATATAAAGAAATTGTTTTCCCTTGGAGTTCTTGTCAAAGAAATTATAGCATTTTAAAGATATTCCTGAACCCTGGTGGGAATAAACGAGTGTAACGAGTGCTCTTAGTTATTCTCAAATATATCTAAAATTAATTGTTATCATGTGGAGGCAATGTTTTTTAAATCAGCAATGATATTTCTAGTTATAGAGAGCTGAGTGAAATAATGGGTCTGGTTTTGTACATGGATGAATTAAAAATTATAATTGTAAATGAAGTATCCTGATGTACCCTGTAAAACCGGTTGTGTAAACATAACTGCCCTTGGTTTTCAATAGAAATTAAGAGGCTTATTTCAGCACGGAACAAAGCATTTCAAAGGTAGAAACGAGAAGTCCATTACTGTGGGAGCGATTCCGTCTTCTAAGAAATGATGTCACAACATCAATTAAACGAGCCGAATCAAATTATTATGCCACTCAATTAGATCCCAATTTAGCAGCAAGAGTTTTATGGAAAAACTTAGAAAAATGTGGTATTCACAAGTCCAGTAAATTTTGATCCAAATGAATAGCCCAGCTGCAACGTTCCTGACTATATCAGATCAATGTCCTTCGAGTCGATTGGAACTAGTAATAGGACTGTTAGTCCGCAGTTCGATTTTAGTTGTGTCAACGAATTGGAAACACTTAAGGCTTTGAGTAGCATCAAATCTTATGCGACCGGAGTGAACTATTTATTTTGACATCTATAATGCCTGACTTATGAGATCTCAATTCCCACCTAGATGGAAGCAAGCTAATGTTATCCTCATACCGAAGAAAGCAAAAGTTTGTCAGGTTGAGGATCTCCATCCAATCAGTGTATTACCTTGTTTATCTAAGGGCTTGGAGAGAATCATGCCTGACCAAATGGCGGTTTTCCTTGAGTCTCACAGTATTCTTTCTGCTTCACAATCCGGATTTCGAGCCAAACACAGCTGTATCACTGCGTTGCTCAAGATAACAGATGATCTTCGGTGTAATCTTGACAATGATGAGGTATCTTTCCTAGCATTATTAGATTTTTCTAAAGCCTTTGATAAACTAGATCATGGAATTCTCTGTCGCAAATTTAGATTGAAATTTGAGTTTAGTTGCAGATCGGTTAAATTTATTCAAAATTTTTTAGTACATCAATCTCAAAGAGTGAATATTGGTGAACGCTTTTCAGAGTTTTTATGCCTTAATAGAGGCGTACCCCAGGGTAAAATACTCGAACCTCTACTATTTTCTATGTATATTAATGATATAACAGAAGTTATCAGTCACGTTAATATACATCTGTATGCTGACGACGTACAAAATTTTATCTCTCGGGCTCTAGGACTTATAGAAGATGGTGCATGCTGCTTGAATTAGATTTGAATATTGAGAAGTGCAAGTGTTTCGTTATTCACAAGAACATCTTGGATACGTCATGTTTTCAATTTCGAGAGCTCAACGTTACAATATGAAAAGACGGTAAGAAATCTTGGCGTTATTTGCAACCAAACTCTGAAATGGAATGACCATATAAAAGATGTTTCCGGACGAATGTATGGTACGCTGAAGCGATTGTATTCTTCAGCCACTTTACACCCTTTGACATACCACTATCACTTGTAAGATTCTTGATCATTCCTATAATAACTTATTGCGATGTTGTTTACTGCAAACTGGACTCTTCATCGGCGTATCGTCTGAACGTGGCATTTAACGCTGCTGTAAAATATGCATATACATATATCTAAAGATACGAAATTGCATATTTCTTTTCAATCTAATTTGGATCGGACTACCTCATTATTTAATTAATAAGGTGCACTTCCCAACATCGAGTCGCACCAACAACTTGTTGGTACCTAGATATAATTATCTTCAGAGCCAACGGTCATTTTTCGTTCACGCTGTCAGACTCTGGAATTCTTTACCTAACGAACTAAAGCGCCATGTCCCGGTGAGTAGGCAAGTACTCAAGAATAAACTCATGGATGTATTATAAGATATTTATCTTCACAAGAAAATATTTGAGATAAAATTCCCTTTCCTTAAATCCTTCCTATCTCGCATTCCTCTCCCCTTTTTACCTATATGTGCATATGTAATAATACATTTGTTTTATTGCTATTTGAGAATTTTTGTATTTTGTTTTCTTATTATATTTATTTGTTTGATTTGGAATTAGAATTAGTGTCTTTTTTCACTCCTGAAATTAGTGTTAAGATTTCCATATTTTTCTTACTTTTATGATTACATATGAGTTATTTTATTAGTATCTAGTTATCTATTTTCTTTAATTCTATTATTGTTAACATTTCTGCGATCACTAATACAATTAAGTCATACTACGTACATTTTCAAGTTAAGAGTGCTTTGTGCAATTAACTGAAACAAATTGAATTGAATTGAATTGAAATATTCATATTAATCGTGGAGGTTGGTGGAGGGCGTCAAATTTGAAAATTATAAAAATTCAAAAAATGCGATGTCCATGGCAGAAATGGTCATATATGAAACATTTGGATTATCGAAAAGTGACCGTTCGGTCAATAGTACCAGTTTTGACAGAATTTCATAAAAATAAAAAAATAAAATTCGTAGAAATACGCGGAAATACCATTTTCTGACAAAATCGATGAACATAGAAGGGACTGAAATTTACTTGGAATTACATGCGCGATCTCCGTTACGTGTGGAATAACATGGATATCAAGGAGAGGGTTGCTCTTCATAAGGATAGGTAGAATAAATAATGAATTTAAATGCTATCTTCTCGTTACTTATAAGATTGACAAATCAAACAGTGGCAAAATTGTCTGCCATGTACGAGCCAGATAGTATGTGTGACTAGACGTGATATTTATGGTTTTAAGTTTTCCTAGTTTTTCAATAAAGGACTGTTTCAGAAAAAAAAAATATACCGACCACCTATACCTACCCAACAAAACTAGGGAACGCCGCGCTTGTAAGATTGCATATATAAAAAGGTTTGCACTTATAATTGTAAGTCATAAAGTCAAAGTTCTTATGCAGTGAAAATGGAGTGAAGTCAGCCAAGACGAACGTCGCAAATTAATTCTTTCCACACAAATGGAAAATCTGTATATGTCTCAAAGAGGCTTAGATAAAAAGTTGAAAATCCCGAAGACGATAATTCAAAATATTCTCGGCAAATTTTGGGAATCTTATAGTGTCCAGAGGAAGTCCGGGTCAGGAAGGAAATCAGGTTTGGTAGACTAAAAATTGACCAAAGAAGTGGTAGCCAACTTTAAACCAAATCCCAACATGTCGTTGAGAAATATGGGTGAAGAGGTTGGAATGTCACCTCCTACAGTCCATCGAATTAAAAGAAGAGAAGGCCTACGAAGTTTCCATGCTCAAACAACATCGAACAGAACACTAGAAAAGAACCAAGTTGCAAAATCTAGGAGCCTAACGAAATTCGGCTTAGGTGAAAACAAACTTTAACCAGTTTCAAGGATAGATATTTTATGTGGCAAGAAAGAGGGGTAACGCAGATCCCAAGTTTAAGAATCGTCGCTATACCAAATTTCCTGGAAAATGCTTAATTTGGTAAGCAATATGTACGTGTGTCCAGAAATCATCACTTTTCGTGACAATAGGAACAATGAACACGGATATGCACGTTAAAAAGTGTTGTCAGAAGCACCCTTTTCCATTCTTTAGAAAGCATAATGCATCAGCTTTTTTTTTGGCCGGAGTTAACAACTTGCTACTACGGCAGAAAAGCGAGATATTTCTACGATGCCCAATGAATGCCCGTACACACAAGGAAGCGAATCCTTCAAATTGTCTGGAACTAAGACCAATCGAAAAATATTGGGGTAATATTAAAAATAAAGTTAAAAAAAAACAAAGAAACTTCCCCTTAAGATAGACACTTTTAAGTGGCAGAATAAGAGAGCGTCCGATACTGTCTCTGTAAAAAATTTCTTGAAGAACGTAAAGCAAAAAGTTCACTAATCTTTTAGCACGTAGTAATTATATCAGGTCAGCTGTGTATAATGCAGATGATCAAGTAATAGTTTAATTAAAATTATTTGATAACAAACAAAAAGGTTTTTTTTTGTTGATTTCATCATTCATAGGTGGTCGGATTTTTTTTTTGAAACAGGCCTTAATATCGTGCAAAGTATTTTCCGAAACTTGATTTTTTATTTATTAGACAGCTAATTTATATTATACCTTGGTTTTACAATTTTAGTGAATTTCGAGAGTTCAGAAACATTTTTAAACAATTTTATGATATTTAGAAATATTCTAGTCAGCCTTGTGGGTGGTGTGGTGCTATTTAGATTAAAAATTCAATTCTTGGTCCTGTTGTAGCTCGGTTAGACCATCTATTTTAGTTAATGTCTTGCTGGTATTGTATATAGGCCCCCCCCCCAATATCTCGGATTTTCTGCTTTGGATAGGCAGTTCTATGTGAGTTGAGTCATATATATACCAATATATATAATAATAACAGGTGATTTAATGTTAATATGTTAAGCCTTAATGTTACTACTTCATCACTTAGAAAGTTGTTGAGCTCAAATACAGCCTGAGCGTATTTTAGAACACACTTCACTTAAACCTCTGCTACCTTATTGTACTTATTTTTTGTTCCTGACCCTAATGAGGTACCTACTGTTTTTTAATCAGATGTCGGTATCAGAATTCTCCAAACATGCCTTAATCATAGACAATCTGTGTTCGGAATCTGAAAGCGATTTAATTTTTTCTTTCAGAAATTTTAATGATGATGAAAGTTGACTTTGGTGAATTTGAAATGATAGATTAGACTTGATCTATTTAATAACTTTAGTTAATGAATAACGCGATTATATATAATAGTAAGTCTAATCATTAAATACGAATATGTTCCATTGAAACATCGACGCATCCTCAAATTCCTTGTGTTACATCCTCGCGAGCTGGTGGTGATGGTGGTTTCATTTATAATATTAGGCTGGCCTATAAAGGTGTTGATTCTGCTCTGATCTCAATTTCAGGACGAAATAGTTATGTAAAGAGAACCGAACTAGTAGATTGGAATATCGCTGAGCACTTACAACCATAAGTGGGAACGCAGATTCGACAAAATTTACAAGACAAAATGTCTACGCCGAGAAAACGAGATTAGTAAAGTTGGGAACGCCATAGCGACACCTACAACCAACACAAGAGTAATATAAGAAGATAAAGATACGAGGTTAAGGCCCAATACATAACGACTAGAGTCACTCAACAGTATAGGGAGACCCTTACAAGTAAACACGGGAATCGATGTAACATTATCCCAATCTATCTATTGTTAATCCTGGTATTCTTCAGGTCAGTTAGCGTTTACATGTCAATTATTTATATCTTTAAATACCCAGTATGTAGATCTTTAGTAACTTTTCCATATGAGTTGGTAAGTGGACATTTAGTTGAAATATGAAAAGGCAAGGAAAATCTTCTTCTAGATTTATTTAACTTTTATTAAAATAAAAAAAAAAATTAAATTTATTAAATCTCATTAAAATCCGAACGGAGTTGTGATCACAGAGTATCCTAGCCGCTTCTATCACACACCAGACCAGACAAAAAAAAAGAGATCACACGAACCCCCCTCCCTTGGTGAACAGTTTAGGAAAGAATAGAAATGACCCACAGGTAGGGGGAGATGCACACCAGACTCTTTCATCGTAAAGCCTCGAAGCAAGCAAAATCTCAAAAAGAAAACTGGAGATAAATAGTAATAATTACAAATGATTACAAATTAGAAAGTAAATAAATAATAATAATTACGAAGGCATAACTAGAGCCTAACAAAACAATATT
Organism: Dioctria linearis; assembly: GCA_963930735.1. Taxonomy (NCBI): domain Eukaryota; kingdom Metazoa; phylum Arthropoda; class Insecta; order Diptera; family Asilidae; genus Dioctria; species Dioctria linearis. The sequence continues at coordinate 241,785,810 of OZ005741.1, forward strand.
GAAAACTTCAATAAATAATTAATAACGTTCACTTGAAATAGAACCTATTCAAACTTCATAAGACTTAAAAAAAAATTATATATATGATAACTAATAAATAATAAAATAAATAACTAAATATCATAAACAAAATGTGTACAAAGAACTCGTAGTGTGACTGCGTGAAAAAGTAATACCCTCGACAGACGATAGCCATAATTCTAAATTACCTACATCAACAAGATAATCTCTGTCGTGTGTCACCCCTGAGCTTTTAATTACCTCACAAAGTATTACATAATCGCCACATCTTAACATTGACATAATTGAGTTTGGTTTTTGAGGATTATCTCCAAAGCGCCACTAAAAACACGTAGTAGTGATTCTGTAAACTAACAGTTACAGCTTTTAGACACAGCTGTTCGTGGCGTTTATGACAAATTGCATCGTTTAAGAACAAGTTTTTTTGAAGAAAAGGAAAACGGTGATAAAACTTCTCCTTTTTATAACCAAATATCGCTGCACACTGCTGTAAATAGTAACATAGGTCTTTATTTGCTTTAAATTTTCATGCACTATTATAAATACGTCTTTTTAACTTCTTAGGTCTATTTATAAGAACTGTCAGATCACCTAGTAAATCATTGCAGTTGGTTGCTGTCTACTAATACTTTGGCTATTGCAAACAAAATTTGATTTAATGTCAAAATCGTCTGTCATCATATATTTAATTGGAAATTAGAAATAATTTTCAATTATATAATTGGAAATTATTTTTGGTTGTTTTTCGACGGTAAAAGTTGCAGTCTATCAATATAGTGATGTGCAGTGTGCATCCCGAACTAACCTAACGAACAGTCGCGCCAAATTGGCCAAAACGTCACCGACTATGAAACAATGTATCAGCTGACTGCCTTCTCGGATAGTACGAAATAAAAGAAGCCTGGGCAGGAAAAAAGTTTCTTTTCCGATTCGTTCGTTGTTGGATAAGTAGCCTTTTGGAGCAGAGACAGCGAGTTACAGATTAAAAACAAAATCCGGAGAAATCTAAAAGTTTATAAAAAGTAAAAGTCAGCACATGAGAAAAAGAATAAATTATAACCTCAACAAAGCAAGTGAAAACAAAAGTAGGAAGGGATCAAAGTAAATCGTGAAGACGGAAAATTAAAACAGGAAATTAAGAAAATAATATCAAGAAAGATTGTGACGAGAGAAGGAGTAAAATGAAGGAGTCTGGGGCAGAAGTGATTTAATTTGGTTCTGGTCAAAATAATAGAGATATTTTCCTGGGATGGAGTATCCTGGTTTCACAAGCTAAGTATATTTAAAAAAAACGTATTTTTTTTCAATGCCTTATTTTATTTGGTTGTGATTTGTAATCGCCCAGAATCACAATTGTTTGCATACATATATATACGGTTTATAAGTTATAAAGTCGTTTAGCTGAAATCATTGGATATAGAATCCATCGATCCATTATATCGGTAGCTAACTGCTTCCACATGAGGCCTACGGCTAGTTAGTAACAACGAAAATCCTTTGATGTTACTTTGATATTATCTTATCATCAATTCTAAAGCATTTCTGAAGTATTAAAACACTGAGTAATCTTGCATTAGTTTAGCGCTTCGAAATAGTCTAGTTAAAGTCTGTACCTTACTTATACGTATGTATATTAGAATTAGTTAGTTAGTTAGTAAGTGGTTAGAGTAATTAAGAAATATTGCACTGGTCCAGAGTTTTAAATATTAAATAGAAATAACCAGATTTTTAGATAAAGAAAATCTTATATCTAATCTTCAATCGGGCTTTAGATCCAAGCGGAGCTGTACGACAGCATTGCTTAATATAATAGATGATAATAGGAAATCATTTGGTAATGATACCTTTACAGTCCTGTTCATCCTTGACTTTTCCAATGCTCTTCACGTAGTTGAACATATTGTTATTAAGTAAACTGACTTTTAAACTCAATTTTACAAATTTTACATGCACGTTGGTTTGGTCTTACCTTACTGGTCTCACCAGAGTGTGTTCTGTTTTAATGCTGCTTCTAGTTTCTGACCTTTACAGAATGCATCTTCACAGGGCTCCATTCTGGGACCCTTATTATTCACTATTTTCATAGATGATATTCCAATGATTTTGAGAAATTATGATTTTTGCGAATGAAATTCAGCCTTATATTTCTAGGCTTTTAGGATTATTGGAGGATGCTATATGCCGCATAAACGAAAAATCGCTGATGTATTTGACTGGACTGTTTATACTGGCTTGAGCTTAAATGCCTCAAATCTTATGCTATTTTGATCTACAAAACGCAATGGAAACTGCCTACTTTCTAGATATTATCCGTAACAATGTACTAATCCTTATAGAAATACCATTAAGAATCTTGATATAATCTTTGATCATACATAAACAGCACCGATCAGCTTTTACTCCAGTTGACACGCGAATTATGTTAGTTAGATCGTTAATGGTTGTGAAGTTTTCCGTAGTTTTGATTAATTCTACCATCCGGTATGTGTTTAGCTTGAAGCGATACGACTACGTCTCGGAATATTTATAATTCAATCTTGGAATCCACATTAGAAACTTTCTTTATTCTTTGATAATTACTGAGCAACCTGACTATCTGTGTACTAGCTTAGATTTTTCGCAATCTGTAAGAACTTATTCTCTAAACATTCCTCATTTCATTTAAGTGATCGTCAGTTTTTTTTTGTTCAATCCACACACAATACTTTGGACTTAAACGAAAAGAAGTATTAAACTAGCAATGATAGATGTTGTGAGCAAGCGTGAAACACCATCTTCAGCATCACGTATTTATGGAATAAAACGCACAACTCTTATTTCTCGGTTGAAGAAAAATGAAAACTATAATTTAAATTTCTTCGATTCCGATTCTGGAATGGGCGATGGCGATAATTGCGCTAAAGCAAAATCTAAAGTATTTACTACGTACGGAACAAGAAAGATAAATTGCTTCATACTTTGAAAAACGCAGTGAAATGGTTTTCGGCTTAACTTGTTTTACTGCTAGAAAATTTGTTTTTGATTTCGTTGATACCAACAAGATTAAACGACCTACTTCTTGGGATGGAAATAAAATTGCAGGCCTTAATTGGCTTTACAATTTCATGCATCGGAATAGTCTGTTGAAATTAAGGGGATTCAACCAGCAAGCAGTCACTGCATTCTACAACAATCTTGATGCATTATATAAAAAAAACAAAATTTTGTTCCTAATAGTATTTTTAACCTGGACAAGACCGGTGTTAAAACAGTGCTGCCTCCACTAAAGGTAACGTAAATGAGCTATATAAATATAGGTTGGTAGGTATATAGGTATTTCCATTTGGTATCTTCTTATGTCATTGCTCCGAAAAGACAGCGAACTGTTCTCCAAGTGTCATCATGAGAAAGGGGATCTCTAGTGTCTGTGTTCGGTATAATTAATGCGATTGGTAACCGGCTTCCTTCAGTTTATGTTTTCCCCAAAAAGCGCTACAACAATCATTATGTAAATGGAGGCCCAGCTGGTTGTATAGAATTGAATTCTAAAAGTGGCAAAGATTTCGCCTGACGTGCTATGGCATCTAAAAGCATATACAAACTGTTCTATTGATCATCCGATTTTAATAATTCATCCATCGCACTGCACCTTGAACGTAATTGAATATTGTAGAAGTAATGGAATAAAGCTTTTAGATGTATATGTATACGGGCCTTTAAGCGTTGTTGTACAACTGCATGGAGCGAATTCTTAGTAAATTTACTACGGAGAACATATCTAAGGGATTCGAATCAACAGGTATATGGGCGTTCAATTCAGGCAAATGCGAATCGCGAAACTTTATTGTAGGTATGTAGAAGAAACCTTGACCGGACCTAGTTCTTCGACTACGGCTAATACTATAAACTATACAGCCGATGTGGCTAACATTGCTTCTGAGAATATAAATGTACTAAAATTCCCTGAGATGATGCAATCGATTCCACTTTTAAAAGAAAATTTAAGGAAGGGCAACGAGAAAACTAAGGTTAAGTCTCGATATTTACACTAATTCCGAGGAAAAAACCGTATTGCAGAAATGAAGCAAAAACGAGATATGTCAAGTTTAAAAATCCAAAAGGAAACCATTAAAAGGAATCCTGAAGCTTTCTTAGATGACTCGTCTGATAGTAATGAAATTAGTTTTGCAGACAGTAACGATTCTATCGACCCATGCGTTAGCGATTCAGACCCTGTTTCTGATGAAGTTATCTGTTCTCCCCCAAAATTAATTGATCAGGATGAAATCTCAAAAGGAGATTACGAAGTTCGACACCGAAAAAAAAACTCGATATTATGTTGGCGTTATTATATTCACCGTAAATGCAAAGATGTCTGTTGAGTTTTACAGAAAGTGTAGCAACAGCTGGGCCTTCGTAAAACCTGATGTAAGCGATATATCGATAATTCACCGAATAGATATAGTTTGCAAGCTACCAATTTCTACTCATCCACCTGGTATTTCACGTGCAAACGAAAAGTACAAATATAATATTTACTAGTTTTTTTAATACCTAATACCCACATATATGCATAAGTTCATACATATAGGGGGATGCCTAGGAGATAATATTGAAAATTATTAGTTTGAATTAGGATATTGTTTATGTTATATTATGTATTTTCTTTCATCTTATATACACTGTAAAAAATATTAGGACTATTCCCTAAATTTAAGACACGTTTTTCCCTAAAAATAAATGTAATTTTCTCTGAGAGAAAGGTAAAACAGTTCAATTTCCCTAAATCAATGGAACATTCAATGAATTTAGGTATCTGGCGCCAGAAAACCCCTAAAGTACGTAAAATTCCCGAAATGTTAAGCTCTCTTGGATCATTCAACGAATTAGGTATTATGCTACCTTTTTGATGGAAATATATTTCCGTTTGTATAATTCACACATTGTTCTGGAAAACAAGCCATATATTGTTTTTTAATATTTTGTTTAATCTTGCCCAGTGCACCAATATAACTTCCATACTGCTTAGTAGTTGGACCATAAGAAATGAGCTATTCAGCTCATTCTTATGTTTTTTAAAAGGAGAGGTCTTCTATCACCTTCACCTATGGTGGAGAGTGGTGCGGTCCGCGCGCCGGATGTGTGTGTATGCGCGATTGGATGTGTGTGTATGCGCGATTGGATGTGTGTGCAGATGGGTGTGTGTGTGTGTGTGTGTGTGTGGCTACGTGCGGGGTGCTTGTGTGTCACTGATCTGTACGCCCCCCCCGTCCCCTTCACGTATTGCGTATACATACTGTATGTATAAATAACCACATCCTTAATAAACATCAAGGTTTAATGGCGAGAGAATTCAATTTTAACGCAAATTTACTAATAGCTTAGAATAATAAAATTACAAGAAGCGACAAAAAAAAACACAAAATGTGCAACCATTTCTGTTCGCACTCTGTGACACATCACCTCCAGTTGAACAATATTAAAGCTGTAGGTCATCAAAGTTGAAAACCCGAAAGCTGAAACGAACTTTTTTATTGTGTCGTGATGATGTGTTTTGTGACTTTCGGTACTTGGAGAGGAGTAGAGACGTAAGGCTGTGGTAAGGTTCTGCATTCATTTCATGTAGCGACAGGCACTGTTTTCTGAGACATTATTCTTGGAAGCTGGATTGCTTGGTCCGCATTCCTACTGCCTGGCAAAGCGAGAAGAGATATAATGCGAGAATTTTTTCATCAGAATTTTTTGTTTTTAGTTTATTATGATTGCAGTTTTGTACATTTGCTCTGATTTTCATGGTTTTTAGGTGAATGCGATTGCGTAAGCGTGGGAAAAAATAAGCAATTATGATTCTGCGCACCTCTTATTTTTTTTAATTTCTGTAATGTTTCATTAGTACAAAATAAGGGTAACGTATTTTAGAATAATTTTTATTGACAAAGTCAAAGAATGGATGGAAAGGTCGTTATAGGATGGATTGGATGTGATTGTAGGATGGATTAGACGAATATGGATGGATCAATATAATGGGACGCGGGGGTGTGGGTTAAATCTAGATGGATTGGATGGTTAAATGGAATGAATTGAGGAAAGGAAGGATAGGTGATAGGGTGGACGCGGCACGGAAACGAGACAAGTTAAGGGTGGATTCTTGGTTGGCACGGGTATGTACGGGAAAGCTATGAAACAGCATTGAAATAGCGTTGCTAACAAAAATATTTACGACTACCTATGCCTCCGGCACACATGAAAGTATTGCATCTGAAAATAACTCCAGCCAGTCACACATTTTCTGTAAATATCTAAGAAGAAATGAATGCTTGTTTCTCGTAGTAAGAATTTTTGGTGGCTCAGGCACCCGTTGTCGGCCTCCAATAATGCAAACAAATTCTAAGGAAACAATTTTGAGTTTTCAGTAAATTTCTAAGAAAAATTAAGGACTCCCTCATCAGGTCGAACCACCGTTGATTTTATATTGGAGCGAAGCATTGTTGGCTTAGAAGTGTAAGAAAAGCAAGATACTCCCAATCTAACCAGTCTAATTTTCTGCTGTGCTGTGTAATTCAGATTTTCGCTTTTTCTTGGAGATACATTATCGGATATTTTTGCATAAATTGCCAACAAATGGATGGAAGAAAGGTATGATTAGATGAAAAGGGTGGGGGTTTCAAGAATCTTTGGGATTACTGAAAGGCTGAAGTAGATAGATTGAGTGGATGGATGGGGCGAATGAATGGATAAGAGGATGGTGGAGAGGGGTGCCTGTGACAGAGGAAGAGGGGGAAGGCAAGGGTGGAGCTCTGCTCGGCGCTCACAAATATTCAATGCTACTTTCAAAAATTAATTGAGGAGCATGTAAATATTCCAGAAAATAAAAGAAGATTCTTTCTCAGAATGACATGCTCTAATTCTTTGAACAGACATTCTATTTACATTTTTTCCAATTTTAGTTGACTAATCAAAGTTGTGAAAAAAATGTTTGCATTGCTCTTAGATTTCTTGGCTTGCTTGGAAGCGTTTCGACATATCTCTTGTTTAATTTACATGCTCCGAAATGATTTTCGAAATATGTATATAAAACGAATAACTCAAAAGAAAACGAAACAACAAGTTTAGGACACGGATTCCTACAAATACTTCTTTCCTTGTGGGAAGTCGTCGGATAGGGTAAATATTATATGCATATTGTTTAAAATTAAAATAGAAGAACAGTTATACAAGCAATTTGATATGGACAACATTATCCAAAATTACTGTAGTTTCATGATTATATAATTGAAATTACAATGCAACACTTTTCAAACGCATAGCACAGGGAAAGCGGTTTTAATAATGACTGCGAGTCTGAAACTGTCCGGGGTGCTCTTTCCGGAAAGGGTGAAGGTTGATATATTTTTTTATTTTTCTAAAGAACACTTGTTGTAAAGATCTTATTTATTGCCGAACTTTTTTGAGTTTTAAGTGAAAAGTAATCTGGAAGCAATCTGGAGCTCTTGGAGGCATAGACGTAAATTTTTTTGTTACCAACGTTATTCCAATGCAGTTTCATAGCACTCCCGTACATAATATTTTAGAAATATTTAGAGGTATGTATAAACCTTAAGTTAGTTAGGATAATCATGATAATCATCAATATGCACACATATGTACATATGTATATAAATTTAGCCAAGCAAACCCCGGGATAATGCCAGCTACAAATCATAGTGAAAAGAGCATATATTCTAGATTCAAATTCCGCTATAGTTACGAACAAATGGAATAGGTACATATATATTGTAGTAAATCGTATAGCGAATAAGTTAAAAAATAAAGTTTTTTAATTAAAAAAATATCATGTTAAAATTTTACATAACTTTTATTTGTGAATAACAAAATTGGCAAAAATATAAAAAAAATAATTTATTTTCTTAACTTTTTTCTTCAATTTTAAATATTAACTTTTCTCGCCTCCGTGCCGCGTCCACCCTATCATCTATCCTTCCTTTCCTCAATTCATTCTATTTAACCATCCAATCCATCTAGATTTAACCCACACCCCCGCGTCCCATTATATTGATCCATCCATATTCGTCTAATCCATCCTACAATCACATCCAATCCATCCTATAACGATCTTTCCATCCATTCTTTGATTTTGTCAATAAAAATTATTCTAAAATACGTTACCCTTATTTTGTACTAATGAAACATTACAGAAATTAAAAAAAAATAAGAGGTGCGCAGAATCATAATTGCTTATTTTTTCCCACGCTTGCGCAATCACATTCACCTAAAAACCATGAAAACCAGAGCAAATGTGGAAAACTGCAATCATAATAAACTAAAAACAAAAAATTCTGATGACAAAATTCTCGCATTATATCTCTTTTCTCTTTGCCAAGCGCTAGGCAGGCAGACCAAGCAATCCAGCTTCCAAGAATAATGTCTCAGAAAACAGTGCCCGTCGCTAGAAGCAACTATACATGAAATGAATGCAGAACATTACCACACCCTTACGTCTTTACTCCTCTCCAAGTAACTAAAGTCGCAAAACACAACATAACGACAAGCTTTCGGGTTTTCAACTTTGATGACCTACAGCTTTAATATTTCTTAACTGCTGGTGATGTGGCACAGGGTGCGAACAGAAATGGTTGCACATTTTGTGTTCTTCTTGTCCATTTTTGTAATTTTATTATTCTAAGCTAATAGCAACCAGTCAGTTCTAGATTTAACTAAGAGCTATGCGAGAGTTCAGCCACAACCAGAATTAACTAAATATTCTTTATTTAATACTAGCTCTAACAAAGCGCTCTCGTTAATTCTAGTTTTAACTGTGTTATATTAGTTAAAACTAGAATTACCGAGAGCTCTTTGTTAGAACTAGAATTTCCTAGTAAAATCGGGTTTTGACGGTTTCGTGTTTTGACTGTAACATATTGTTACGTGCAATAGAAAGAGACAACTGGTGACATCTACTGGCAATGGAAAGTAAACGACTTCAGGTTCGGAGAATCGATTATGGAATCGACAGGAAGGTTCAGGAATAAGAATGAATAGAACAGTCAAGAAGCTTTTGGAATAGAATACTCCAGAATAATCCGGAGAGTTTCTAGGGTATAAATATAACAGTTGTCATCGCCAGCAAAAGAGTCTTGTCTTAGACGTTGCAGTGTTAACAAGTGAAAGTAATTAAGAAGCGAAAGTGTGTAATTAGATTGCGATAATTGAAAGTACAGTGTTAGCGATAATTAGAGTTGAGTTGATTAATTGAAGGTTTATGAATTTTATATGATTAGAGTGAAATAAAGAACTTATATATTAATTATTTAATATTGTGTTTTAAATAACGAACCAAAGGCCACGCTCGCAACAATATATAATATATAATAGGGGCCATTGTAAGGTGTTTGCTCTGCCTATTGGTGGAACATAGTATATAACGAAGTTTGAGCAAAAAAAAAAAAAAAAACGCAATTAATTTTTATATAACCCAAATTGTAAATAACAATATTAATATCTAAATAATAAAACACTAAGAAAATAATAACAGTTGGATATTTAAACTAAATAAACTAAAATTAATTAACAAATAAATAACTAAAAAAACATTAATAGAACCGTACAAATGTCGATGTGGAACGATTGGATCGGAAGAAAGCCCGACAAACTTTAGCCGACTGGGAAGGAGACAAGTTCAATCTTTCGCTTTTTCCCGTGTGAAGTTTTCCTGTTTTTTGATCTGATGGCTCAACGAATTGAGAAGTACATGGAAAAAGTCAGATTTTAAAATAATAAAAGTAGTCATCATCGAATAAAATAAATAATTTAAAGGAGAGATGTGAAAACTCTAGTGGCTGGATAATTGCTGTCACCATCAGAGCACCAATGAAATTATTGTAAGACGAAGAGATTGGGATTCGCAAGTGGAAATTTGGAACAATGTCCTCGCCACCGTAAAAGTCAAGATCGCAAAGGATCCAGAAAACGCCTTAACTACAATGTAAGGAATAATAATACGCGCATCCTAACCTAAAAAGTTTGTGATTTAGCTAGAAATCACATATACGGCCGTAGGATTTTTTGAAATAGTGTGAAAAGATAGATTGCTCACATTTAAATATACTGTGCCATAAGGAGCTAAATTCCGTATATTTTTTTTCGACATCTCTAAATATAAAATTGTAACACAGAAGAGTATAATACCCCTCGATCGTCCTTTCATTACACCACTGACCGTTGCTGATGAGGATTATATTTACGAAGGTCAGCAAGATATCATTTTCTCCGATTACAAAAATCTGGTCAGCATTAAGCATACACCATGTAGAAAAAAGTCATCCTTAAGAAATGTTGACAAAATTGTATGCCGTTTTCTTCTTGAAAACTGTGGCTTCCACACAGCATTTCTACCTGAAAGAACGCTATTAAAAGGGGGGGGGGGGGAGACTAAAAATAAAATTATTCAAAAACGTTTTCTCTAATTTACTACTACATTCACTCTGTGTTTACCCTTTCAAGTGGTTTTAATCTTATTTACTAAACCGTCAAGCTTTTCCTCATATAACTGGAGTGAGTTAAAAAATGTTTGTGACGACTCCCCTGAATCCATTATAAATCCAGCGTATATTTTTTCTTGTTTTAATTATTATTTGAGCAGTACTACATATATCTTATGGTTAGATTTGACATATACTTCTTAGCAAACGACGAAATCAGTGGAGCCATCGTATTCAACCGCACTTATTCCTGGTGTAAAAATAGACAAAAAAGAGAAAAGTAAGGCAACAACGAGTAGAATAAAAAGGGATATAAAAATGAAAGAACTTCGTTAATAAACCAGAAATCCTTGAAACCAGGTGGAATGCATGAATATACAACGTATAACATTAAGCAAATTTCGCCTGGAGCTTTTTTAGCTCGCCCATAACGTAGTGGAATCTGTGCTGTTATTTGGTGGTAATTTTAAGCTCCAGAAAATTAAACTCAAGGCACAGCGGTAGGTACTTCAGATATCATAAAAATTACAACCGTAATATAAAAAGTTGTCTCTGTTCCCTACAATAAAAGACAAAATTTCGCTGGTTGAAAAAAAATCTGTATCTGAAGGATTATGAAGAATACGAAGGGTTCCAAATTTAGGAAATGGTTTCAATAAAAATAAGTAAGGGCAGATTACATTTTTATTATTTTATCCATTTAAGTTCTTTGATAGATTTCGTGTACAATATTTAAGTTTAAAAGACAATGTGGTGCTGGCGCTCAGAACATAGTGTCTGTCTACATTGTCCATAAATTTTAGCATATCATGTTTCATGGCTACGCTATTGCTGAATTATATCCTTTATCTATTCTATAAATAGTCGACCATATTGCTTACCATATATTCTGTCACTATGGGTTCGGCCATGAAATTCAATTCATACACATATGTATGTCAATCTATTCAAGTTTGTACACAAGATTTTAATCTTATTTAGTACCTGTATACAGCCATTCAACATGAAAAGGATGAAAAGGACTTGTTTTGGACCCGACCATTCTGATTTAGATGAAACTTTCAGATTTTGTATGGAATACAAGAATTGTACACAGATATTTTTTTGTTCCCCCTATCATGGCCCAAAACTCCTTTCTAGGGAGATTAGACAATTTATGATTTTACGATGAAACGTCAATTTTCAAAAAACCATATCTTGAGAACGGAGCAACCGATTTTTCTGATTCAAATGCCAAATGAAATTTAATGTTCTATATTTTGCATAAAAAATATAGAAGCACCGAATGAAAAAAAATGTTTGTTTAGTAATAGTATTTAAAAAAAAAATTATTTACAATTGAGGAGCTCTAGCAGGTAAAACTCTAAGATGTAAAACGGAGGCTTTTCATACAATTCATGTAATGTAGCACCGTTAAGCTTTACACGGCACAAGCCTAAATGTCGATATGACTTATAAACGGAACCCTAAAAACGACTATTACCAAGCAAATATTAAAGAAAACTCATAATAAATAAAAACAGATAAGACAACGAATTCACTAGCATTGATCTAAGACCAATCCTTAGGGCATGGCCACAACAGCGCACCGCACCAAGCACCGCACATCGCCATGAGCTTGGTGTGCGATGATAAAATTTATCCGTGATCTCAAATAGAAATGGCCGCACTTTGCATGGCCGCACCTTGCATCGCCCCCGCACCAACCATTGCACTGATCATAGCACTGCACACAGGAAATGAGTTGTTGTTATTTCTTTTGTGCGGTGCGTTGGTAACATATATCCCAAATGGGGTGAATTTAATAGATTTAACGATGTTTTAGTAAATTTTTTTCTGTGGAGTACTTTGGTAACATTTATAGCGAGTAAATTCAGTAGATTTATATATGACAGTAAAATATGGATCCTCTGGGTCCTGCTTTATTGGATGCGGAAAGAGAAAGACTGCAATACCTTACGCGACAGGAAAATACTCTCCAGATGCGGATGGAGAAAAATATAGACGACAACATCACATTTTTTTAATAGTTTGCTAACATGTTAGATCATTCAGGCAAATGCCAAAAGGTCCGCGTGCAGATTGCGCTCATGGGGATGTTGGGAGGAATGCTGGACTGGCTCTTCTCATTGCTCTCTGACGTATAGGCTGGCCTTGGAAAACCCTCTGGCCAGCATGCCACGTGATGCGATGGTACCTGAGGTTCGTTTTGGGCGTCGCTTATATGTCACCTTTCCTGTAAGGGAGTCGTGGACTGAGAGAAGTGCCTTATAAGCCTTCCCCGGTCCGCTCTAAAAATTTTCACCGACGACTCTCTCAATAATAAGGGAGCTGGGGCAGATTTCTACTTTCCTGAATCTGACATTTTGATGGAGTACTCACTTGGAAGACATACCACTGTCTTCCAAGCTGAAGCCTTCGCCATCTCAATGCCAGCGAAGATAGCCCTTGATATGGACATCAAGGGAAAGGACATTGCTATCCTTTCGGATAGTCAGGCAGCCTCGATGGCACTGAGTGGCCCTCGAATAATACCTAAGTTACTGGGGATTGCAGGTCGTCTGTAGAAAAGTTGTATATCCACCACAAGGTATCCCCCTGTGGGTTCCTGGTCCATGGGAACAATGGGGAATGAAAGGGCTGACGTTTTAACAAGGGCTGGCTCTGATTCGCCGTTCCTCGGACCGGAGCCTGTCGCAGGCGTTGCCACCTCGAGTATCGGGTCTCTCATCAAAGCTGATGGGAGAACCTGAGTAGGTACTTGTAGGTGCAGAAAACTGTTTCTTGGTGGAACCAATAGGAATATTTCCGATTTTCTTACGGGGCTCGGAGAGAAACAATGTAGAACTGGGGTTGGCGTCATTACCAGCCACAGCTCACTTCACGCTTATCTAACAGTCGACAGTTCTGAGTGTCTCTCCTGTTTAGAAGGAGAGCCTCTGATAACCGAACACTTTTTGTGTGCTTGTCCGGGCTTCGCCCGGAGTAGGCTGGATGCTCTAGGCCCTAGGGTCTTCCCTACTACTATCTGTAGATGAGCTGAAAAACCTCCTCCTGTCCCTCTGCCTTAAAAAAAACCAACAGGTAATTTTCAGAGATTTTTCCATGCAGAATGTGGAAAAGTCTGAATATGCATTCCAACATCCAATAACTGTATTTTTTTTTTGTAATGCTATACTATACAATAATCAAGCAAAAAAAATTCTTGGCGTAACGTAATCATTAGTCTTTCTATTATTCCTATTGGTTGATTGTGGAAATTCTTCCAATTTTTCACAATTTGTCCGCGAATCTTATCTAAAATGTAATCAAATGTAGATTCGTTCCATTCACCTGAATTACTTCTATTTAAGTTAGTTTCATGAATGCGACTTGTCTTTTTTCAAATTTTTTAAGGAATTCCACTTACTAACTTCACACAAAATGACGTCCTCTTCAGATGAACTGCAACTAGAGTGTTGAATTCTATCTATACTCTTCAACGAAAACTGGACTGCGCTTTCGCAATATCTTAACTTACTTCAGAAGTCAAATATTCGGAGTCGCCTTAGGCAATGTGTAGTGCTTCACTGTGGCCATTCATTCCACGATGTGCAAGGAGCGATGTGCTGAATGATTGGTCTTGTGCTGTGCTAGGTGCGGTGTGGCGTTGTGGCCATGCACTTACGATACTCTACTATAGATGAATGTCATATCATATCATATCATATACATATACATATATTTCGAAAATTGTACACAAGATTCATGGTCTCATATATAAGTATAATTTATTATAAATTCGGGAAAGAAAAAAAAATAATGAAAACTTAACAAGTAATCTAAGTACTACACTAACTTATTTAAAAAAAGAGAAGACACAACTTAAAGATTATGGCTTAAGAAAAGAAAAGAGACAAGAACAAGAGTTTATACAAGTAAAAGGTAAAAAGTATCAAGTTCCATAGGCGAACAACCTGGACAAAGTAAGATCCTTCAAAGGTTGATGAATAGAAACGTGGAATTTGTATGATACATCCTCTCTGAGATTGCAAGAATTGAACACCACTATAAAGATACTCAGGGACACACCTGTGAATTAGATTATGCAGAAACATGAGGGCTTTTCGCTTGAGATGTGTGTCCAAGGAACCGCCAACCATCGATGATCAGTACGGCATGATATGCGTTGACCTACACAATCATTGAAGGCAGCTTCACGTTTCCCTGTGCAAACTGAGCCTAGATTAAGAAAGATTAGGCTTCCGTGGGTAAAGTGGGGCATTAGCAGCACCCTAACCAGTCTCAGTCTAAGATTCACAGAAAGAATATTGGCAGATAGCCACAGTCTTTTTAAGCCACCATAGATTTTACCAACTGTGGTCTTAATGTGATCACAGCATTTCAGCCGGGTATTGAATTTCACTCCCAGATTTGACACGCTATTAGCAAAAGGTAGCCTCACATTATCGAGGATAATAGGTGGAAGATTATCACTATCCAGGTCCGAGCTATAAAAAGCAATGCATTGTGATTTACTAGCATTGAGGAGGAGCTGATTGTCTCTAGATCATCTGAAAATTTCAGATAGGTCATCGTTGCTTCTACTAATACAGTCCTCAATAAGGCCAGGAGGCCTGCTTAGGTACAGCTGAACATCGTCCGCATAGAGATGTAGATTAACGTCATGGAGCATAAACAGGAGAGGTTCTAATATTGATCCTTGCGGAGCTCCACAGGTCAATGGCACGAGCGAGGATGCAGTCACATCAACAATCACCTGTTGAGACTTGACGGCAGACGGCGAAAAATAAAAATTCGAAAATAAATTACGGACTAGCTTAGCATGCACAACACTGTGAAATGCTTTAGAGAAATCCAGAAGCACGAACACACCAAAATCACCCTTATCCAGAGCCAATGGCAAATCAGAAGAATATGAATTTTTTCCAAAATTTATCCAAGAAAGCTTAGAATGCTAATTGGTCGATAGTCTTCCAAATCAATCGGAGAAGCTATTTTGGGTATTGGTAGCACCTTAGCCACTTTCCAAATGTTAGCAAAATGAGAAGACGTTAGACAGGTATTCATAATGTGTAGAATATATGGGGAAATGTAAGGGAATATCAGCTTAATAAAACGGGGATTTATCTCATCAAAACCAGTCACCAGGGACTTGATAGAGTACACAGCTTGATACAGTTCCACATAATCAATACAACAGCGGAACGAGAAGCAATTTGCACCTTGATCTCGTAGTGAAAGCAATGATGTAATCGATTGCTGACAGATAGAGAGATTCGAGCAAGACCCTTCAGTAAAGTACCATTTTGAGTCTTCATCCTTATAAACAGATGCCCGTCTTAAGTTGCCACATAAGATTTTGGAGGGTAAGCTAGTATCAAATTTAAAGTTTGAAATGGTTTTTACGACAATTTTTAGAACGATTCGTAGAAGAGTAAAGGTGATTCTAATCACTTTCAGAAGAACTTTTAAGTACAATAAAAACGTCTATGACTGATCGCTTTACAGTATTCGTATAACACCTCAATTTTTGTTTGACAAACACCATAAACGTGTTGCCCGATTTAGACCATTTTTGAAATAATATTTACTATTTCTATGAAAATGCTATGTATGACATTTCAGTTCTTGATGTCCACGCGTTCTCAGGCAGTGTCCAAATATATAGTAAAAAACGACATTTTTGTATGACAACCCTACGAAGGAGTTATCAGATTTGTCTCATTTTCGAACTTAAAGTCAAAATAACTTTGAATATTATGTTTGGTGTTCAATCCATGATGTTGTACCAACATTATTTCTGTGCGTTACAAACAGAATGAATTGTGAGACTGAATGTCCTGATGTTATGTGGCCTTTGCAGATCCGGGTGTAAATAATGCTAAAGACAAGTTGTTTGGACAAGGAGGAGCTTTCTAACACATCTTTCTTAAAACGGGGAATAAAAAGATCCATATGTCTGTTAGATTGTATTTGATTAATTAAAAAATTCAGCTGAATGAATCAGTCTATAAAGAAATATCACAGCTTTGTGCATACTATAAGTATCTAGCTTGCTCACAAAAAGAGCTAATCTAAAAAGCGTTATAGAATGAAAATGCCTCCTGCGTTGAAAAATAAAACGTAAGTAGTCATTGAAGGCCACATCCAATCTTCGAGTACATCGAGCCAAGCTTACTGTGAATTAGAAAATCATAAGTGAAATGAGGGAGTTTCCATCTCACCGACCTAAGTGTCCCATGCAAAATTACATTCAGTTATAAATCCGTTTTTCATTTCTTTAGAATTTCATAAAAGATCTGATTACTGAGTTTACAAAAGGGATACATAACAATATTAACAATAATAAGTATATGTAGTGGTTTTTCGCATATATTTCTAGCACGGTTCGTCGCACAATAAAAATGATTATAATCAATTGCATAGAATTTCATATTCTCAAGAACTTTTCAGTACAATAACAACATCTAGGACTGATCGTTTTTACAGTTTACGTCAAAAACCTAAATTTTTATATGGCAGCACCATGAAGGGTTGCCCGATTTAGTCCATTTTTGAAACTTAGTTTACTATTACTATCAAAACATCGTGTACAAAATTTCCACTCTCTACGTCGACGCCTTTTCAGTCAGTGTTCAAATATATAGTGGAAAACGAAATTTATGTATGGCAGCCCTGCGAATGAGTTGCCCGATTCGTCCCATTTTCGAATACAAATTTCGCGTGTCCTAAATTTCAACTCTCTAAGTGATCGTGCTCTCGAGTTATCGTGAGGACGGACAGACGGATATGCAACAATCAAAATAGCTTTTAATATTATGTGTTGGTGCCCAAGGCTTCGTTTCTTAGGGTTACGTACCCGAAGGGTCCGATGTCCGTCCGTCTGTCTGTCACCGGGCTGTATCTCATGAACCGTAATAGGTACACAGTTTAAATTTTCACAGAGTATGTATTTCTATTGCCGCTATAACAGCTAATAATAAGAAAAAAATTTAATTAAAAATTAAAGGAGGTTCCCATACAAGAAACGTGATCTTTTCGGTGCTTTTTTCCTCGTTTTATTCTCATTCATAATTATTATCATAAGGCATTTTTTTTTTCAAATGACAGCATTATTTTTCCACATGACGCCTACTCTTATTTGAAAAAATGAATAAAAAGTACATAGTGTTAAATTTTGCACGATGATACGGAACCCTTCATGCGCGAGTCCGACTCGCACTTGGCCGGTTTTTGTATGCAATTTTCTAAAACAAAAAGTCAATCATTATTTCCCACTCCACAAAAACAAAACTTTTCTATGCATGATATTATATTCCAAGCATTTTTTCATGTACATAGACGTAGGTAACTGGCGCTTTTGCTAATTTTGAATACTATCATTATGCCGCTTGTATACGACGACAATGAGTTATGCCCTGTCTTGGTACATAAAACATGATGAGCTCATCAATGAGCTCCTTATGAATAATCAGATGAACGTCCTGATGAAATTTATTCGCGTTTGAATCAAAAGCTGGAAAAAATCATTTATTAATTTATTCACAGCTAGTGTGCTTTAGAGATTGCAGCTTTTTCATTTATTTAGAAAAGTATACTTTGTTTTCCTTTTGTGCGTTAGTCATGAGCAGCCCATTGCTGAGCTCATCATGATTTGTCTGCCAGGGTAAATTATACCACAATGCAATAACGCATATTACGCTATGGTATGTTCATTAGTCATTACAGTTTCCAAGATACCTAAATACATATACAGTGGTGATACTGCAGTTGCGTTTCTTTAAATATGTTTTAATTCCAGCAATAAATAAACTTCTCCATATAATTTGGTCCGTTCGTTTTCCTGCCAACAAATTATAGAGGAGAAAGAATAAAAACATTTAATAATGGGAGTGAACGCAGAAAGAACAAAACTTAATTACGGGATATCATGGGATACAAAGTTTTGATCAATGATTGTCCAGCAGTAATGAAAATAAAAATGTAGATACCAATATGAAAGTGCAATTTTTTAGGACACCTGCTGGAATCTTACATACTCAGATAATCGTAAAAAACGTGGTCTTTATTCGAATTGTTAGCAAATATGCAATCAAAAACGAATAAAAGGGAGGAAAGACGGAAGTTTTATCAAGCCAATCAAAAAAATAACGTGTCCATAATGAAACTTAATTGCAGATTTGCATTCTACTTGGATGATGCTTTGTGTGTTTATTACCAGATTATCCGATGAAATGTTAAAGCAAAAGCTTTTGCAATTGCCGGACTGCTAATGAAAAAAAGCAATTGCAACGAACGTTGAACATTGGATTGTGCACAAGAGGAGAGGAGGAGAACTAAATGTCAGTTGCAGTACTACAAAAAATGACGAACTAATTTGAAATAGAGCTTTACATTGTTAGTCGTCAAACTGGAAAAAAACTGAGCTCAACGTGGAAGCTTCTGAAAAGTCTCGAGTTGTTTTGTCTCTGCATGCATGGAGATGCATTGTCACAAAAGTGCATATTAATTCGCTACCTTTATCGCGTATGTTTTGCATGATATCTGGTAAGCAGTTTTTTTTTTGCATCATTCTATATTTACTGGTACTATGATTCGAAAATGAATAGTCACAACATAATACGAGTTTTCAAAATGAGAAACAATCATGTGTTTTCTGCAATTCGACTTTGCATGATTTCGGGCCTTGGTAAAAATATTTGCTTCTGTTTACACGTTCCATCTCCTGCATTTTGAAGGGTAAAAGGTAGCGATAAGCTCTAACATTACGGTCATGTTCAAGTGAACTGATATGACAAGTTATTACCAAATCGCCAATGAGTTTCAAGACTCTCCCTTGAATGAATCTATAGCTTTGCGACTAGCCCCGGCTCAAATGTGGGAACTATATTCCATTGTAGGTCTGATAATGGGCCATGGGGCTTGTAAGGAGCGGTAGATATGACGGGCTGATTTTGATATAGAAAATCGAGTTTGAATATCCACCTAAAAATTTTTCTAGCACTTTTTATACCACTTTGCACGAGCTACTTTTCCACAGTTATCAGTCCATGGGGATCCACTGACACCGACGTTCGTGTCTTTTGCACCTAACACATGCTAATGCCTGAAAGTGGTTATATTTCTTGGCTGGTGATCTGTTGATCCATTAGACCAGATCGTAGATCACAATATCATCATAATGTCGACACCCTTTTGACTTTTACCCATAACTTCCGTTTAAGGAAGAATTTGGTCAATCAAAGCACATCTTTGGAAAGGTTTGGGAAAAAAGGAACATTTTTGATGAACATTGATTGGGTGAAAAGTGAAAAAAATATAGGCATTAAAAAAAAAAGTGAAATGCTGTCAAGGTTACCCAGTTTTGTCTAGGTTGGCCAGAACATGACCTGGAAAAATTAATTGAATGAAATAAAGCTGAATTTGTTGCATTTTTATGTTTTTTTAGCAAAATTTGAATAGCACATTATCCGAAATCGACTTTCCGGCAAATGTATATTGCCGCACTTCAAATGCATTTCTCTCTTGCATTGTCCTATGAGAGTTTTGTCTGCGCTTTTTTGGCGAGCATCTTTCTTTAGCTGGTGTTTTACACTGGTGATTACACAAAGTGGCCAATCTTGACGACAAGTGTCATTGCCGTATCACGTGACACCACAACCAAACATGTTACAGGATTGAGTTTTCTCTTGATTTATTTTCAAGGATGAACCACACGACACATTCACAATGCTAACCTTGATGATTGCATATTTTCTCTTCAATTTCTGGATGTATTCGCTGCTGCTGAAATAAGCTTTTTTTGGAATTGCAAATAACTGAGTGAACAGCACATACTTTGCATTTATGCTTCAAATCTGCAATGCTAGTGGTCAAAACAAGAAAAAAAAATGCAAATGGCTGACCTAGATGACAGGCCAATTCCGACGACATTCCCCTACATTAGGGGACGGAGTTTCGTCACAGCTCATGTGTAAAATTTAATGAGAATAGCTTGTATTCTCTGTACCGTGGGCTATATGAGCTGTTAAAAATGAAATTGTAGTTCTTCTCTAATAGACCCAGCGTAGTTTCAGTCAATAAGGATTACTCTATCACTGCTATGCTACATCTGCAAGTCGTACTTCATTTTATCGTATCCCAGAGGTACGAATGCCTGTGGGAAGTTCGTTAAATGCTCCTTTAGGAAATTGAAATAGAGCAACGTAAAAACAACGTAGAAATTGTCCGCAAAGGCTTAGAAATGCGTTGAATGATGTTATCGTTTTATTTTACCATTGCTATCATAATCATGCATTTTGTGAGTTGACAGAGAATCGATAGCTTTAGATATCCATAAAAGAGGATTGGAAAGGGCTTGCGGCTGTGTGGAAAGTGCAAATACATGACTTTCAGATACTCTTGATCGAGCTCTATTCAAGGTACCATTTTCAATTTGTTAATTAAAAATCGGTTTTCTGTTGCGCTATCGTACCAATAGTAATGTTTTAATTTACTCACAAAAAAATTTCACCAATGCTGGGCGGAATAGTAGCGAACCGAGATGGTTACCTTACGGAACGCCAAAGGTGTTTGTAAATTCAGTGTAAAATAACTCCTCGAAAGAGAATGCGTTGCGTACGGTCAGGTAAAT
Organism: Dioctria linearis; assembly: GCA_963930735.1. Classification (NCBI taxonomy): domain Eukaryota; kingdom Metazoa; phylum Arthropoda; class Insecta; order Diptera; family Asilidae; genus Dioctria; species Dioctria linearis. The sequence goes on from OZ005741.1 coordinate 241,806,924, forward strand.
ATGACCATAACCATGTAAAAAAAAGAGAGGAGGAAAGCGAAGACTGGTGAGCTTGATATACAGAATGCCTTACTGAAATCGGTGAAGACATAGTGAACTTACTTGCCAGCCTCAATGGCAGGAAGGTAGAAAATTTTGCTAGGTTGGTAGTAGTAGATTTACCTTTTGTAAAGCCATGCCAGAAGAGCCCTATCAAGGGTTTAAAATGGAAAGTTAGAACATTTGAAACTAGGGCTTCAAATAGCTTGGAAATACTAGATAAAATGGTGACTGGTCGATAAGGTCGATAAGGGAATAATAACAGAAGGTTTCCACTACGAATACATAAATTAAATAAATAAAAAAAAATAAGGACACCATCAGGCCCACTAGCAAAGTACTCCGAAGAGCCCGAAATGCGTTTCAGAATTGTTTCCTCGTCAAGTGCGAGGTCCTTCATCTAAAGATAAGTAGATGGAAATTTCGTCAAATGGTTCAAATTACTAAAGCTAATATCACAGTTAGTCTTAGAAACAGCTGTTATAAAAAATTCACCGAAAAGATTTGTAATCGTAGAGGGATCGTTAGTTTCCACAACCCCAAGACTCAGAGTAGTGGGATAACCATTGACCTTATGCTTAGGATTCAAAAAATTCCAGAATTGCTTTGGTTCAGAATACAGGGAAGTTTCATTTTGTCAACATAATCAACGTAAGCACGAAACAAACTCATAACGATGATTGGAATATATTAAATAGTCCTCGTCTGACTCCACAAAGCACAAAACCTCTTCCAAGATTTTTTTTTTCTATTCTTTAAATGCTACAGATAGCCATTAAATCAAAGCTGACAAGAATACATAGTTCTAGACTTAGAAATTTCAAACACAGCTAGCACAGAACTCATATAAGGTATCATAGAAAAGCTGGAAGCTTTCAATACTCATTCATTCAGAACGCTTGACCAATCGTAGTTTTACTAAAAACGTAGTCAAGTTAGGCATTCTAATATGATAGATTCATTAAAAACGTTAGTTTTTCCTAACTTCCCGTCGACGATATAAAAAAAACAACTTTTGGAAAACATTTTCATTTAGAGTTACCTATATATTAACGTTAATGTAACTATTCAGAAGTATATATATAAATATAAGTACATATGTATACATACACCTTGTGGCGTAATGTAATGTAGTATAGTTTTATAAAATTTGTGATTGAAACGACGATTTTTATTTAACTTATAATAAGATAGGCTTCAACCAAATAAACATGGGTCTTCTCTTGAGACAAAGTCTTTTGACTTTCCAGTCTTTTTACTTCTCAAAAGGCTCTTCATATTATATGTGTCCACATATAAATAACGTAAAATACTCATTTCCTGCTTGGGGAGTAAAAACAATTTCAAGAAGGCATTGCAATATAATTTTATTTCCATACTAACTTCTACCCAGTTCAGTAGTAATGTTTTCAAACGTTCTAATAAAATTTGAACAAGGCAAATGCTTCTTGTTTCTGACTTACTGATTCAGTGATAAATTTATAGGCTCACCTGGGACAGAAAAATGACCTCCCAAAACGGCAGAGGCACTTGACATAAATTGTTCCTCACAGAGCTGTACGTTATTTCATATTTCCATGAAAATCCGTAGAGTAGAAGTAAAGTTTTAAAAGCATTTTTCATGCTATTATGAAACACTCCCCAAACGACCATACATTCATTACCCTTTGTCAGGTTGTCTGAATGTGTGTTGTTTTTAACTTATGACCCTCCTGGAAACGGCATCTGCCGTAATGTATTTAACCTGACAAAGTGCTATAAATATTTTATATATATGTATATTATGTGCGATTCTGGAATTATGTATGTATACGATGGTATTTTGTACCTGCACTAAATAGGTACGTGATCTGTTTTTGTAGGCTATATTGAAAGCTTATATACCTAATAAGCGGTGGAAGTGTGCCATTTGATTTTGTGCCTCAAGTGATTTATTGAGTCTACGATAATCGTTACCTTGTCGTCTTTTAGAGAATTAGCATAGGTCTGATACGCAATATCGAGCTAATAAAAATGTGGTTGATTAAAAATCAATTGGAAATCAACAATAATGGTTACAAAAATATCTGAAAAATGTCATACTTACAGCTTCGCAACAATCCAAATCAACAAGAAAAACGGCACATCGTTCACATTTTAGCAATTCTCGAGCTTCTGTCATGATTTTAGTCACTAAACATTCTAAATTGTTTTGTTCCTCAAATATACTACGTGCCAAATTGAGTAGTATCTGATTTCGACGATACTCTTGTACTGACATTTCGAAAAGTTGAGCATTTTGTATACCAATTCCGCAGAATGTTAGATAGCGTCGAAAAATTTCCACATCATGATCTGTGAACTCTCCGTATCCTGAAATGAAATCAAAAGGGATTCTAATTTATAAACTATGTAAAACTGTATAAAAAGTTTTTTATCATTATTATGTATTTGCTAATTGTTCAATAAATGAGTTTAATAATATAATAATGTAATTTTATTATTAATAAAAAAATATGTAAATCTAATCTAACTCTTTATTAATATCAATTTAGAAAATGATAGAGAAATTACATTGGCGACTTATATACGAAAGCAAATTTAAAAATCATGACTTCAGACCAGTGATGCCAACCAGATGCTTGAGAAAATCCCAGAGTTTCGATAGAAAAAATCCCTAGAATTCCCTAAATAATTGGCTTAAGAGGAGTCAGTATTCAGCAAAATTTTAAATTTAGTTACCAGCGAGCCTGCAGTCAATAAAATTTACTAGACGTAGGTTTGTGTACTAAAAATGAGAGAGAAAATTCATATAAAATTATCCTAGACCTAGACCACAGACAAAGTCCAGCAATCGATAATTTAAGACGAAAAATGAAAATTTGCAGTTGAAAGAAATTGAAAATTTTTAACGAGAATTCACTCTCCTAAATTTTTTTTGCACATTCTATTTTGCTTGTATTTTAACAAATTTCAACGAAATATTCAAATCACTCGTCGAGAAAAAACAAGTACTATTAGAGTCAAATAAATGACGTTATTTGCTAGATCTAGGCTTTATCTTTCTTTCTAAAATAGTCACAATCTAACGAAATGAAAATACCTACAACAGGAATTTGATTTAAAAAACTTAAATTTTTACAATTTTTTACATGTTTCCGAGCTAATATCTCCATTTCAATACACTTATTTTTATTTTTTTCCCGACGTTATTTACTAGACTTCTTCGTTACCTCTGAAGATATAAGTCGTTATTTTGCTACAAATAGTTTCCTAGAAATTCGCATTGAAAAATGTATGAAACTTGCAAATTTTGGTACTGACTTCTCTTAAGTTCTAAAATAAAGAAACACAGTATTATTTTGTGTTTTCATAAATAAATTTTATTTATTTATTTATTATTTAAAAGTAACAAGGATCTTCAAATACAAAATAAACAATCTCCTGTGCATTTGATACAGTACAACGAAAATATTTAGAAAATACGAACATTTAGGACAAATGGAATTTTGGAACTTTTTGTAAAGACTTTGCTGAGGGAAATGCAAAAATCAAAAAATATCCAGAATTTCGCTAAACTTAGCTTATAGCTTGAACCACATTCACTGAAGTATCTTCAACTTTGCAAATTAGCCGTTGCAGTAAAGTCGACTTCACTGCACATGTGTGCCACATTAACTACAGTACCATTTCATACCATATCATTTTGACTATCCGCTTTATCATACAAATTCGGATGACCACGCATTTAGTTTATTAAGTTTTCTTCCATTATTATGAAGCAAACTCTTTCAAGTAACATACGCAGCCAGATTTAATGCCAACTAAAAAATTACAGTCTGAAAATGTTTCGTTTTCTTATTTTTCCTACAATGCACTCTAATGTATAGGTTGTCAGTACTGTAAAATTTGCAGCAACTTTGAAATTTCTCAACGTAGAAGTTGAAATGGCATTTACTGCTGCTACAACTGCATTCATTGAGGCAGCTGCAAGTTCAATCAAATAATATACCATGTGAAGTCAATGAATTCAAAGTTGAAGTCAAATTTACTGTAGTGAATGTGTTTCAGGCTTAAATCTACCTCATACAAATGCTTATTTGGAGCGATCATATTTTTCTGTTTAACTGATGTAGAGACATCAAATAAAAATAAAATAGGGTCACAAGCTGTTTTAAGATATTCAAGTAATAATTGATTGGAATACTATCACCGTAACAGATGAGCATAAATATTTAATGTGAAAATCTTCCCTGTACAAAACTAATTAACAATATCATTTAATTAAACGTCAAAGATGAACATTCTCCTGGAGCAAATTGAAATTGTTTTGTTATTGTTGGTAGTCTTCGTCTTTGTAAGAGGTCTGGTTGGGAGCAGTTGCTCATAAGTGTGGAGGGTAAAGAATGGGCCTTACTGTGGCCTACATTCCGGGGGCCCACCCGTGGTCGAAGCCCCAACCGCTCTTCGATCGAGCCATCCATACTCGCATGACATTCTCTCCCTACCATAGACTGAATTTAGTTATCTTTCAATCAAGTATGTATAATTATCGAATTAATTAGTGTTATCTTTAGCCCTCATTGTTCTAATTTCGGCAAGTTTCTTTTATACTTTCAATGTGGTTGGCACATACTTATCTTTTGATTGGGGACCTTTTAGCGGTCCAAAAAGCTTTTGAAGCTCCTATATCAATCCCTTTCCCATCATATATCCCATATTAGCATGTCTCCTGTTTATTGCGTTTTTTATTCATTAAAAAATACAATAACTTTAACAGGAGGAAGAGGTTTGAAAAGTTAAATGTAAAGGAATTATCAATTTTTTTTCATTTTTTACAAATCACTGCCCAAATTTACTATACTATATACTCGTATAACTGAGATATCATACTGTAGGCAACTTTGTAGGCGAATGTTATTTCTTTGCTTACCTTCTTCAAGTTCTACGTAAGATCGCTGCTATGTCCGAACAGATCATGCTTTTTTTAATTGTTCTATGTTCATATTATAAGATAAAATTTCTAGTCAATTTGTTTCATATTTTATTTGTTGGCTTGATGCAACTTACTGCTCAAAGCTGGAAATCTGAATAGTAAGATTCATCACTGTCATAATATTGAGCATCACTTTTTGTCATACAACCACTTATTGTTACTATAATATCTAATATGGAAGTTGACTGCACAAATTGAAAGCAGGTACGACTTGTGGTTGCTTAGATTGAATGAATAAAGAAAAATGGCAACAAAAATAAAAAAATCGAAGTTAACCGATTAACACAAAGTTAAATAGCATATGCGAAATCTCAAAAATTAGCTTAGTGGTTAGTTAAAGTGAATATGCCTATCAACGCCTTATAAAGTACTAAGGTAGGTACTAAAATTCGTTTCTACTCAGTACCTGCCCCCATTTTATATATCGCAGATATCTTAGACTAAAGACAACTGAAAGCCGTGCGCATTACAAATTGATTAGACATTCGGTCAACTCTAGGGTACGTGCGGCCTAGAGGCAATACTTTCAGCAAAAATTTGACCCCTACTATCCTCCAAAGTCTTGTGGAGAAACTTGCGTAAGGCCTCCGTGTATGGCAGAGATAAATCCCAGTGTACCTGGACTCTGACTTACTTAACTCCCATTTCACTTCTATCCCTACCCTTTCCTCACGTATTTCTGAACAGCTGGATTTAAATCGTTTCATGTTTCCCTCAAATAATGATCAGCCTTCTTCAGTGGGGCCAGATTGTATAACACCTAGGTTTATCAGGCTTCTTCTGCCTCTGATAATTCAGCCGATTCTCCATATTTTTAATACTTGTCTTACCATGTCGATATTTCCGTCTGATTGGAAAGTCGCTACAGTTGTACCTGTATTTAAAACGAACACACCTGTGGTTCCCGATGATTTTCGACCAATTAGCCTTTTAGGAATTCTTGCTAAGGTCCTGGAAAAGTTGATGGTACAACAAAAATCTGATTATTTAGAAAACCAGTCCGGTTTTCGGAAGTCTCGTAGTTGTGAGACAGCCCTCGCAGCTCACTTGATAGGGACCATCTGTGTGTTCTTGCCCTACTTGATTTCTCCAAAGCATTCGACATTGTCAATCATTCCTATTTGCTTAGAAAGTTGGCCTCACGCTTCCAATTTCACTCTTCTGCTGTGTCTTTAATCCGCAGTTTTCTTTCTAATAGCTTCCAGCAGGTTAAGGTTGAGGATCGTGTTTCCGGTGCTTTTCCTCTAAATTGCAGTGTCCCTCAAGGGTCTATTCTTGGCCCCTTGCTCTTCAGCCTGTATATTAATGACCTTCCTAATGTTGTTGAAGACTGCAAAGTTCACTTATATGCCGATGATGTGCAGGTGTATCTCAGTCGACAGGCTGAATTCCGACTTGCTCACTTGCACGTTGGGCTGATAATAATCTTTTATTGCTTAATGCAAGAAAGTCGCCGTGCATAGTTTTCTATCGCAGAGCAATTGGTATCTACCTCAATTCTAGAATGTTATGCTGTGACCATGTTAACGATATGACAGGTAGGATTTATGGTGGGCTTCGTCCGCTGTGGTTGTCTTCGCGAACCTTGTCTACGAACATGCGTTCGATGCTGGTTAAATCTTTGATTCGGCCGTACTTTTCCTATGGCTGTCTCCTTTTTCCTCACTTGTGTTCCTCCTGTTCCACCAAACTAAATGTGGCTTTCAATGACTGCACAAGATTTGTTTTCTGCCTTAGTAGATTCGATCATGTTTCGCAACATCGTCACCATCTACTTGGTTGCTCCTTAAAGCAATACCGTTTACGTAGGCTTCTGGAATTTCTACATAACCCCATATATTCTAAAAAACCTAGTTGTTTATTTAATAATTTAGAAGTTTTGGGCTCCACAAGGCGTTTCGATTTGTTGATACCAAACTTTCATTATTCAGTACTTTGTTCGTGCTGTTCGAGTTCGGAATAACTTACCATCCGGTATTCAGCGTATGAGCTCGACTCGTGGGTTTATGGAGCAGATAGCGCGCTGTAGCACCATTTTGGAATAGACATTTAGTTTTGTTTTAGGTGGTCTTGACTTGGTGTTCATTAGTTCTTTAGTTGTTATATATTTGTATTTTTTATTTCGTTTATCTTATTTACTGATTTATTTATTTTAATTATTATTTTATGTTTTAAGTATTATTTGCTCATTTTATGTACTTTAAAATTTTTCAAATTTAATTTTTAATTTTGAATTTTTTTATTTTTTAAATTTATATAATTAGTCGCTTACCGATTTAATTTTAATTCCGCCTTCCTTTTCGTACTAAATAAAAGATATTTATATATATATTTATATTTATATATATGTAGTACATAGCCATAAATAAATAATTCTTTTCAATTCTATTTTTACAAAATTAACGTTATGAAAAATTACACATCTCAACTTTTTGTGAATTTTATATTTCCACTTTAGTATTTAATTATTTTTGTATTCAAAATTTATTAATTCTTTAATATACAATCTGCGTTTATTAAATAGATGAATTAATTAAAAATATATGTATAAAATATTTCTAAATGTTAACTGAGATACAAACATATATGAAATATTTCATTACTTGAAAAAAAAATCATTTTTAATTATTTCATATGTGATAAGTGAATTGCTTGAAAGTAGTTACTGAGAGTTCATCTTTACAATCATGAACGCTGCTAAATTTTTCTCTGACAAAATGTATCGCAAGTCTACCAGAGTCAAATTAAGCCTCAAAGCTGAAAAAGGTCATCCCAGCTAGGCATAAATCGATTTTAAACTTATTAAGTATGCATTCTTAAATACTAAAGTATTGATTCTTTTTTGTTCACCAATTAATAAATTTTTGTTGGACTATGACAACGGACATCGGCATTATTATTGGTTCAAAAAAAGGTCTAGAAATCGATTCCAAAGATAGATTAGTTATTGACTTTGGATGAACATCAGGAGATATACAAGAATGAATTCGATATGGTGCAAGAATTCATTTCCAGTATTGATGTTTTAACAAAACTTGGCTTCGAGGAATAATACATTTTTAGAATCAAAGAGTAATCCATTTTCAGAATCGAAAAAAAATCTATCCAGAATTACTATTAGCTGGGATTTTTTTTCATGATCTGATCCGGATTAAAAAATTGTTTTAACATGCAAACCAACAACACGTCGAAATTGTATTAGATGTTGTTGTTGCTTTGCATGAAAAAGCAATCATCACCGGACAATATTAAGAAAAGAACTGAGCTATTATTAAAAGCATATGCATAATATCAAAAATAATGCAGGAAAGTAGGTACACAACAAAATAAATTAAAAGAACGAAAATTAATAACCAACTCTTTATTAAAATAAATAAATAACGTAAATAAATAAATAGCCAATACATGCACGACGTTATTGTTTTCAATCAGTGTTTTCTGAAATAATATCATTCACTTCATCTTCATGTGCTATTTCATCTGTAATTTCGGAATGTTAATAAACTGTTTCAAGACTATTGCCCTTATTACTTTCCTCAGCGGTCTTTTTCATAGCATCTGCACACTCCCCTTTTCAAAATACTTAGTACAGAATTTTTTTGCTTCCTTAGGTCTTTAAGTACCAATCTTCTCAATCTTCTCTTCCTGTCACTTAGAATTTATATGTAATCAATTTTGAATCAACTATAACAATGTTTTTATTTACCGTACAAAGATCAAAATACAAGCTTAGGCGTGCTGATCTTAATAGGAAAATTACTAAAAAATAATAATAAGACTAAAATTACAATTAAAAAAGGAACTATAAAATATTTAATATTTAAAACAAAAACATAAGATTCAATGAAAGAAAAGATTAGATCATCTTAAATTTAGTGGAACAACATTCAAAGATGCGAGAACAATCCGTTTTAAACAAGGGTTAATGGTTAAATAAGCTTTGCATAAGTTCTACTGCTTCCCGTGCACTGAATATTATATGCAAACAGATTCCATTTGCGAGCACATTGGACAAAGTAAGAACGCTGGCCATATTGAGAGCTACGACGAGGGATTAGGAGATTCCTATGTCTAGCCGATTGCAGGAAGCTAAGCTTTTCAAATTGGTATGCGGGCTGTTGGTTATATATTATATCCTACGTTGGGCTAGGTATGCATCCAGAGAGCATCCAAACAAGCATGTTGAGAAAGAAGATAATATATGACTGAAGCGAGGTAATTTAAAGTCAAGATCTGAGAGCATCACAATACCATATATGAAATGGGGGACCACTTAAGACTTGACTAGCTTCATTCGCATATAATAATAATAATAAATTTTATTGCTGGCAAAGGTACATAAGATGGAACATGTCGGGAATCAACCATTGTAACCGATTTTCTTCAAACTTTGCGAATAACTTATAATTCGCTCGAAAATCACAAATATCACAATTATTTTTCAGGGAAACTTACACTTTCCGAGATATTTCACAATAAGAGCATTTCCTTGTTACTTAAAAGAAGAAGAAGAGTATTTATTATCAAATTGTATGGCGGTGTGCAGTGCAAAGTTTGTGATTTTATTCGGCTTACCAGCATTGCGTTTGCACACACACACATGCAGGCATGCAGGCTTCGCACCGCGCGCGTATGTGTGTGTGCCACTGCCAGCCTGCCTTTGTGTGTGTGTGTGTTTCTTTAATAAATGTTTTTTATTCCATTCTAACTAAATGCTGCTTTACTGCACATCAATTGAATACTCGTAATGAATACAAAAACGCAATGCTGGTAATCCGAATGTTGGGAAGGTATGTAGGTATATACCCACTAATAAGATCAATTCCTTGCTACTTAAAAGAAGAAGAAGAGTATTTATTATTAAATTGTATGCCGGTGTGCAGTGCAAAGTTTGTGATTTTAAAAGTGAAATATCTCGGAATGTGTAAGTTTCCGCGAAAAATAATTGTGATCAGGGCCGGACTGTTTCCATAGAGAAACCCTGTTTTATTTTTTATTTTAAGTGTGCATACATATTTCCTGTATAAATTTCTTCTTTCTTTCTTCTTATTTAATTTGGGTTGTTTGCCTTTTATAAAAATGTCATTTTTGAAGACATTTGGGGCTGGTTTGTTATTATCTGCCCGGGCTGATTTGAAGAGTATCCGAGAGACCAATAATTTTACTTACACGTCTGTAACAAGAGTAAGGCAAGTCGGGGGCAGACGTTGAAGCAGAGGGGCGCAGCGTGTTGAAGAAAAAAATTATTGCGGTCGAAAAAAATAATATTGACAACATTTGTCTTTGACAAATATAAAATATTTTTGATTATTAACTGTTTAATAAATGTTTTGTTTTCGATTTGAATTTACCCGCTTGACAAAGCTGAGGTTGGTTCGTGATCCTGACATGGAAGAAATTTTTGCAAGTACTACAAAAAAATTTGCTGAAGATATGGTTATACCAGCAAACGTTAAAGAAACAAGAAAAAAGAAGCGACCCGAACTTTTTGAATGGCAAAATTATGAGTGATGTCAATATTGCTACAAAACAAAAGCTTCGTACACCAATTTTTGAATCGATTGGTGTTCTTTGATTCTAACTAACGAGGAGTTACGAAATGTTGGAATAAGTTTCAGAAGATTTTTGATTCATTTTTCTGGTGATCTTCTTAGCAAAATACACGCCGATAGAAAATTCGCTTTTGAATTTTTTCAATCAATTCACGACTATAGCCTTCAAGAATCCTATCTAAATGTTAAAATCGCGTTCATAGTTTTTGTGACATTGCCAACGACGATAGCTTCATGTGAACGAGGTTTTAGAAAATTGAAGTTAATAAAAAATTACCTGTGATCTAAAATGGGTGAAGAAAGATTGTCAAATGAGGCTGCTTTGTAAACCGAAAAACAAATAAAAGGAATGCTTCTCATTTTCAGAATATTATAAACTAATTCGGTTAGGTTGAGTATTTTATGAATCAGGGGAGCAAATTTAAACGTTTGCTTCAGGCGCCAAAACGAGTTGTTATGGCTCTGCTCGAAGAAACTGAGGAAAGTATTGAACTCTTAACACCTTCCCCTAGTCTTTGTTTTTGGAATCTTTTTGTAACCTCTTAGAAATTCAATCGCTCCTTCACTTACTTAACTATATGGCCCAATATAGTAACAATAAGTAAAAAACGAGCTTTCAAACAAAACTGAGGCCAAGCCGCATGAAAAAGTAGAAAATAAACTTTTCTTCACACACAGAGGTGGACTCAGATTTTTTGATTGGGACATTTCTCTTGAATATTCTTTCTCTTCATGAATCAAATCACTTATTACCTCTGATTGATCATACTGAAATATATCGGTGATTGTCAGCGAATAAAATCTGAGTCCACCTCTGTGTGTGAAGAAAAGTTTATTTTCTACTTTTTCATGCGGCTTGGCCTCAGTTTTGTTTGAAAACTCGTTTTTTACTTATTTTATTTTCTGCCTTTTTCACGTTAACTAAATTGTTATTACGTGCTGCATGGAGATATTTTAAAACAATTTTATGACGGCTGAAAAGACACTGGTTTACTGAATTTTCCTGATTTTCCATGTTTTCCACAGACTTTTCCTATTACTATGAATTTTTTTTAAAAATTTACATGAATTTTCCTCGATTTTTCATGCCAGTTTTCATGATTGTTGAAGAGAAAGTATTGATGCCAGTAGGACGGAAAAAAAATAATTCCGCATAGCTTATAAAACTTTTTTATCGGAAAATTTTCCGGAAAAGTCGGAAAATTCCAGAAATTCCAGGAAATTGGAAAATTCTGCACTTTTCCTGAAACAGATTTATCACTAATCATATCGATGAAAATTTTTCCGCTCTTCCGGGTTTTCCATGGAATTTTCCACAAAAGCAACTTTATGCAATGCATGAGAGAAAGTAATGATGCCACTTGATAGGGAACTTGATCCTGAATAATTTAGAAAATTTTCCGGAAAAGTCGGAAAATTCCGTAAAATTTTTCCGGAAAAGTCGGAAAATTCCGTAAAATTTTTCGGAAAAATCGGAAAACTCTGCATTTTTCCTGAAACGGATTTATCACTAATCAAATTTGTGCCAAATTTTCAAATGATTTTTCCCGATTTTCCGGGTTTTCCATGGAAATTTCCGGTTCAAATTTTGATAGATTCAATTGTCACGCGACATGAACCTGTGTGCCAAATTTCAGCTCGCTGTGATGACGCAAAGTGGGTCTACGAGAGTGTCGAAAATAGTAAAGAAATATATAAATAGACAAATTCGTGTACGAGTTAAAGGGAATGGCCTCAAAAAAATAATGCTAGTGCTTCACCAAATGTGGAAAAATTCACACTGTTTCTAATAATTGGGTACTTTTTAACATTGGAAATTTGTCATAAGTAAAAGCTGACTATAATATACCATAACCATGTATATACTCTACTTCAAAATTGTATTACATGAAATAAATTAATTTTTTTTTTAAAGATTAGAAAATAAACACAAAAATTATTTTTATATTTGATCTTCAATTTCGAATTTGTTTTAAAAGTACACATATGTGTAGCAAATAAAAGCCTTGTTGAACCCTTCTGATAAAAAACTCATTTTCCGTACGATTTCTAATTAAAACTGATATGATGTAAAAAGTAATATAAAATGCTTTACAGAAAGTGAATGCTTTGGAAGCCACGAGAATGCCAAATTTGCCATATATAATGCTTGGCAACACCCCTTGGCTCCGCGTCCTGTCAGTGTTTATAAATTGTGGGACATTTCTGAGTATTTTTAACTCATAAATCCCCTCTACCCAAATGGCCTCGTTACCAAGAGCCAATTAGCTTTATTGTATTAGGCTTTTAGGCTATGCAATCAAGTACTATTTCAGTTTCAATTCAATTTCACAGCTCTCCGCAGCCGCAACATTCGCCCAGAGTAAATACGTGGTAAAACGCGAGTGGTCGCGTTAACATGGAGAACACCGGCCTAAACACCTTTCCAGCTGTATTAGATATATAATCACAACAAGTAAACTTAGTATTTAGCAAGACATCCAGATTTTTAACCAACCTAGCATATGGTATGACAATGCCGTTGATCTTAACTACTGGTAGATCATTTAGGTCATAATCCCTCCTATTCACAAATAGACAATTTGACTTGTTTGGATTTAGAATTAGTTGATTGCGACTGGCCCAGTCACAGATCCCATCAAGGTCATTGTTAAGCCGAATGACGCCGTCCTCGATTAAGCCAATTGGCCTATCTAGATAAATTTGTACGTCATCAGGGTAAAGTTGAACCGAAGTATCTTGCAAAATCGTGGGTAGATCATTTACGTATAGACAAGAGAGAAGAGGACCGAGAATAGAAGTGAAGGGTTAAAGGAGATGAAACTGATTGAGTCTTAACCGATTGGCTACAGCAGAGGAGAACATTTTTAATAAGAGAGATAGCTGTAGGTGAGAAACTGAAATTTTGCTGCAATTTAAGAAGAAGGATATCATGATTAATCGAATCGAACGCCTTACTGAAATCCAGAAGGACTAGTATGGCTATCCGACCTCTGTCAACTGCGTCACCAATGTCCGACACCACTTTGAGCAATGCCGACTCAGAGCTATGTCGTGGTCTGAAACCTGACTGCCAGCAAGATAGCAAAGATTGTTGATTGAGAAAGGAAGTAATTTGAGAATGCATTAATTTCTGAAGAACTTTGCTGAGAAAGCAGAGTAGGCTAATCGGCCGAAAATTGCCTGGTGCAGAACATTTGCGAGACTTAGGAATTGGCAACACGATAGCTTTTTTCCAAAGTGATGGAAATTGCGAATGTCATTTGAAAACCAAGGGCATCCACTGGTACGCTGATGGCATATCCGCATTTGAACGTACGTATCATATAAATATTTGATATACACAGTGAAGAGCACAACCTTTTCATCCACCAAGTGACAGTTAAATACATTATCCCACGGCATCGCCCTGCAGTCATTCAACAGACTATCATAATCCAGATTGTTGTAATCACGGTAAGCGAATGAACAACTACGATATTGTTGCACCGCGTTGATGGATCGGACAGGACCCTCTGGAATTCGATAACGGCCTCCTGACTGAAACTAATTGGTGGTGAATAAACATCAACTAAAACACAGTTACATCCATTTGAACTAATTTCGACACAAAGGCACTCAAAACTAGCACAGGGATTTGAATGCCTCATCAACTTCGGCCTTATATAGAGTCCTTGACATAGACTGCCACGCAGGCTCCTCTGCGGCCAACACGGTCACAGGAAAAGATGGCAGGCAGAGAGACCGAACGGGAGCAAACATATTTATTCGTTTAACCACGTTTCAGAAACTAGAACAGCATGAACTCCAGATCCTTCGAAAAGCTCTAGCATTATATCAATCTTATTTCGGATGCTACGCGCATTTAGATGGCATACATTGAGTCCTGTATTCTGAGCATCAAAGATATTGAAAAGCGATCTAACTCCATACATCGGCGATTGGCTAACAAAAGGTATCATAGATATGCTATGCTCTACCTGAGACACCTCGCGCGATTTCCCCACAACTAGAAGGAAACTAAATAATTCAAGAGTTGATGATAAAACTAGTAATTGATTAACTAATATAAAAATTTGAAAGAAAATAGAAATAAAATTATTAAAATTTCTTAAAATACAGAATGTCAAATAATATATAATGCTCATAATAATTTTGTCGTTACTATTAACTCCCGCCGTTTATGGAATTGGAACTGGTCGTAGAGTTTCCAATTGGCTGATGTTGGTTATTATTCTACTCGCTGCATCATCCTTTTTTATTTTATTGTAGACAAGGTCATTCCTCGTAAAAGCAGAATATATTTCGCCTGACCGTCGCATACGAAGAGCCGCACGAAGGATAGTATTATTTAGGTGCGTTAGGCTTTCATTAATATGGATAATTCCGTCGGATATAAATTTGCAATTAATCTCATTTATTTTGAGTCCGCCATGCTTTCTAAGAACCCCCATAAATAAACTTTTTTCATTGTGGCATGAGAGCCTGACAATGAGTGGGTTGTTTACATGTCTACTATGATGACCATTTGTGTTCTTGTTTCGGTTAGACTTCAACCAAAAACACCCGAATAGGGAGATAAACAATGTCCGATGACGTCAGAGATATTTTTAATGACTGAAAGAGGCTCAAGCGTATTTACTTGTGGAAAATTTTTTACAACGACGTCGCTAAGACGATTAATACGTTTCGTGTCATCGATAGCTGCTTCAAACGATTCGCATTTTTGCTGCACTTCACTCACAGTCTTACGTAGTGACTCGACTTCCAGGCGCAGTGCACAGACAGATTCATTTATTTTGTCAACTAATGCTGCTTCTAATGACTGCATCTTTTCGTCGATTATAGCTGTAATGCTTATTATAATACGCTACTCTAAACGCACCAACACATCATCATCAGTAGTAACATTAGCTGGAAGGCATAGCGATGTTGGAGTGCGGACCTGATCATCAACACTCTGCTGACTAGTTTGCACTTGTAGAGCTTTGCCCGAATTTTTGGTGTTGCGACCTGCCATTGTTAAAGCCACAGTAATTAAAATTATTTGAAAATTATAGAAATTCACAGAAGGAATCGATTAGATTAGATCTTCGATATTAGATTACTTCACCCATAAAAATGTAAATTCAAAAGAAAGCACTGAATTAGATTATCCGGCAAATAAAAGAAAAATTGCGGGAGCAACACCAACCACGTTATGCTGTCATTGATTCTCGAGCGATAATATGAAGAGAGAGAAAACTAGAGCTTAACCATAGCTGCCGCAGACATCCATTTATTTTACTTATTGTAGCTCTTATATGATTACAGCAGGTGAACTTCGAGTTAAGCTCAAAGCCAAGGGGTTTACCTGAATTAACAACGGTGTTGTTGATAGATATTGGTGGGACAGTATTAGGATCAATTCTATTTTAATAAATCGATAAGCATTTTGACTTATTGGGATTCAACTCCAGGTTATTCAGCAGTGACCAATTATATACACGCTGTAGGTCATCTTTGAGTCGGCATACGCAGTCCTCCATCAAGCCGATTGGTCTGCTTAGGTACATTTGTACGTTGTCAGCGTACAGATGAATGGAAACATCTGATATTACGTCCATAATGTCGTTTAAGTAGAAGCAGAATAGCAAAGGGCCAAGAATGGATCCTTGAGGAACTCCAGATAATATAGACGTTTCACCGGAGCATACCTCATTCACCCTAACAATGTGACTGCGTTCACTTAAAAAACTCTTGACGAGTTTTACTGCAGACGAAGAACATAAAAATTCTTTTGAAGGTTTTCTCAGTAGTTTCCAATGATTGATAGAATCGAATGCCTTGCTGAAATCAAGCAAAGCAAGGATTGTAAGCTGGTCTTTATCTAGCGCTTCGTGTATATCTGATGTTACCTTGAGCATAGCAGTTTCGCAGCTATTTGAAATTATGAAATTCTCATAATGAAATCAATTAGTAATCGACACCTTAATTTGAAATCCTTTTTGGTTCTACTGGAATATATTCTGAATAATAATAACGTCGCCCATATTTTGAAAAATGTTTCAATTCCATAATATATTGATAGGATCTTTTTAAAATTAATAATTCTTTCGATTGAAATGCAATCGATTCCGCTTGTCTAGATGGTTTTCTACGCTAAGTTACATCGTATGTATGAAATGTATAATAATCCAGCTGGAAAAACAACCTTCATGTGATAAAGAAGTCAAGTGTGCAGTCGCAAAAATTTTTGAGTTAAATTCTTGTGTTCTTTGAGTGCTTTGTTAAAGGTGAGTAATGCCCAAATATTTTTTGCTTTTTTCATTATAGTTTTCTTACTGACTGCTAAGCAATTAAAATATCTGCGAGCCATAGAATTAAGTTCAATTTGATTTGTTAACATCAACAGTTCCTGATGGATCGCAAAATTGCTGGGACTAGCAGAAGACATTTTAAAAGATGGGTTCATAGACAAATAAAAATAAAAAAAATCGGTTGAAGAAATTAATAATAGTTCGAAAAATATAGAATCTGTTAATTTGTTTGAAAATAATGAAAGTACATATATACGAATCTTGGAACAATTGTAATGATTTCCCTGTTAAATGGAATATGAGATCAGTGAGACTTGTAATAATTCTAATGACCTAAGAGGTTGGTGTGTCAAGCACCAGATTAATAGAGCGGCCCCGGAGATCTTCTAGATATTTTTAATAAGGCAGGATTGAAAATTCCAAAGACAAAGACCTATAAATATAATTCCTATATCCCTACGGAAATATTGCACCTACGGCATACTTAGAAATATTAAATTTAACATTCATGAATGAAGTAGATAGTTTATATATTAATATTGGGATTGATGGATTGGTCCTGTTCAAAGTTCACTGCATAATTTGTGGCCAATTCTTGGTTCATTGTCTGATTATCCAGAAATTAGACCTTTTTTGATTGGGGCATACCTTGGTCTGAACAAGCCGAGAAATCCTAATGAGTTCCTTCTGAATTTGTAAAAGAATTGAAATCCATACTAATCCAAGGCATATTACTAAGTGATAGGAAAGTATATCTAAAAATTCGGTTATTTGTTTGCGATACTCCTGAAAAATCATTTAACATTAGCGCTGTGGGTCACACATCGGGGAATGGATGTTCGAAATGTAAGGAATAAAAAAAAAATCAATAATAGGTTAACATATTCCACCTTAGTTGGGCAGTTAAGGACAAACGAAAATTTTCAAAAATGCTCTGATATTTCTTATCACACAAAGTATTTCACAGAACATAGGCACTTTTTGGAAAATATTGTGCATCTGATAGACTTAAGGCCATATCACACTATGAGTGTTGCTCTCGTGAGATCTCACATGAGCTATAAAATGACAGATATCAAAATGTAAAGACGAAAAATAAACTCATGCGAGCGTCATTTTCTGAACTCACATGAGTTTCAGTAAAATAGAAACGGTTCTAATTTGTTGGGGTGTGAGTTAACCTAAAAATTGTATTGTCAAAAGTAGGACATTTTTTCAAAATTAGTATCGGAAACAAGGTATTTTTATAATTTAAAAAGAACATATAAATGTAAATTTAGATTGAATGGACCAAAGATGCTGTTTTTAAATTGGCTGAGTTATGGCAGCTTTATCCTTGTATATACGACAGCACTAATAGTCTGTATTCCAATAAACATTCCAGGAATAATGCCTTTTACGAAATTGCGAACAGTCTTAAGAATATATTGCCTCTCATTACAAGCGAATACCTCAATACCTCAACGTGTTATTAAAAACCTGAAGAGCATTTTATGTTTGAAATTAGAACTAATCAGCTGTTATAAACTGCCTTGCTTTAGCTGATATGGACTCTCGCAGAATTGTGTTTTGTTTTTCGATAAGAGGCTTTACAATTAATATTAATTTTTCAAACGATTTTGGCGTCATTCGAACAAAGTTTTAAAAGCCTTTCTCATCTTCCACTTTTGGCTCATCGATGACTAAATTGGTTAAATCACGTCATGAATTTCTTTTCAATAGCCACGGCCGAGAGCAAAGACGCTTTTTTTTTAATTCGGTTCTTAAATATCCGACGAATAATACACATTATGTATTCCCAAAATGCTGGTGTAAATTAAAACTTTTCTCGGGTTTTCCATTGTTACTTTCATGACAGTTGACGTTCACTCATATGATTATAGCTACTCAAGGTGTGAAGATGTACACAAAGTACACATGTCCGTTTGACGTCATATGACTTTTCATAGGTATATTTCATAAGAAAACTCACGTGAGCAACACTCATAGTGTAATATGGCCATTAGGGATAACGAAGCATAACCGTAGAAAGTTAACTATAGCTCAAAAAGAAAGTATGATCAATTAGCGCCTTTCACTTCATCCTTTTATCCCAAGAGAGTTTATAAGAAAATCCAGGAGTATAAATGAATATACGAGGTGGAAAGGGACTGAATTTCGGCAGATAATATTATATACTGTTATTGTACTGTTACGCGCAACAAAGTGACACAAGCGACATCTGTTGGAAGTAGAAACAACTATGGGTTAGGGACATCTTAGTAAACTTTGGGTTCGGAGAACGGAATATTTAGGAAGGTTCTAGTATATTTTGTAGAGTATAAATACGGCGCCTCTCACATCCAGGAGGCGGGGTCTTATTTCAGACAGTGAAGTGAACGAAGTAAACTATTTGGATTGTGATAATTAGAAGTACAATATTAGCGATAACTAAAGAGTTGAGTTGATAATTGTTTGTGAATTGTGAAAGTAAACAGTAAAGTTAAATAAAGAAAGAACTTTTGAATTATATCTGAAATATTGTTTTTTAAATAACGAACTAAAACCACGCTCGTAATAGTACTTTTCAAAGGTGCTATGGATGAGGATATATTTAATCACTTTTTGCTACTGCACGGTCCATATAGATTGATATCTTGCCCAAAAAACTGCCGGAGCAATTTAGTCTGCGTCAAAGAAATGCTGCAAATATTTGTACATAACTTCACTTTTTTAAACGGAAACGGCAAAATTAGTTTTAATGTGCACAATTTATTGCATTTAGCAGAGTCAGGCCATACTTATGGTAATATGGAAAGTTTCTCTGCATATGGATTTGGAACAGCTAAATAACTGCATTAATGAAGAGAAGAAATATGCCAATTATCAAGACGTTTATAAAAGGAAGATTTCAAGATTTTTGAATACAGTGACATCAGAACAGATTTATATAAACTACAGCTGTAACATGTTCAACTTATTTTAATTTTTTCTTTGGAGATTGTGTGGTACGCCATTATAAATAATAGAACTTAAAAACGTTGTCTCCCACACTTATTTGATAAAAATTATTTGCCTCGAACGTGGACCCGTTTCTCGGCTATCTTCAGTACACTAATGAAGATAGCCGAGAAGCTGAAACCGGTCTACATTCGAGGCAAATAATTTTTATCAAATAAGTGTGGGAGACAAGGTTTTTAAGTTCTTTTATTTATGTTCTACTTAAGCGATTTGTTTCCTGATAGCTATTGCTATATTAATCCCCAGATTCCAGTTAAAGTTCTGGAATTTACAACAGATTTGAATCACGACGAATATATCATAGGTTTGAAATTTCTCCATACCTCTCCATGTTTTGAATCTTCATATGATTCCATATTGACACTGGGAATCGGCCTTACCAAAGATCTCTCTACAGAAGAACGGAAATGTAAAATAGTCCACATAGTATATGTAAAACACTGTGTTTACCTGTAAATGACGGATTTGTATTCATTCCTATATTACATCACTGTACTTGTTAAATGCATGATATCTTTGCATTGCCAATTATTCCACAAACTAGTGATTAATTAATAAAATAAAATTAATAAAACAATTTATAGCAGAACTATGTCCCTACGCCTGTTTTTATATCCAATGCTGCAATTGAGCAAATTCTACTTACACTTTACAATAATAATGAAAATGAAGGTTATCGACATAGACTATGTTTAGATGGGTCAGTATGCTGCCTCGCGAAAACTTCAGGATAAGGTAATGGTTGGGAGCAGGAATGAAACATCACCCTACATACATATTTCGTTCGGCAGAGGGACCACTCAGACCTGTCTAAACAGGGTCATACTTGCCATTTACTCTTATATTTTTAAGTTTTATTATTCTAATTTCTGATATCACAAATATAGATTTTCCTGAAATTTCAAAGGACTGAAATGACATCAAGGACATAGCCTTGACTAGCTCGACATATTGTTCTTCTGGATATGATAGCAGAATTTTTTTATTTTTTAATAAGAACACCAATTGAAATATTACCCATCAGAAGTATGGACGAATTGAAATCTTTAGATTCGAAGATTATGCAAAAACCGACTTTTCAAAGCAACTTACAACCTAAAGAAGGGTCAGCAAGAATGATCGGTACTTTTGCGAGTCTACTAGGTATGTATTTTATAATCGATATACATATGTTGCAATACTATGTGCTCTAACTAATGAATTTTTTTTTAAGCTAGAAGAGGCAACTTTTGTTTTTTAAATTTTTAAAGAAAAAATAAATATATTTTAATTAAATTAAAAGTATTCTTTGCAAGCAATACCTTTTTTATTGCTTAAAATAAAATAGGAAAGTAATTCTTCTTTGTTGTTTCCTAGTCAAGGCCGTATATATGGGGTGGGTTTGAAGGGTTCAAACCCCCTCCATCTTGTAGCCTATATGCTCTTTAATCTGATAAGCCACAATTCTTTATATGTAGCGGCTCGCAACAATTGGTTTTGTCATTTTATATCTTTCCTCCGTGGCCCTTTCAGGTAAAGCAACTTTAGAAAAATTAGAGATTTCTCTTTAAGATTGTTTACCAGGGCAAACGTATATTTGTTCAAGAAGGCTTTTTTTGCATTCTCCGCTATATAGCTGAAGCTAAATATTTTTTTATTTGTTATCTGGTTTTTAAATTTTTTTTAATAAAATTTTTTTTCTATTTTTCTAATTTTTTTGGTCTTTTTCATTTTTTTCATTTCTTTTCTTTGCTCTATTTTTTCATTTGTTTTTCAAGTAACTCAATTTTGCTATTTGGGACCTGTTGATGAGTCAAAACCAAGACTTGAAACTTGTCACCCAAAATCAAATGGGTTGTGTGATGAAATAATAAATAAATTTGTTTAGCTTTTGCTATATACCGGAGAATCCAAAAAAAATTCCTTCTTTAACAAATATAAATAGAGAAAGAAATAAGCAGTCCAGTATGTATTTATATATATACACGTCAGTAGATGGTAGCTACTTTGATACAATGTAGCTTAATCGCAATGGTATTTTAAATTTTGTTCACATATTAAACGGAATAATAAGTCTAAGGTTAATTGTTTTTTATCGTTAAAACACCAACTTTTGTTGTAAATAATAAAAATATGGTAACTAATATTTTCCATGAGCATCCCATGATTTTATTTAAATAGATTACAAAATTAGTTGTTTACTTTTTAGGGCATTTCAAATAATTACATAGTTATAACTAAAAGTCCTTAAAAAATAAAATTTTGTTTTCTATTAATTTTTTTTGAATTGTTTTCTTGGACCCGGCGCAATAAGATCACTCTGCTAAGTGCTCCTTGAAATGTTACATAAAATTGAAATGAATGAAGTACTTTTCCACTTCACAGTAAGAAGGAAAGACTAAATTTAAGATTATGTAATTTCTTTCTTTTTTAATAATAAGTGGACTTTTATATATATTTTTTTCTTGGAATGTAAATAGGGGTTAAACAACATGTTTTCAAAAATAACTTTTTAAAATTCTGCAGACCCACGGAGCATTAATTGAAAATTACCGTGCACTCAATTATCGAAATCTGTATAGAACTTATATGTATGTAGATGAATAGAATTTTTCGATTCAATTGAAATGTCATCATAAATTCAAATTCAAATATTCCTTTATGGAAAAACCTTAAGCCGAAACTTAAGCCTATGACAATAAAGTTTCTGGCTCACGGCGTTAAGGCCGTCCGTGAATACAATTTTACTGCTAATTCTAAAAACTAACTCTATTACAAGGTTCGTGTTTCCAATTCTTAAATCTAAAAGTAACTAAATTCAATTGTACAATTCATAATACTAAGGTAAAGTTGTAATTTCAATGTAACCTAACTTCGAACTTCAAGAAAAAACCTTGGTGTATAAGTATGACTTTAGTTTTATTACATGAATTCTGAATCTAGATCAAATTGTAAATCTAACTCTAATGTTGGTTTGTCCGTTAAAGTCTAGTGGTTAACCCATTTGTTGTCAGATATTGTTGAGTGCAGGAAGTCGTGCGTTAGTGTCCTCTGTAGTGTATTTGAGGAGTTCTGTTGGTCCTCTCGTAGTGCCCCTATCGTCTAGGTAGTTCCTCGCACTCGTGAAAAATGTGGTGTACTGCAATGGGTGGTGAGTTTGCGCAGAAGTCGCAAGTGGCACACGATTGCTTTCGGAAGAGGTCTTCTTTTGTGGCCAGGAAGTGGCCCAGCATGACTCTGGAGATCTCAATCATAGTTCGTCGTGGCAGATCGAACATATCCGGTGTTTTTACTTCCCTGTGGTGGCTCGTCAGGAAGTGGTTGGAATTATTTCATTATTCTCGAAGCCGTTTATAGTGTGAGATCGCAGCTATAAAGGCTGGAGGGGAGATGGGGGAACCATCTCTCGCAGCTGTGCGTTTAGCCAGGCAGTCCGCTTTTTCATTTCCTGGTATGCCTACATGGCCAGGACACCACGCGATCCAGATTCTGCCATTTTGTAACGTGGCTCTGACGTTTACTGCCAGGGTGTTTTTGTTTTTGTGGTTTTGAATGGCCTTGATTGGTGGTGCCCTCTTGGTTGGCTTCCACCTGGCTGCCTCTCAGATTGCTGTGAGTTTGACCGTGTAGACATTGCACCAGTGAGGGAGCTTATGACAGATTTGTGCCTGTCTGGTTACATTCGCTGCTGTGACCGGCATGGCTACAGCGGAGTCCGCCTTGGAGGCGTCTGTATAGAGTATTCTGTCCGCTTGCAGTCTTTTTTATAGTCTCGTGGTGTAGTCGTTATTTACGTCTTTTAGTTAGTTAGTAATGATTCTTTTGGTCTTGATTCTCCAGGGGGGTAGAAGGGGGACTGGGTTCAGAGTTTTAGGGTCAAAGGTAGTGGATTTGAGGGGTGTGTGAATGTCTTCCACAGATATGTGAAGGCCTAATTTTGTGCGTGTAGTACGTTGACGGTTGGTGGACAGGATGTTCACAACCAGGTCGTGATGGGGGCCTGGGGGTTATGGAGATTTTTGAGGAAGAGACTAGCAGCAAGCTGGTGTCTTCTATCTGGGAAGGTGGGGAAGACAGGTTCAGTGAGCAGGCTGTCAATAGAAGTTGTACGTAGAGCACCAATGGTCGTTCTGGCTGAAACATGATGGCCTTCTCTATTTTGTTTAGGTTGAACTTGGTAGAGAATCCGTAGATAGTGATCACGTAGTCAATGATACTCATGATCAGATGTATAACAATTGGGATGGCTGTTTGAAGTGGGGGTTCTGCGTGAGAAGGTTGTTGCGCCGGTTGATGCCTTCAACCACCATGTTGGTATGTTAACTCCAATCTAGCGTCTTGGAGAGGCGCAGACCCAAGATTTTTAGTTCGCTCTGTAATGGGATTGAAACTGTGTCGTAGGACAATTCGATTTCTCTGCAGCCGTGTAGCGCTTCTAGTTTGCTTGGCACCATTAATTTCGGATCAGGCTGAGATTTTCCTCAATGTCTGTGTGAGAATTGAGTTCACGAATGGTGGGCTGCCAGATGCGTAGCATCTTATATTGTCTGCATAGATTTGGTAGGAAAGGTCACGTACTGCGCTCAGTTGAGTCGACAGGGAAGTGGAGTAGGCTGAAAAATATGCACAGACAGCGGAGAGCCTTGCGGTAGATCGTTCTCTAAAGCATAGGTGGAGGAGAAGTGGTGCCTGATCTCACCTTGATCCTCCTGTCGGTGAGAAAAGACTCAACCAGCTTTGTGAAACGAGTGCCAACCTTCAATTCTATTAGCTGCTTGAAGACGGAGTGCTTCGGCGTTCTATCGAAAGCCTTTTCCAAATCGATGGACAGCAAAACAGTGTGCTGGCCTCTAGATAAAGCGCATTTTAGGTTGCGCTCCAGTACCTGCCTGCCGAGTTTTCTGAGTAACTCTACCTGGTCTGTAGCTCCATACCATCGGAAGCAGTTTTTGTTCTAGGAGCCAGCTTAACCTGTTTGCCATCACTTCCTCTAGGAGCTTCGATATTATTTTAAGGAGGGATATAGGTCTGGTTTCGGATGGGCTTGGTATGCGGGAGCTCCCCTTTCGGATTACGCGAATCTCTGCCAGTTTCCACTTTGTCGGAAGCCAGCCGAGTGCCAAAATCTGATTAAATAGCCCCGTCAGTCTGGCCTGCCAGATTTGCTTAATCATACCAAAGGAGATGTTATCCAGACCAAGAGTGGATCCTTGGAAGGAAGTGGCGAGATGGGGTTGTTCTCAAAATCTCGTTGTTTGCGCATATGCAAATGCGCCTTCATAGAGTGATACGTTGGAGGGCGGTCTGCATCGGAGGAGTAGCTAGTGCAGTGCTTGACAAGGTGTTCAGCCATGAGCACTGGGTCAGTGACAATGACCTCGTCGACTCTAAGGCCATCATCGTAAATTATATGCTTAATAAATTAATTATATTAAATTTACATAAAATTCCGATTGTTCAGTTCACATTAATTCTCAGTTATTCTTTCGCTTCAAGAGGGTATTAGGTTACTAGGCTAAGCCCCTCCCATTCGTGATCTATATATAAGGCCTTGCTTCCTATATCAGTAGTAAGGCAAATCTTTCACTTATCTTCCAAAGAAGCAGACATGAAGGAAACGGAGAGATCTGCATATAATATTCCAAAGAAGCACACGGGTTCTTCTTTGTAATGGCATGCAATGGATAAAAAGATACGAATAGGAATATGGAGGGTAAGTGCTTCCAAGCTTCAAAGAATTGCTGGTTAATGCCTATTTGTATGCTTCCATTTCCCGCTGGGAGCTACCCACTGAAATTCGTATTTTCTGTTATTCCAGTAATCCATTAAATCGGCATTAATATTAATACGTTTTTGTTTGTAATTATCGATTTCATAAGATGCTATTATCATTTATTTCAATTTCCTGCTCATCAGATAATGAATTGTTGGCAAGCTCCAATAATTAGGTAATTCCACTTATGAATAAGGAGGAAGTACTTTGTATCGAGCTTTCATAGAATAAATAATGCGCAGTAAATTAGAAAAATACTTTAAAAATAAACTGCCTTAACGACGCCGTCGGAAGTATCACTTTATCGATTTAAACCACTTATAGGGCCTTTCTTGATACAATTTCAAATCATAATAATAATGATGCAATTTTTAATGAATACGATGTCGCCACAGCGACAGCGATGACGTTAACTTTCTCTTCAATAACATGTAGAGAAAGTTACATATAATATAAATATACGGCTTAAAAATGCATGACTGTTAATTTATTTTCATTAAATTTAAATCTTCAATACAAAGGACAAATTATACTGTGGGATATACGTAAACAAATTTAGTAAATGTAATAATGTGAATAAATAATGTGAATAAATTTGAGGTATGATAGAGGTATTCAATAGTCTTTGGAACGGGAAAAGGACCCTTCCTCTGTCAGATGATATGACATAAAACTCTTTATTGTTGTGTAGAATAAAAGTTACAGGGTCCTAGAAAAGTTCTTTAAATCACAGATCCCCTACCCATAAATGAAGCCCATCCCCAACTGTCGTACAATCTTCTGCATATTTTTACCCATATTTAATATCAATCTCTGAAATATATTTCACCCGAATAATAATTTTGTAAAATGGACATTATTTTCTATTTATAGTTAGAATGAGATGTCCAAGAATAATTTAATGTGAATAAAACCCATTTTCTTTTAAATGATTCATATTTAAATTTTTAAAGTAAAGCTTTATATATCTACCACCAACTTTTGGACATCTAAGGTCACTGTAGTGTATACAGCAGGCAGTTCAAGGCTTCATTGCTGTCCTGATGAGATCGCCCTGCACTCCTGATCGAAGCATGCAAACCCAGTAACTGACTAGTACCTTGGTACTTGTCTTTTAAACATTGCACGCAGTAGGCGGCCTGTTGATTTGTATATTATACGGATCTCGAAATACTCCAGCCCCCTCTTCCATCATTTTCTTAATTTTATTTTGATTTTTATAATAAAAATCAATTTTTGATTCTGATTCTTACAATATTAATAAAAAGAAATGATATTTTGGTTTGGAAAATTGAAAATAATTGCCGTTGAAAACACAAATCCAAGTTCTATATGGTTGTGTTCAGTCTGACGAGGTTTGGAGCGGTGCGGTTACGTCCGCAAGTGTCTTTAAAGGTCACAGATATCGATATGGCAAACTGTTGGGTCGTTCAAGGGCGGTGCGCTACGACCCGTGCTAGATCGTTTAGAGGCGGTTAAATGAGACATCAAAATTTTCGATTACAATCGCGTGAAATCGCTTGTGTGAGTAACATTTTGAGAGTTGTTATTTGAGATAATATTCGACGATATGGATATTGGTAGGCTTATTGAGGCTATTAGTAACGACAGGTGTAATGGGAATACTACTGCCTTTGTGTTTTATTTTACTCTAAATATTATATAAAAAAAATCAAATGTAGCACTTGACATCCGAAAATATAAATAAAATCTCTCAGGGCGTTGTTGGAATTCATTGAATTTATTGATTGGATTTGTTTTTCTTTTTAAAGACTTTTTGAATTTAAAATTTGATTTTACATATAGAAAACTCGCATTGATCTTGACGTGGATATGTTTAATGCTCAAATAACTACCGCTCGAAACCACTTCGAATTGAACAGAAATCAGCGCATTACCACTTCTACGTTTTCGTACTTTCTGTTTCTAGAGTTTTGAAGCTGTTACGCGTGCAACCACTCCGCTTCAAATGTCTCCAGACTAAACACGGCCCAACTCTTTCCCTGAGGTATTTTAGTCGATAATTTATACAAATTGTATGAATATCTGGACAAATAAAATGGAATTACCAATGCAATAAATGAATTCTTCTTGACTTTCTTTTCGTCAAAAGAATTATCCAATTCTGGTTTCCACTGAGTATATTATAGTCCAGTCATATTAAAACAGGCCTTTGGCCTACAAAAGGTGGGGTAGAAAGGATTTAGTTCCGGGCCTCGATGAAAAATTCAAGTTTTCTATCTTGGAGGCGGTCAGCGTTCTCCGCCATGTTGGATTAAAGGTATACAAAGAATTGGTTTTTTTAAAATAATTCCTCAAGGAGTGGATATTGGATGGAATTTTAGGTACTATGTATTTGCTATCTTATAAAGGGAGAAAGCTTTTTAATGATATATGCTACTTTGTCTTCATGTCTTACTGTCATTATTCAATCAAGCAAAATATTTCTTTTTATTTCCTTCCACAGCGAGGAAATCTTGCTGTGATCAAGACATTCATTGATTGAAGTTACTGCGTGATGGACAATCTCTAGAATGGTTTCATTTTAATTATGATTATGAAATATGTAAATGAAAGCATCGTGTTGTCATGAATTTCGAAAGAATTTTTGTAGCCAGGCACATAAGATGGAATGGAAAAGGTTTCCAATCTGTAAAGGCCATATATATCTTAATACTGGAATCTGTGCCAACAACATACTATGTTTATGAAAAGTGGCTCGAAAAACTGCGTATTTTTCGATAATATGTTTACATACGAAGTCGAAGTGTTATAAAATAAAATAGATAAAAAAATATTAAGTTGAACGCCTTGTTTTTTACGTTAGATGAAATACTAAAAGTTAGAAAATAATTATGGGTCACAAATGTGAGGCTACTGTCTATTGTGGGGTAACTACTGTCTCAAGAGCAGTGACGTTCTCTAGTGATGGAGCACAAGATTCATCCACTTTGGGTTTCTGTGTCAGCGAATTAAATAAGTAATTGGAGGCTTTGATTAGACTTAAACATAACCGGGGGAGGGGGCTTAGGCTTTTAGATTTCCTCATGGTACATTTTTTACTGTCAAAGCAAGTGATAATCAAATTTTGATCCGCATTTGAATTCGAAAGTTCACAGGTGAAAGCCAGGATGCCCCTGGTTTTACTTAGGACAGCCCACCAATAATGCCAGCAAGAGGTAAAGAAATAATTAAAAATATAGCACTGAATTGGAATTGCATATCATCTCTTAATAAAATTGTTCTTTATTAGATTTCAAGAAGTTTGATATAACATTTCGTCATGAGAACATTTTATTGTATTAACCATACTATTTTTACATTTATTCCTCACTAATACGATATAAACTGATATTAACTGAAACTTACGTACTTATGAAAGATTGCTGATATCGAGCCCGAAACAAGCTGTTACAAGACAACACTTACTGAACTGATTTCACATTCACTATAAACTCTTCAAAAGAATAGGCAACAGTGAACTTCTGTCTAGGCTAACAACGCGGTTGCCTAGCGGTCCAACCTTGAACGGGGGCCGAAATACCGAAATGGCATACATACGACACCGGGCATTAAAAAAAACTTGAAATTTGAACTTGAGTAAAATGTTTGAATTTCTCTTGAAGCTAACTAGCTTGGAATCTCAAGATATCCGCAAGGACAGACGAAACTTGAATGCCTTCTATCTAGGAGATTTATACGGCACGTTAGAAAACGAGTGTTTACACCTGCGACCTCAATTGTTGTCCGCGGACAATACGTGGGAAAAACAATTATCGGCCCTGGAATTATACAAGTACATCATGGAAAAAGGCTTTTTGGACATTTATCCAAATGTGCAAATAGCGCTTCGGATATTGTTGTATACACCAGGGTATAACATCTCGGGGCAAAACGGTAATTTTCAGCGCTAAAGCGCGAATAAAGAACTATATAAGATCCACCACAGTGAAGATGAGACACAATTCACTCTCTGTGCTGTATATAGTCAGAAATGATGCAGTCTGTCGACCATAGTGAGGTAATCCGTTCCATTGCAGGGAAGACAATCTAAGGGTATGCTTACACGCAACGAGCTTTCTTTGCATATGATTTCGTACTTATTTGTGATATTTCTAAGTCTGCACGTTAAATAAATGAAAAATAACAGTAACATTTTTGTTTTATCCAATTATTTAAAAAACGGGCCCTGGCTCTGTTAACCGCCTAGGAGCCTAGGTATAATCAAAAGGACTTAATATATTAAATTATTATAAAAAATATATATACAATGTGTATCTTCGAAACTTGATCAGACGAATACTAGACACCTAGGCAAACAAAAAACTTTATGGTAGGGGGGGGGGGGGGTCCACATCAACCATTTAGGACTTACAGGGTGATTAAGAAAACAGAGAGATTTTCACATAACACCCAGTATCTAAAAAAATACAGGGCGTAGGGTCACAGTTAAAAGCTTATTGTATGCAGAGCATCATTGCCTTTCCAATGACTGCTCAACCAGCTTTGTACCCCACTCGTCTCAGGAGTTATATGGGTCGAAATTAAAAATTTAGGATTTTCTTACCATTTTTTAATTTGACCTCTATTATTTTTATAAAACGGTCGTTAACATAACTGTTTTTTATAAAAAGTGTGAACTGTAGACTATCCTCTTTAATTTGCTCTATTACACCCTATGTGCTAAGTGTAGCCCTTTAAGAGCTATTAGCTCTTAACCTATTCTCAAACCTATTCTCAACGATAATTTGTTCTCTTAGCACGTCATTTTAAAAATTACGTTTAATTTCGGTGTGACCTGAATAGGTCATGAGTTAGTAACTGTTTAACGGCTACAGTCAATACATAGGGTGTAACAGGTCAAATTAAAGAGGAGAGTCTACAGTTTACAGTTTTTATAGAAAAAAGTTATGTTAACGACCATTTTGGAAAATGATAGAGGTCAAATTAAAAAAAAGGTAAGAAAATCCGAAGTTTTTAGTTTAGACAACCATAATTCTTTATGGGAGAGGGATATGGGGCTGGTTGAGTAGTCGTTGGAAGGGCCATGATGCTCTGCATACAATCAGCCTTTAATTGTGACCGTACGCCCTGCAGTTTTTAAGATACTGGGTGCTATGTGAAAATCTAGCTTATTTTCTTAATCACCCTGTTCCTCCCACACGGTTAGTGTGGACCCCCCCTTCCACCACTGCCAAACAATTTTTGTTTTTCTAGGTGTCTAGTATCGGCACATTTCGTTTGATCAAGTTTTGAAAATGCACACTGTATATACAGGGTGTTTCCCCTTAGGAACTCAATAGAGCAGGAGGTGATTAAGAAAAAAAAGCTAGTTTTTCAGACAACATCCTTTATCTGAAAAACTGCAGGGCATACGGTCACAGTTAAGAGCTCATTGTATGCATAACTTCCTGGCCCCTCCAACAATTGCTCAATCAGCTCCACAGCCCTTTTCTCTCTAGAGCTATGGTTGTCTAAACTAAAAATTTCAATTTTTCTTACCTTTTTTTTTTACTTTGACCTCTATTATTTTGCGAAACGGTCATTAATATAACTTTTTTTTATATATACTGTAAACTGTAGACTGTCCTCTTTAATTTGACCTATTTCATCCTATGTTCCACTGTAACCGTTATAGTGTTATTAGCTCTTAACCTATTCTCAAAACTATTCTAAAACCTATTTTCAAAGATAATTTGTTTGGTGACTGCAAACACGTCATTTAACGCTTTATGTGATGAAAATTTTAAGGTTATATCACCCGAGGAAGGTACCCGATACCCTCACATAATTTGCACTCAAATTCGTGTATGGCGAAGAAAGTATTATTTTCAAATTTATGACCACTACTACACCTAGTGTATTTTCATGAGCTCTTAGTGAAAGATATTTCGCAGTTGTTGCCTGCGATGACAGGAATTCGTCCCATATGCGCACACTGACGCAACGAATTGGTGGCACCTACGGGACAGGCAATAAGTAATAAAACGGAGGTAAAATGACAACGTAATAAAATATCAGCGAGGAAAATGATTTTCAGATTTTACTCTCATAAAATGCTCCCGCGCTTTTGTGAAAACAGGTTTTTCTGAAATATGGAGAGAGTTGATTCCAAAGTTGTTGGTGTAATCCTATGATATTTGAAAAGCACGTGCTTTTGTTTACATTCGTCTTGCTCTGATTATTAGATTATCTTTGGTACAGCCCTCGGGAATAACCCGCCTGAGTAAATACTATGTATGTACTACCATGAACTCATCTCGTTTGTTTGAGGGTGGGAAATTAAATTTAGTTAGTTATTAAATTTTCATAAGTTGATTTAATACGAAAATGTTGAATTTCTGAACTCGGAAGAAAAGGAGGAACTGCTGATGAAGACGAGACATGGCTTCCATCCAGGAGTCCCAGTAATGGCGACGATTCGGATATTGAAGACGTCCTTGAAGCAGAATTGGAAATCAACGTGGAAGAATAGAGTGATGACGACAAGAAGAAAAGGAAAGTGATTATTTTGAAGTTCGAGACGAAGTTTTATGGAGAAAACTCCATATGGTCAGACTCAATCAAGATCTCATAACATCGTTCGACAGAGAGGTAAGCACTTATCTACCTAAATATATCGTACGAATAATTAGAGTATTTGTTACCTACCTAAGAACTATTTATTATTCTTCCAGGTAGTGTTGCAAGAGGCTGTTTGTCTTCAACACCTTTGGACACATTCAACAAAATATGTTCAAATCGTAAGTCCAGGCAAATTATTGACGAATGAAATGCCTGCCATCCAGGTACCAAATCTAAAGCTTGGCAGTCTCTGACGGAGACAGAGCTAGATGCATACATTTGTATCCTAATAACTTCTGGTGTTCATCATTCGAATGGAGAACATTTGAACAAGATGTGGAAATCAGACTCTTTGCCATTGTATCGAAGTGCTCTGTTCCGAAATTGTTGTCAAGCCATCTCCCGGAATATTCGTTTTGATAACGTAAACACGCGAGCTCAAAGGCTCAAAACTAATAAAGCTGCTCCAATTATGGATATCTGGAGCATGTTATATGCTAATTTAGCAAATGCCTACAGCTCGTATGATAACTAAACAGTTGACAAGCAGCTATTTCTGTACAGAGGACGTACAATATTTACACAATATATTCCGAGTAAGCCGCCGAAGTATGGAATTAAAGTCTTTTTGGGTTTGCGATTCAAGAAATTCATTTCCTTGCAAAAGAATAATTTATACTGGTAAAGAAACCGAAACCAGTACCCGCCAAGTAAACGTTGGGCAAAATACCGTATTTGAATTAGTGAAAGACTTCCGAGGAATAGGTCGGAACATCATAACAGACAAATGACTGTCGTGGGAACAATTAGAAAAAAAAACCCGGCAAGTTCGAGTCGGAATCTCACACGAAGGGTTTCGTATCATCCACTTATGTATACGACCAAAAACACTATTCTTGTACGGGGCCTCCCTTAATTTTTAATTTCATTTAATTTTTATGATTTGTTGTTATAACGGCAATAGAAATACATACTCTGTGAAAATTTCAACTGTCTACCTATTATGGTTCATGAGATATAGCCCGGTGACGGACGGACGGATATCGGAGGCTTAGTAATAGGTTTCCCGTTTTTACCCTTTGGCTACGGAACCCTAAAAAGCCTACATTCTGCATCAGCTACAAGCATCAACGCAGTGAGAGGTTTTATCATAAATTTTTGCCTTTCACCCAGAATCGACCTTAGTAAGCTACGTGCCTAAGAAAAACAAGACAGTATTGTTGCTTTCAAGTATGCATTCCCAACCGGATGTACGTTATAACGATACGAAAAAACCAGAAATAATAAACTTTTATAACGATACAAAGTCAGGAGTTGACACGATAGACCAGTTGCTAAGGAACTACATACACCAGCAAACGCAGAACAAATAGAAGGACATTAGCATTTTTCTTTCAACATAATAGATGTGGCATGTTTAGCAACGTATATAATATTTTCGGAAAATTTTTCCAACTGTCTTTAACAGGTTAATAGTTCAAAAAGTAATATATCATTATAACTTACGAACTACTATGGAAACAGTCCTGGGAAATAAGATGACGCCAACCCTGGCACAGGCACAGGAATTGCGAAAACTACCTAAGGACGAATCAAGTAAGACTAAACATACATGTATGGTATGTCATCGATACCCTGCAAACGACAACAGGCGCCGCAAGACTAGAAAATGTTGCACTAATTGTTAAAAACCTATATGCAATCAGCATATAAAAACCGCGCCAACTTCCAGTGTTGACTGTGGCGATGACAGTCCAATAAATTAAATTTTATGTTATTAGGCATTATCATTGTTCATTCAAAATCGCGAGTAACTCACTACTGCAAATTTTAATAAGCAATTTTTTTAAACAGTAGGAATACAAGAGAGACCAAGCAAAAAACCAGTTGACAAGAACTGAAGTACTTGATGGAAAACCAATTCCAACGTTTCAATGTCCCCGTGATATATAGTAGGTTGTGGTAATACTAAGCACATATATCATAACAAGAAGCTTCATCTGGGCTCTAAAACTACACAAGTTGTATGCTTATTTGTTGATGCGGTCGGGAGATAACAGACGGGAAGAAACAAAAATTTGAGACTGCAATGCATCGGCATGATGCTCTGGTGCTTCGATAATCCGCCATTCGCCACAATGGTGATGGGCGGGTCGTGAAAAGCAGAGAATTTTTGTTTAATTTGTGAGAGCGGATCGTAATATCATCACCACAGGTGACTGGGTGGTGAGTGGCGGATCGTCAAAAAGCAGAGTTTTCATAAAATTTGTGAGAGCGGGTCGTAATATTACGACCCGCTATACAAAACTTTTCAATATACGAGATCCGTATTCGTTCCGTTATATGTTTTTTTGGTAATACGCTCAAAATTTTCCGATCGCACCAATCGATCTATTAAGAAATATTTTAACGTCGACGTTGGCATACAGATAAACTTTTGAATTTCTAACAAAGCAAAGGAGATTATTTATGTATAAGCTAAATAGCAGTAGACTTCAATCGAGCCTTGACGATTTGGTACATAGATGTATACCTATTTAATTAAAAAAAGTGCGACTAAAATTATAGTGTTTGTAATATCAATCGCAGTTGCACTTAAAATATTTTTAGTTTTAATTTATCACAATACTTTGGAAGTGACGAGGTTGATATATACAGATACACCTCGTCCTAGTGATACGCACTACAGTGCAGTAGAGTCTGCTCTAATAGTGAGTCTGAGATGCGCATTGTTAACAGAAAGTAGCTTTAGCATCGGAAAAACCCATACCATCCACAATGAAATCTTGAATCGCGTATTAGTGGGCGGTAGGTACCATATTGAGTACCTCTGATGTAGGATATAAAAACGGCAAATATATTCCGGTTGAAGTTTGCTAGACTTCACGATTGGTAATAAAGAACAACAATTTAATCGAAGACTCAAATTTCGGTCGGAAACATTTTAGCCGCAACCAAAGTAATTAAGTACAGTCTAGATAACTTGTATCCAATGAGACTCATATATAGTGAGACTCACGTTATGTCACAATCAGACAACATGAATTTTTATGGTAAAGAAGAAAAAAAATTATTCCTCAGGAATAGAGATGCCAGTATCTGTTAATTTTCCAAAAATAAATATAACAATATCCCGACCTTTTAGGGCAATTTATAAGGCATTAGAAGGGTTTGCTGTGAAGTGATTGATTGTGTAGCTTTGTCATTAATTTCAGCAGAATACAGGAAATACAGAAAACTTTCTTAATAAATTTGGTCTCAAATTTCTTTGTATCACGGAAACAGGATTAGGACAGTTTGTTCTACAAAGAGCTTATTCCATTTCCAATATGTACTGAAATGTAACAATAAATTTATCTCATGCAACTTTTATTTACCTAACTATAAAAAGTTGTTGATACAATTCCAAAATATTTTTTATTCCGTACATTACAACATACCCCTTTTATGCTCATTAACATTGTGGATTATTTAATATTCGACATTTGCGACATACATAAGTATAAGTTGTACCGCCATCATCAATCATCATCCTGCAGAAGGGTGTAAACGACGAAGTTACAATTTCGATTTTAATCAACCAATGAAATTATGATGTGTGTACCTATTGTCGGACAACGGGCGTCACCACATTGGGATGACGATTTCATACATACGAAATTAAGGACCCACGAGTGATATATGATATGAGACTTTGTTATTTGTCCGAATTTTTGAAATTGTATTTAGTATTTTTTATGAAAACGCCGTGTTAAAAATCTCAGCTCTCTAAGACGTTGACGTGTTCTCAGGTAGCGTCCAAATTCATAATGAAAAACGAAATTTTTGTATGGCAATTATTATTATTATTATATTAATATTAATTATTATATTAATATTAATTATAATTTTAAGAAAGCTGATTTTTCTATTCTTAATGATCGGAGTTTTGCCTCCGACTGCAAGATTGTTCTGTATGAGCCCGAAATTTACAAAGCTATGAAATATTTTTACGATATTTTATCTGTATACTAGGAGGAGCCCGTTAGCATTGCCCGGCTATAATATAGATACTTAGATGGGCGGGGTCGGACGGTGGTTAGAGATAAATAATATCTAAGCTATTATCTGATCACGCGATTTCGCACTCTAGGGTTTTACTCTGTGTCTATTTACATGTGTGTATGTGCATGCATGATTACGCGTGCATATATTCATATGTGTGAGAGAGTGTAGATGTCTACGTTGACGCGTTCTCACGCAGTGGCCGAATATATAGTAAAACACGAAAGTTTTGTATGCCAATAATTACCCGATATGTCCCATTTTCGATCTGTATTTGCAATTTTTATGAAAACACCGTGTGCAAAATCAGAGCTGAAAATACCATATAGCAACATTTTTGTATGGCAACCCTACGAAGGAGTTGCCAGATTGGTCCCATTTTTGAACTCAATTTAAATTTTTTTTAAGAGTCATGTGTACAAAATTCAGCCATCTACGTCGACGTGTGAGGCAGTGTCCAAATATATAGTGAAAACCTCCAGTTTTGTATGGCAACACCAAAATTTGTCACCCGATTTAGTCCATTTTGAACTTTTTTTTCAGTTGTCATGAAAACTCCGGGTACGAAATTTTAGATCTTCACGTCCACCCGTTCTCGGACAGTTTCCAAATATATAATGAAAAACCAAAGTTTTCTATGTCAATATCTAGAAGGGGTTGCCCGATTTAGACCATTTCTGTAATTTTACTTACTATTGCTATGAAAACATCAAGTACCAAATTTGAGTTCTCATGCATTGCCAAAATATATAGTTAAAAACACAGTTTTTGTATGGTAACCCTACGAAGGAGTTGCCGGATTTCAACCATTTTTGAACTTGTATTTGCAATTTACCTGAAAACGCCCTGTACAAAATTTCAGCTCTCCACATCGATGCGTTCTGAAACAGTTTACAAATATATTATGCAAAACCAACATTTTGTATGGCAACACCAAGTAGGGGTTACCCCATTTAGCCCTTTTTCAGTTTTATTAACTATTGCTATGAAAACACTACGTACCAAATTTCAGCTCTCTACGTGTTCTGGTTGTAAAGCAGTGTCCAAATATATACTAAAAAACGATCTATCTTTCAAGCTGGAACCAACCAAACACATTCACAAAATTTCATTAAAATCGGTTAGACGATTCCGGAGATTAGCGTGTGCAAACACAGTGACACCGGATTTTTATATATTAAGATATTGTTATCATAACGAAAAGACGTCTATTCCGCGAAAAACTCTGACACTCCTTAAATTATTCAAAAACTATTTCAATTCGCCTCGAATATTATAATTTAACCTTAACACTATACAAAGCAGACACCAAGAAAAGTTTGAAGCTCTAAGCATTGGTAGAGCATTCATGCTTCGAAGCTTCGGCAAACGTTCATGCTTCGAAGGATTCAACTCCGAAGCTTTGAACCGCCTGCTTCGAATTCTATCAACAGCCCTAATTGGACAAAGTAGATAAAACAAATTTAGATTACCTCTTTGCCGACGTTTCATGTATATTTAACACTTCCTCAGGGCTACAAACGTGATAATAAAATATTATCCAAAACAAAATATAAATAAACTTTATTTTGAGCTATTTTAAAATTTCCTCGAAATAGGTTTGTATTATTATTGGCGTTTTTAGGTAACATAAAGTTAAACTAATAAAACTTATTACTACACAAATTCCTACCTGTTGTTTTGTTGATTATTTGTGCAACACCTATCACATCTCCTTCATAATTGCATATGGGCATCGAGAGTATAGCATTAGTCTTATATCCAGTTTTTAAATCAATTTCACAATTGAAGCGTGAATCCTTATATGCCTCCTTGATATTAATGATTTCCTTTGTTTGTGCAACACTTCCCGCAATACCCACTCCAAAAGGTATTATAATTTCTTCCGATTTCGCTTTCTCAACAGCATCACTCAACTCTGAAAATTTCAAAATTAATTCGTTAATTCTTTATAAATGGGTTTGTAGTGGAAATGTTTTTTTTTAATTATGTAATTAATTCATCAGACGTACATTAATTACAATAATTCTTCATTTAAGTAAAAGAGCACCTGAAAATGGGTTCAAAATTATATGGGTGCAATAAATTTCTAGAAATACATTAATCCGTAACAGTTTTCCTATATCGATAGTGTTTTATAGTTGGCAAATTAATACTTTACTAAAAAAATTATTCTTGTTTTTCACAACATTTTCAGGTATTATATATTTGATTTTAAGCGCTTCCATAAAAAAAGTGCGTCACATTTTTTCTGAATTTTGATTTGAATATCTTAAGGAAATATTCTAAAATTTTCTAAACTTAATTTTCATTATTTTATTTAAGATAATTTGGTACCTATATATAATTTCTTATATCTGAAAATACTACTTATTGTAACTAACCCTTCAATTCCTTGAAATCTAAGTATGTAAGAAGAATATATTAGAATATTGACATTCGAATTTTAAGTTTGTATGTAAATTACATTGCTTTCCCCCTATGTCTAGTTGTCAGACCTGGTTTTGTATTTGGCACAAAGCAAACTCTATGGCTCGTGCCGATAGAATATTAAGCGTAAAATTAAAAAATTAGAAGATAATGTTAATGTATAGTAGAATATTTAAAGGAATCTGCAGGTGTATGTAAAAAGCAATTGTAACCACGGGGGATATCCAGCAATTTTATATATTTTTTTATCTGCTCTTAATACAGAGTCTATAGAAACTACATTATTCAATAAGATCGAGGCATCCGTAAGAAAAGAAACTGCAGAATAGCATATAGGAACCGCATTCAGATCCTGAAATACGCTGCGAAAGTAAAAACAAATACGTTTGTCGCACATATAAAGGGGGACATTAGATTAGATTCAGATAACGAATACACCTTTATAACTTTTGCGAAAAATATTAACATCCTCAAAAAACACAACAAGTAGAAAAAAGCCTGAAAAATGAAACATGGCTTGGCTGAGAAATATGGGCAAAGGCGTTTTCCAGTATCAGGTCCATCTTTTTGGAAAACTAAGATAAGAGAGCTAAGCTATAAAAGCAAACCGGTTAAATCCCCTGATACACGATGATACACATTCGAGACTGTTCACTACGTAAACACTGGTTTTTGTATCGAGTGTGTCTCAAACCATAGTACACGTAGTTGACACACGGTTGCTATACGTTCTTGAGAAAGCACAAATCCATCATATCCATATGATCTATATGCACACAAACTGAGACAGACGCAGCGATATGTAATAAAACACTCGTGTATCATCCGAGTCTAATCCTCTGCTCTAAATTGGACTATACACAAAAATGTTCTAAAATAGTGTTAAAAAAACAGTTTTTAGTACGGTGTATCGAGTGTTTATCATCGTGTGTCACCGGACTAACGAAAAGTCGGTCGACCGAATATAAGTGTTTAAATGTAGATTTGTGCCCGATGATAAATTGACTGACAGCTGACGTCCTGAAATAGAAAAACTCTGTAGTGCCCAATTTCCTGAACGCTACCCAATTTCTTCGTTCCTCTTATAGAACAGAAACTATGTGCATTCATTAATTAGAGCTTTGCCGCCAATTTCGTAAGTCTGTCGGCTGTAATCAGAAATGGAGAATTGACCAACCTACGTTGACGCACTAGTGTAACTTCCAATAAGCTGACACTAGTGCAAACGTCTCTTGTTACCTGTAAAATCTAAAAGAAAACTGAAGCTGCAGCGTGTGGGATCAAGCTAAGTGATTGATTGTACCAACTTAAGCTGCAACGTATGGGCTCAAACAAAGTGTAGCTTTCAATAAGCTGTCACTCTGCAAAACCTGTTGTCCTTGGTCAATCATCGAGAAAATTGAAATGCGAAACGACAATGGAGCACAATAACATTTAGGTGGCAGTAAATGAAAAAGATCATTCGATTGTTCATTCATGTAGGTTTATTCAGTAAATTCCTCCTACTACTAAAATTAGACTGATAAAAATTGACTTTGTTTTCTAACCTAATTCCACTGAATTGGAATTTAATTCTACTAATTGTGCTCAAATCTCTTAATGATACTTAAATTATGCAACTAATAGTAAATTCTTTTCTGTTTCATGTAACTTATTTAATGCTGAAAATAAAAATATCGTTAGTATATCAATCGTGAATCAATTTTCATGTGGTGTAAAGAGGACCTGTGTGGGAACAGTTTTATACCTTGATAAATTAATTAATTGACTGAAATTCGGGTGGAAATCAAAACTATTTTCAATAGATTATTTGTATTTGGCGAAGTTTTTCTTGTGTAATATGTCCAACAAAATGGACATGCAACCTAAAACCTTAATACCCGTCACCTTACCAATAATTTCTATGAAATAAATACTTTGAATTGGTTACGAGAAATTCGAACGTCAAACCACGTCGAGATTTTAATAAATCCTGAAATCCGCTGGAAACAAATTCTTTATGCTGTTAACGAACAGAAAGTTGAAGAACAGAAACAATTGAAATAAATTTAATTTTATCCGAAAAATAAAAAAAAAATAAACTAAGATGTCAGAATTACTTAATTTTGATGAAAGGAAAAAACTGACTCTATATGAAATTGCAGGAAAAATTAAATGAAAAAACCAAATAAGTACAAAAAAACTCCAAAAAGTCTAAAATTCTATGTAATTTTTCTATGAGCACTGATGATTAAATTGAAAATTTGAGGACACTATGACTCTTGTTAGCGTATGTATACTCCTTGACAATTGTTGAAAAATGAATCACGATTGACGAAATAATCCGCTTTTTATAGAGAAATTTGTTCCATTTTCGACATTCATAAAGTTCACTGAAAATAACAAAAGAATGAATTTTCTCACTGTCAATCGATAGCAAATTTAATAATCTACAGTTTGATATTTTTCTCTTAGAAATTGATTGTGAAGTCGATGATTTTAATCAATTTTTGTAATTTTTGGAACGTTTGTTATAAATATCTCGATTCGCTACGTTTCATTTCAATGTAGTAGATTTTTCTGTCATTTCGTAGTATTTGCTGTCCTCTTTCCACTGTGAGTCTCTTTTGCACTCATTGTGGGAATGTATTAATAAAAATTCACGAATATCTCGAATTGCGCGAAAAATCTCGCGAAAAGAGCGCGGCCATCAAAATCGCGATTCAATTCTACCCGGTTTCAATGTCTCAAACGTCGCGGTGATATGAAGTTTACTTTGTTTTGACACTATCGAGCGCGAGTGTCAAGATGTATTTTTAATGTGTTTTAGTGTTTTTTCAGGTGTTCTATCATTTTGGATACCCTTTTCACATTTAGTAAGATTTAATATATTCGTGGATTACTTCTTTAATTTACGAATTCTACGTGTTTGTGAACAAGTGTCACGTAAGTTTTTTCATTGCATTTTTCACTCTATTCTTTAAAAATAATTGTGTATTTTGGTACATGAATTAATGTTTTATGTACTATTTCCTGCATAAAACATGAATTTATGTCCAATATCCTTAATTTAGAATTTGCATGGAATTGTTGTTGTGATAGGCATACGAACACACGGTCATGACTTGACTTTGTGTACCATGACCTTTGACTTTATAATAAATAAAATAAAAAATCTTGTAACGTCGAGTGTTGGTGTGCGGGTAGTCAGGAGATTGTCCAGGGCCGTTTTCCCGACGTTGTAACGTTTAGAGCGCTGTTCAAGCTCTGCGATTCAGGCGGTCTCTAGTCCTACATAATACGCACTACTTAGCCTACACTCACTCACTTACTTATATTAACTTATTACTAAGCGGCGTAGGAGCGTGCGCTTAGTATTCGTTAGACCAACACGATTAACGTGCGCTTGTCGTTTAGAGTAGCCAACACGGGAGATAGGAGACAGAGCGTGCGCTCACAATTCTTGTGACCAACACGATTACGTGCGCTTGTCGTCAGAATAGCCAACACGAGGGTATGGGGACGGAATGTGTGCGTGCGCTTACCACTTTTCTGACCAACACGATTAACGTGCGCTTCGTCATCATAGTAGCCAACATGGTAGGGGAAGGAATATATATTCGTGCGCTCACTACTCTTCTGATCAACTCGATTAACGTGCGCTTATCGTCATAGTAGCCTACACGGGGGTACGGCACGGTATGCTTACTAATTCTTGGGCCAACACGATTAACGTGCGCTTACCGTTGAACTAGCCAACACGACTTGCGGTTAGGACTGGACGGAAGATGTGTCTGGTCAAGGTGCGGGGAGGCAACTGAACAATCTATCGGTACTGACTGACTATTATAGCCAGCCTTCTGGTAGTCCACTGGTGGGGGTCAACTGTTCTTACTTTGGAGTTGTCTTCTCGCGGTCGGATATTTTGCTTGATCGGTGACTATGGTTTCGACTTGTGTCTGCTTAAACGCTCGGTGATCGACTGAGAGATTTCATTACTGGCGGCCGGCTATTTATAAAATTTCAAGGTATGCAACTTATTCTAATCATATTTATAAATATATACATTTATAGGGCCAGTATACTTGTTCACAAATTTCTCTGTATCTGTCTTTTATATTATTACGATGGTAGTTTTTAATAAATGCATGCAAGACGAAAACATTTCTTGACCAGTACTATATTATTCTCTACGGTTCTACCTTACGGGAAAGAGCGGGACAGAAACACCCTCAGAAATACATCACGAGAGTGACAGGAAAGCAAACACTCACAGAAATACTTCACGAAGCCGTACGGAGGAGAGGACAGGAACGGTCTACAGCCAATCCGCCGGTGTCCAAAAAAGTCCCCAGAAACACATGATGGGAGCTTTCTTGTCGGCAACCAACCACGGACTGAGCTCTCGAATGAATATAATTTTTCTGACGGCAGTTACTAGAACATTTGGATAATATCTACATTGTATTGGAGTAGGGATAGGAATGAGAAGATTACAGTAGGTTATGAAATTATGAGTGATTAATATCAATTACAGTGAAGTCTAAAATTATGCATTTACGTTACTTTGGTTAATAAAAGAGGTCACTTGGAAATGGTTCATTACAAACTAGCAGTCGGGCTTTGGAGATTATCCTTAACATATACCCGGTGCAAATACATATTATTAAGCAGGGTGCGTAGACTATAGCGCTAAAACTGCATCTTAATCTTGGCTGGCTTCATGCGGGAACAAGAGTTCTACATGAATCCATTTATGAGTTCGTGCAGTCTATCGCACCTGGCATCGATAGGGACAGTGACTTCCTCGTGGCCATTCTGAAAAGTAATTTTGAATCTAGAATTCCATCCAGGGCAGAATGATAATCACTATCCGTTTTTCAAACATTGACAAACCCAATTACAATTTATACTGATGGTTCTAAATCCGATGAAGGCACCGGAGCGGGAGTTTTCCGCGAGGAGCTTGAGATTAAATTTGCCTTGCACCTGGAAAGCCATGCCACGGTTTTCCAGGCAGAAGTCAAGGCCATTATCGAAGCGGGAAGGCACCTCCTTAACGCA
Organism: Dioctria linearis; assembly: GCA_963930735.1. Lineage (NCBI taxonomy): Eukaryota > Metazoa > Arthropoda > Insecta > Diptera > Asilidae > Dioctria > Dioctria linearis. Next base: position 241,850,622 of record OZ005741.1, read on the forward strand.
GACACTGATAATAAGGAGATAGCAGATGAGACAGCCAAGCAGCTGTCAAGGGTTTATCTAAGCCAGTTATAACTTCCAAATTACTAATGAAGTGCAAAACTACCTTGAACTCCCTTTCTCGTAATAACAGGGTGATAGTGCAGTGGGTGCCCGGACACAGCAACATTAGCGGGAATGAAAGGGCGGATGAACTTGCTCGTCTTGGTGCAGCCTCGGAGTAACCTGCCTATACAATCGGAATTGCACCAAAACACTTTGTTTCTATCAGTTCAGCTGGGCTGACTACCAATACACTCGCACTTGGTTAGGATACGCTACGGGTAGCACAACAAAGGAACTGTGAGCTAAACCAAACCCAAATCAAACGAACAAGCTCTTAGGACTTAGCAAGCCAACCCTGAGAACTCTGGTGTTCATTCTCATTGAGCACTACTCTCTCAGGGGTCACTTTCACAGGATGAGACTTGTGGACGATCCTACATGCAGGGGTTGCGGAGAGGAGTCCGAAACAGTGACCCACTTTCTTTAACACTGCCCGGCACTATCACGAATACATTAGAGATGTCTTGGCTCTCACTTCCTGGACGAGTTATACGGTGCCGGCAAGGAGCCATACTGAAATATATAGGAGCATCCGGTTGGGACTTATGAGCGTCGCTCATGGGTCTGGAGGGTGAGCAATTGGCCTTGATTTGGCCTACGTTGCGGGAGATCCCTTGGGATCCCAAACTTCTATTTCAATCAATCAATCTGATCGAAGTCTACTACTAAATTACTTTTATTTGGAGTAGACTTTATCAGAAAGTCTTTTGTTCTCTCTGGTTGCCTTCTCCTTTTCGAGACTGGAGTAGGCTCTACACAAATTTAATGTTTTTCGTGAATTTCTTGCTTTCCAGCAGTATTTATTGTCTAGAGTCCCAATATAGTTTTATTCCATAATGTAACGCAAGAAGAATAATATTGAAGATGATATTTCTTCCTTATAAAGATAATGAGCCTTTTTACTGAATTCGTTAAGAATAGAATTGAAAAAGCTTGAAAAAGCTTTCTTTCCGGAAAATTAAATAAAGTTTTACGAAATTTTAAAAATTTCATTAATATCAAAGGTTTAAAATTTCCGCAAAAGAGGTCTGCATGATTTCACCTACGGATAACGCCTTTGTCAAAAAACAGTGAAATCAGAGGAATCTCAAAATAGTTTTTAAAAATTTAAAAAGGATTTTAATAGGTTCTATTGAAGAAAAAAACTCGTTAAAGCTTTTTCGATTCTAATCCGAACGGATCCAATTTAATAAGATACGAGCTAACAAATGTTTTTTGGGAAATTTCATAATTTCCTGGAGCGGGGGCAGTCCGTATTCGGGGGGGGGGGGGGGGGCGTCCGTATTCTGGGGGCGGTCCGTTTTCTGGGGGGGCGATCCCTTCCTGGCCACTACCTAGTTACGCCAATGCAGTTTATCCTCTCCGTATTGCTGATATTGATCCACAAATAAGAGTGGTGTTTTTACCCCCAACACAACTGCTCTCCTGCAGCCAATGGATCAGATATCAGTTATAGCTTCCTTTAAAGCTTATTTCCTAAGAAAAACTTTTTCACAGACCGTGGAAGCAAATGTTTTGAACGGGATAGATTTAAAAACCTTCTGGAAAAATTTTAATATTTTGGATGGTGTGAAGAATATTGCTACGTCATGATAAGTAGGCAAATCGAGCAACTTGAATGGAGTCTGGAAAAAACTTTACCCGCATTTTTTTAGTAAAGAAAACATGTAATTAACCACACGTTTAAATGACATAACAGCAAAGACATAGTGAGCATTGCAAATAGATTACCAGGAATACAGCTCGAGAGTAAAGACGTAACGGAAATGTTATCCTCACATTCGGAAGAATTGACCGACGACAATTTAGTTGAACTGGAACATCAGAGACTCAAAACAATCAATCAGTGTCCACTTTTAGCGGGAATGGAAATATTCGAGAACAATGATCCTTATCTTGAACGTAGTTTCGAGGTAAACAATATCATTAACCTCGCCTATAATTGCCATAGGGATATACATGAAAATTAAAAGAAAGATGCGAAACAGAAACATTTGGATGACTTTTTTTTATTAAAAAAACATAATTTTCGTTACTAGTTTTTTTCTGAGTTTAATTAATAAATCATGTTCATTTCTTCTGGTAAAGGCTTTTTTATTCGTTTCGTTTTACGTCGAATTTTTCTAGAACGTCACCTGCCGTAAAAGCGAGGACTGCCTGTATACGTAGGAAATCTAAATTTTTATATGGCAACACCAAGAAGGGTTTGCCCGAATTAACCTATTTTTGAAATTATGTTGACTATTTTTATAAAAGCACCGTGTACAAAATGTCAGGTCTCTATGTTGACGCGCTATCAGGCGGTCTGCAAATATATAGTTTTTGTATGGTAACCCCGCAAAGGAGTTACCCGATTTGTCCCATTTGGTAACTTAGATTTACTTTTTTAAAAAAAGCACGTGTACAAAATTTCAGCTCTCTAAGAACGCGCGTTCTCAAGTTATCGAAGAACAGGCGGATCGACAGACGAACGAAGGGGTAGACAGACAGACAGACGGACATGCAAAAATCAAAATAACTATTAATATTATGCTGGGGTGTCCTCCCATTTTGCTCTACTATAATTATTTCTAAGTATTACAAACGGAATGATAAACATAGTATACCGTACGATTTCATCTAGGGTATAATAACTTTTCTGTTTGCGCGCAAGTAGCCATATTCCAAAAGTAGGAATACCATACTTTTGATAATCAAGACTTAAAGTTTAAGTGAGACTTACATCTAGAAATATTGCATTTTTTTTTTATCTTGCAGCGATGAAACAACGTACACATAGTGAAATCCCACAAGGAATCAAAGTATACGAAAATTTTCACATCAAAATTAAATTTTCACTACAAGTGAACAGTACTGAACATGGAAGCCTACATTGTATATAAAAAGTATGTATATATATATGTATGTGTATATATATGTACATGCGCCGAAATTAAGGATGGAACATATAAATAGACGGAAAGGAAAAGTTTTAAGTTCCGTGGAAATCGTGACAGGAAAATAGAAGCAAGGAAATCGCGATGAAAATATTTAATGCATGAAATTTTCGCGAATTTGGTAGATAAGTTTTGCCTACTGTAGCAATTAAGTATAAATGTTTGCCAATCTGAAAAGCAATTAGTATATACTGACACATCTTCCGCTAGGAAAATAGAAAGTTACCACAAAAGAACATTAGAAATGCCAGGGCGATAAATTAATAGACATTCAAATAAAACGTGTCTAAATGGTCGTCATTAAAGATGCTAGCAGGAAATGTTTTTAAAAAGTTCTGCAGTTTGATTATTGATTTAAGGGGAATGGCAATGAAAAGAAATTAAGGTATGAAATAGGCATTTAACTATTTTTCCTCCGGATTTTACATGTACAAGTCTGATGTGCCGTTCCAAATCCTTCGTTTATAAATTGACTACATCTGCACCTTCTGATTTTTACATTATTAAAAGGACCAATATCGAAAAATCTGTCAAAAATTTTATACTTTCGGTATCAAAAGGCTGAACCACAATAGCCGTAAAGGTACTTGAGTGTGTTGAATGTGCCCTGTAAATTTAACATATGTACCCAAATTAACTTTAACTCGTCGGAGGGGAACTTTCGTTAAGTTTAAATTTCAAATTTTCCGTAAGTATAGTGTGTGCTAAGAGTCACTCATTACTTAAAGACGCGATGTGTTATACAATTAAATTATTATTAAATTAATTGAAAGTGCAATATAAAAACTGAAAGGGACAAAGTATTGTACTGCGAATTAATAGAAGGCACAAATCTTCAATTAAATCAATTTCCATTTGTTAATTTTTTTTGTTTTACCCCTTTTTAAAATTGAAAATATTAAATATCAAGATGATAACTCTCACGGAATGTGATATCGATTTAGGGCAAAAATGTCAAAAATTTGTAAGTAACCGCTGGAACAGAATGCAATGCCGAGTTTACGCAGTACTCCCCAGTTAACTATCAAAACGAACAAAATTGCCGTGACTGCGTTAAATGACAATTTAATGCAATTTTCATATTTTCAATGTTGTGCTTGTGGACTTTTTTTTATATTGGTAAAACTCGTTCGAATAATAAAAGTAACATATGAAATATCCTGCACCTCAGTAATTAATTTTAAATTACAAATTTCTTTCAAAGCAAAAGTTTTCTTCAGCTGTCTAAAATCTTCTCTGCGGTACTTGCGTAAAAGTTGAAAGTTGACCAACTTTCTTGCGGCAACTTCAGAAACTGCGTTCACTGTGTGTATGCATTTAGCTTTAGCTTGACAATTCCTTACGTTTACTGCAGCATTGGAACGCTGCATTCTGTTCCAGCCATAAACCTCAGTCTCATTGAAATTCGTAAAGTCCTTTACGGCTATTGTGGTTCAGCCTAAACATTATATACAAAATCTTTTCTTTAAAAATTTCCCCTTAAATGATAAAACCGGTTAAAATATTAAATTTTTCGTTAAGTGCATATAAGTTTTCAGAAGGAAGCGGATACGCTGGTAGTTGTATTGTTATGGAATATTACAGAAATGTTATTTACATCTATCGAGTAACCAGCTCACTTTCACCTCATGATAACAACACCTATTTGTCGATAGATGGCGTGTGCGAGGGAAAGGAAAAAGTGGAAGACTGGGAGGGGGGGGGGGGGGGGTCACGCTGGAGGGACTGCCAAGAGTTTTGTTGAGAAAAGAGGAAAACTAATGCCGAATTCTTTTCAACGAGCTCTACACCGGTGCAATGCAGCTTTGTGTTTTTGTTGTTGCATTACAAAAACAAAAACACGTAAAGCTACACTCCACCGGTGTAGAACTCGTTGAAAAGAATTCGACATTAGTTTCTTTGAAAAGAAAAATCCGTAAAAATAAGAGAAACCGCGGATAATTGTAACGCAAGAAAAAGAAGTGGCTGAAAACCGAAAATCATAAAGAGCGGTGGATTGGATTGAGGGATTGCGGAAAATGAGAGATTACCCACACGGGACATAATTGAAAAAAAAGGAGAGTCATGCGAATTAACAGGAAGCGTAATTGGCAAAGACCAAAGAAAAAGAAAACTCTAGTTGTACAAACATAACCGGTAATCGCAAAGGAAGCGATATATCAGTATAGCCCCACAGATTCACACCATCTCCATCTTCTTTTAGCTATTGTTTTCATTATTTAATGTGCTTCACGTAACATTTAAGGCTGTAAATTGAAGAAGGAAGTTGCACGTTTTTATGTTAGACACAAAAAGAAATTTTTTTAAAAACGATGAAGGAAGATTCAAGAAAAAGTCACTATTCAGATAACAGCGAATTCGGGTTTTTTTTTGTAGTAGCTGGGCCTAGCTAGAAGAAGCACTACATAAGAAATCGATTACCAAGAACTGTGAGTGATAGGAAAAGTGAGTAGAAAAGTAAGTCAGACAGAGAAGTAGCCACAATATGTAAATATGGAAAGCACAGAAGGATCGTTTCCATCTGATCCTCATCAAGCTATGGTAACTGATGTATAATGTCCCTTCAGGACAAGTCTGTAGTTGATTTTTTTTTGTTCGAGCTTTCTTTCGTTGGCACGAAATCTTTTTTGTTCATGGCACATGGTAGCGCAGGTCTTTTCGGTTTACCCACCCCACACTCTCTGCAATTAGCCGAGGTGCTAACATGCTGGTGTACCATGGACAGTGGGGTACTGTACCTTGGGCATTTGTAATTTACTAAGTGGAAATGATGGTATATGAAAAAAGTTAAATTAAATAACACGCTTTATTCAACCAAGAATAACGATATTTGCAAAGCAGGTTACTAAACAAAAAATTGTTATAGCTATACATATTTAATTTATTATTTTTGTAAAGGCCGGGGCTATGGTTTTTTTGGACATGTCCGTGGTACAAATATTTGAAGTGTCCAAGGTACATACCGCTTGCAAAAGAAACAAAACTGCCTGTGAAGTATTTTAAGATGCACAATTCACCAGATGATTTATAATAATATACGTATATAAACAAGATGGAGAATAGAACAATTTTAAGAACTTTTATTTTTAACGATTCTAACTCAAATCATAAATACAAAAGGAAAAAACAACCACCTCTTCCGGGGATTGAAACCGGGACCTTCCGCTTGTCGGGCGACTGCTCTTACCACTGAACTAACGAGACAGAAATGCAAGAGGGATAATCATCTGTCTTGTTAGCTCAGTGGTAAGAGCAGTCGCCCGACAAGCGGAAGGCCTCGGTTTCAAACCCCGGGCGGTGCGGTTGTTTTTTTCTCTTGTATTTATGATTTGATTTAGAATTGTTTAAAATAAAAGTTCTTAAATTCTTCTATTTTCCATCTTTGACCGATTCTAACAAGTGTTGGTTTGATTCCCGTCAGGGAAAAATAAAAATATATAAACAAGTTTTACGTAACCAGGAACCCAAAAATATAGGAAGAATAGAACTCCAATATTTTCAATTCTTTATCACTGGACGACTTTTCTTTAAAGTGCAATAACTGCACATTTGTCCGACAAACTAATTCCCAGAATAACTTAAAAGTCATCTGATTAGTAAAATCGGTTAACAGTGCGTTTATGTAGGTGTTCAGTGTTGAAAATGAAATGACCAAGGTACAGCATCTTCCCCTAATATCTTATATCGTTCAAACCGTTAAGAATTCACCCTCAACTCTACCATATAATTTTATGAATTTTTCTGATATAATGAAAGAGTGATGGGGTCAAAATGAGCTAATTTTTCGAAATAGAAAGTTATGTTGAAATAACGGGTTTAGAATGTTGGGGTATAGGTTTTTCGAAATTAGAGGAGATTCCGCATCAGGAGAGGGGCAATTTTTTTTTAAAGTCGGTACCAACTTACTGAGGGTTGAAGCGGGTAGTTTTATTTCATGTTTTTCGGGAGTAACAGGAGAACGGAGCGAGGTAGGGGTGTATGTAGTATCAAAACAAATGGGAACTCCAGACGAATGTGATAGGGTGGGAAATTGGTTGGGACAAGCGCGGGAGTAAAAATGGGCGTGGAATAACGAAAAAAAAAATTAAAATTTCTTTAATACTTAGCAAGTCTAGAGGTCCAATAAAAAATTGACAAATTTCTAGGTCCGTGCGGTTATGCGTGGATTTGACGGGCAACAACGCTCAATTTTTTTTCGCAATATTGATGCGTATATAACTCTGGCTGGAAGGATTGTAGAAAGATGCGGTCTTTGTACTTGTTATTCTAACATTGGTGAGAAAAAATGGGCGAACAATTTTAGGTGTGGGAGTTTGGGAGGATGGTGCATTGTACCATAGGGCTTATCCAAAATACGTCATGTGAGGTACTAAATTAAAGGGCTCATTCGATAAAAAATCGACCAAAAAATACAAAAAGTGTAATATGACCATCACCAATTTTGTTGAAATTTTACATACGTGAAGGGTTTGTTACATAAAAATATAAATTAAAAATTTTCCGTTATGGCATTTTCAACATTTCTTAAAAAGTCTGTCCTGGCCTTCTTTAAAAATTCATATATATTTTTCTATTCATGCTAGGACAGTGAAATATGACTAATTTGAAAGTTAGGATTTTAAGGTATATAAAAAAAAGAATATCATCTTAAAAATATTTGTGAAAAAGGGCATGAAGAATAAGGATTTTATCTTTTATCTATGAATATCCTGGAAGACGTACTTTTGATTTTATTCGTTTTTTAGGATTCCGGACCCAAAGGGTGCCAACGCACAGTGCTCCGTCGCCGTATATGAGATCGCTCGAAATTCCGCGCTGAACCGGAATGACTCAATTTTGTGCTTTTTTTTTACTTGTAACAAGTCGACTTTTTATTAATGTTATTATTTTATTTAGTTATATTATCAGTATCAGAAGATAGTTATGTAAAAAATATCTAATCTCTAATTTTCCTGTTTTTTTTTGTCTTGCTTCTAAGGCTTCTTCTGACATTTGACCTATTGGAAGTATTCAAGTAGATATTGTATCAATTCCGGAGCTTGTGTACAGTGATTGGATGTAGTACCAAGAATAGTATTCTAAATAAAGTGCCATTGTTTCGGTCACTAAATGACGGAACTTCTCTATTTCAATGTTAGAACCGCTGGATATTGCGTTTAATATAATTGAATTTTTTTTTTATTATTTGTTCATTTATCCCAGTTATTTCCGCACAAATTGTATACAATAACAAAAATAAAAGAAAATAAAAAATTAAAGGGGGGCCCCCATTGAAGAAACGTGATTTTTTTTGGCGTTTTTTGCTCGACATTAACAATCGCTGTATCACTTGAATCGTAATAAATAGATACATGAAATTTTCAAAGAGTGAATATTAGGAAAACTGCTATAACAACAATTAATGAAAAACAAAAATAAAGTTAAAAATTAATGGGAGTCCCCATGCAATAAACTTATGTGTTTGCTCGGTCTTAATAATGGATGCATCTTTTGAACCGTAATAGGTAGATACTTGAAATTTTCGCAGGGTGTGTATTTCTAATAGCGCTATAATAACTAATAATATAAATAAAATAAAGTTAAAAATTAAAGGCGTCCCTACACAAAAAACGTGTGTTTTTAGCGTTTTTTTCTCTGTTTTAATATTCGCGATACATGCAAATGTCTAACTAACAAAATATACCTACTAAAAATTGTTCTTGCTCCACATTGGGGTGTCCATTTTGGTCTGACCTTTGTGCTATGCTATTGAGCATGAATACTTACGATGGAACGGCACCTTTCGTGTGCGAGTCCGACTCGCACTTCGATGTTTTTTTTTGTTTTTTTTTTTACCTTATATTATCCACTAAACATATTAAAATCTTAACTTTGGATCTAAACAGGATCAAGGAGTAAAAAATCAATAAAGTTGCACTAATCAATACTTTTGTACTATTTCTGATATGTTGTGTCTAGAATAATACAAAAAACGTTCATTGCATTGAAATTTATTTGAGTTCTGTTTTGAGAGACATTACTCCATAGAGTAGTTCATTCTACCAATGTGCACTTCAGTCTTGGCAGTGTTACTGTTCTTGCGAAAGTTGCATGTATTGAGCTTCTATTTAAAGAATAACAAATAGCAACAAAGAGAATGTATGGTTTGTCCAGCTTAACTTGCTGCAAATATTAATGCCAAGAATGCTTAGTGACGGTGAATTGGAAATTAATGCTCCATTAAATGAATGGGAGTGCTTAAGCAGTGATCTATTTTAAACAGATGAAACAGCTTTGGGTCTTAGAAATGGAGACTAGAGACAAAGTGCTTTAACCGAATAGAGCCTCAAAACATACAAAACATTTATTAGGTAAAAATTCGAAAAAATGTCATATGAAACAAAAAAGAACCCGACCGACGAAATGGTGCTTTGCTTGCCAATAAACCATTACACGCTATTGAATTTTTCACTCATAGATACGGCCCTGCGTTAATTTTGTCCAACAAAAAATGTTAATTCATTTTATCTTGCCCCATAAAAGGTTCGAGCTTAAGATATTTAGAATCGGTCACAAAAGTAATAGAAGAATTTTTAGAAAACTTTTTAATTTTACGATTCTAAATCAAGTTGATCAGAGAAAAAACAACCGCCTCGTCCGGAGTTTGAAGCCGAGACCTCAATAGGCTATGTTAGGAACGTTAAGAAGGTTACAACAAACAAAAAGAAGTTAACACTTTTTTCGGTTTTATTAATACCTACAACTTTTTCCTTTTATATTTATCACTAGTTTACAAAAACTTAATTTTTTACATGTAACCCACTGACATGTATGTATATAAATGGACTGATTGATCTCCTGTTTCATGTGGAACCAATTTGGATTTCAGAAAGTATGCTTCCACTATCAATACAACCAATTGACGTAAACTGGCGTGATATTTAAATTATTTGGGAATTTACTTATATAAATGTCAGTGGGATTTACCGAATTTACAACAAAAGTATTTGGAACTATTTGTATTGTTAAATTTTAATTATGAGCCTAAGGAAGTGTGATATAACAAGGCTGTTTTGGTAGAAAAGTTTTGATTACCAAGCTCCCAGTTCTGGAAATACCGGTGAACTTCAACCAATTTCTCGTTCCGGATCGTTACAGTTCAGTGGTAAAGTATGCTATCACGGAAAGAGACAGGAGTATGAAAGTGGTGCCATTTGCTATCAAGCATTCCATTTATATACATGTCAGTAATATAACCTCAGTAACTAGCATGATTTGAAAAAAAAAACAATTAAAAAATCTAGAATTCTTTTCATACCCTAGATGAATGCCCTTATGAAATTTCGTATTGTCACCCTTCTGTGCAAGTTTGATTTTTGAAGTATTTTTTCGCATATATTTCTAGAACAGTTTGTCGGCCAGAAAAAATAGTTATAACCAATTTTATAGGATTTCGTATTCTGAAGAAGTTCTTAGTACAATAAAAATGTCTTGGACTGATCGTGTTCACAGTATACGTAAAAAACCTAAATTTTTATATGGCAACATCAAGAAGGAGTTGCCCGATTTAGTGCATTTTTGAAATTTTATTTGCTATTACTATAAAAACACCTTGTACCAAATTTCAGCTTTCTATGTCGACGCATTCTCAGTATCGAAATATATAGTGGAAAACGGAATTTTTGTATGGCAACCCCACGAAGGAGTTGCCCGATTTGTCTCATTTTCAGCTCTCTAAGTATACGAGCTCTCGAGCTATCGTGCGCACGGACGGACGGACGGACAGACGGACAGACGAACGGACAGATGGAGGGACATGCAATAATCAAAATAACTTTTAATATTATGCGTGGGTGTCCAATCCATTTTGTTCTACCATCATTATTTCGAGGTGTTACAAACGGAATGACAAACTTAGTATACCCCATAGATTTCATCTAGGGTATAAAAACTAGTCAATACACTACTGTGCATAATTTTACGGCCCGTCGGTTATTTTGTGACCAATTCACCCGCTTCGCTTTTTTTATGTAAGGTACGCAACAGTTGTTTACTGGGAAAGAGCACGATTTTCTCTTTATTTTTTGGTTTTTTTACAAGGATTCACTTAAGTTATATATAATTTATTAATTTTCCTTTTTCGGGGTTTTTACAACGTATAAAATTACTCATTTTCCCTTTTTCCTGGGTTTGTTTCAGTTCACTTGTTGAAAATTAGCTTTTTGCTTTTTATATCGATATTTCTGGGAGGTGTCCCGTTGGTGAGTGAAAGAAAAATTCCCCGAGGCTCGGGCTAGTTGCACTCAGGTATTCATTAAAGCTTTTTTTTATTGTTTTCTCATGACGTTAAAAAATCGTACACGAAAAAATGCAAAAATGTCTTGATGCAATGCAAGTGCATCAAGAACATTTAAAATCCGATATGCAGTTGTGCCTGTCTTAAGATATTGTTTTTAAGAGGGCGTGAAAAATTGTATGTTACGTACGTATGTACCTACATTCAATTAGATTTGAAGAATAAAGTGATATATGTATGTACAGTGTATACATACGAAAAAGAAGAAAACACTGTATGTATCATGAGAATGCAAAGTGTGCCAGATAATCAAATGCAATTTATACTTTATTTTTGTATTTTATTATAATATAGAATAATGAAAGTAAATTTGAATTGGAATATTTCAGGGTCATTTCTGTGAAACACCGATTATATAGGACAATATGTATTGACCTTATGGTTGTGATTCGGGGCAATGGTACTGAGACACAACATTTTACTCTACAACCGAATACATAGTACCATAGATGGCATAAGAACTAGATGTCGCATAGCATACCGTAGAAAAGTATACAGATTTTAAATAACTGGTCCATTCCGGAATAGACCACAACATGTTTCTGAGCCACCGAGAACAAATGTTGCTTTGACAGAAGTTTTGTATACATTTGGTCGACTGCCTTAACATGGTACCTAGATGCGGGAAAATATGAATCACTCGACGTAACTCTCATCATTTTTCTTTTCATGTTGCTGTACTGATTAAAGTAAAGGAATGATGCACAGCACAACATATTCGGTGCGGTGGGAGGGACGTAAACGTTATTCTTTCTTGTCTCGTTTTTGGAAATACTTTTTATTTTGCTATAGTTATTAGGATTTGATTTGATTTAAAAGAAACAACTTTATTAAACTCATTTGCCCCTGAGAGTAATTTTTTGTAATGGTATTGCAGGACGGCTTTGTACCAACTATATTCTCCTATCGAAATTAACAATTTTCCTAGAAATTTATAATTCGCCCTGTCTTTGACAAACTAATAATACAAAGTCTAGACACGTTGAACAAACATATGCAACGCTTTTCTAGAATATAAAATTAACGATGCCTCGACTTGGCACTTGATGACGTGTCCAAAGGGTAATCCGGCAATGCCTCGCCACCATTTTTTTTAGAAATTTACTGGAAATTTCTTCCTTCGAATTTTCATTCATTTGCCGAAACCGAGGGCCCTAATCAATGATGCCTCCATCAAGGAAGACCGAAATTTTTACTTAGAAATTTAATGGAAAATTTTTCCCTAGAATTTATACGCACTTTTGGAGGGCGACAATTGCTATGAGTCTATGCACTAAGCAAAACATGTTCTAGTAAATTTCTAAGAAAAAATTGCGGCCTTCCCTACATCAGATCGAGGCATTGTTAATTTTATATTGGAGCGAGGCACTCGTCTGTAGCAGTGTTGGGCAAAATGCAATCTGATTGATGATTAATGATTACGATTACAATCTGTAATCTGTAATCATGATTACAGATTGATAATATTAATCAGAAAAGTAATCATTTTTGGCGATTAATGATTGATCAATCGTAACCGTAATCATGATTACATGGTTACATTTTTTGATTACAAATTTGCAAGAGTTTTAAAATTGTAATTAAAAGAAAACAAACATTGTTGTATTTCTATTCCAAAATCGGTTGGCACATAAACTAATGTTTGTAAGTACATATCTGTGGATTGCGTTTACCAATTATAAGTAATAAAGAAATGGAGGTAGAGTTAGAATCTTCTGATATCAAAAACAATACTGTATCGTTTTGTTAGGTAGTAGTTAGTAAATGTAATCTTTCATCCTCACTTTTCCTGTCATGTCAGTAATATTTACCCATTGCAGCGCTTCGAGCATGCTTCTAACTGGTGTATATATGCTGCACTCACTTTGTCTTATTCTACAAGAGTTGCAATCTGCCCTTGGATTCATTCGAACTAGCATATAACAATTTGGAGCAATATGAAAAGTGTGGCAAAATCAAAGCGTTAAAAGGCATTATTGCATTTTCCGTGCTCAACGACTCTCTAATACGCCTCCACGACTCCAATTAATCATAATTCAACAGTGCCTTGGAGTTGTCTACTATAAAAATTCTTACTTACGATCACAGATTGTTTGTTTTCTTAGAAATCTCTTGATAAGTTTCATTTGTAATCAAAATAAATGTAATCATGTAATCATGATTACGGTTACATTTTCCTAAGATTACTCGATGTAATCATGATTAATGATTGATGGGTAATCATGATTGATATGTAATCATGATTGATGTAATCATGATTATTAATCTGATTACAAATGTAGTTGATTACCCCCAACATTGCTGTATGGTATTAGTTTGTCTATGCGGCCCTGTCCTTTCCCGACGCCTTGTATACATTTGCACACAACTAAAATGTTTCATTCACGTACAAAAACTTAGCGGTTCCCTTCCTTTACTTCCCTCTTCGTAGATTATCCTCGGCTCCAGTCACCACAGCGACCGATGCCAGCATCTATTGAATGAAGATCGCTGTTTACGCCGTTTACGCCCCACCCATCTCACCGAATATGTTGTGCTGTGCGTGCATCATTCCTTTAGTTAGTCTGATCAGTACAGCAACATAAAAAGAGAAATGATGTTAGATACGTCGAGTGATTCATATTTTCCCGCATCTATCATGTTGAGGGAGTCGACCAAATGTGTACAAAACTGCTGTTAAAGGAACATTTGTTCTCAGCACTTCTGAAACATGTTGTGGTCTATTCCGGAATGGACCAGCGATTTAAAATCTGTATACTTTTTCTGGTACTCTATGCGACATCTAGTTCTTATGCCATCTATAGTATAGTACTCATCTAACTCAATTGTATACCTCGCATCAAGGGCTACTTTGTTTTGCTTTCGCAATCATAAATTGTGCCCAGTATTCGATTTGCGTAATATTGAAAAATATCAGAATAAACATGCAAAACTTGCGAAATTCATTTATACATTTATATGGGTCACAATTCGCCAAGTTTAAGTTATTGGCCGTCAATTAAACTAGAATGAATGCAAATAAGTGTAAACCAATTTAGTTATACTTTGTATGTTTACATTAGTATTCGCAAAGATTAAGCCCTGAATTGTGCAACGTTAATTTTCCTTACAGATAAACAAATTAATAAATACAAGTCCCGGCTTGAAACCCCAGGCGAAACGGTTGTTTTTTCTCTTGTATTTATTAATTTTATTTAGTAAAAATAACAATTTTTCTCAAAAATTCTTCTATTCCAAGATATATGAAACTAACTCCGTATTTCTGTAAAGTTTCCGTAATAACATTTGCCAACTTTTGTCCTATTGTAATTACGTATTTAAAGAAACAGATTGTAAAAATTGTGAACATTTATTTATAATATGTGGGGTCCCCTAGACCCTGCAAGAGTATACCAACCGATAACTAATTTTATTTCGACTAATGCAACTACCTATGCCAAGTTTATTTAGCTACTGAAGATAGTATACCAAGCTATTTATTCGAAATGATATACAAAGTAACATAATAAATCGTATAGTGTCAGTATTTTTCTGATTTCCAGCCTTCTTTCGCCGAATAGAAAATTTCGAAAATTGGTCGGCTTAACACAAAATGCGAAAATGTCTAGTAGCAAAATCAATTCTACCCCCCAATTTCTGTCTAATTTTCTTTTTCCGGAAATGTTACCGACCTTGTGCATACAAATTATGAGGAAAAACTTTCATGAGACTTCCAAAGAAAAAATGATCTATGGTCATAAAATTGGTTAGCAGCCCAGACAGCCGAATCAATCCAACTTTTTTGGACTGCTGTTGGCTAAATAACGCATAAAAGTTGAGAAGAAAAATTTTCAAGAAAAATCGCAGGAAATAAATTATTGTAAATAAAGGCTCACATAGGCATATCTTTTCGATGTGGATTTCTCTTTCATGAAATGGATGCAATCTTTGGGAAAGGCAAATTAAAAATTGTTAACATTTCGTTGTACTGTTTGCTACTTTATCTTTATAGCATCTATAGTATTACATATATATATATACATAAATTCTGTAGCATCCCAAAGCCGTTCTTGAGGGTAATACTGTTTCGATTCTGACGAAATAAATATGTGTTGTTTTCAGAGTTAAGGCTGAACCACAATAGAAGTGAATAACTTTACGAAATTAAACGAGACTGAGGTTTACTTACAAAAAATTCATAATTATAGCCTAAATATATATCTCATTCCGTAAGAGTTATTATCTTGATATTTAATGTTTTCAATTTTGGAAAGTGGTAAAAGTGAAAAAATTAAGAAATGGAAGTTGATGTAATTGAAGATTTGTGCCTTCTATTAATTCGCAGTGCCCGAATGACATTTTATGTGTTAAATTTTAAAAAGTGGTAAAAGTGAAAAAATTAACAATTGGAAATTGATTTAATTGAAGATTTGTGCTTTCTATTAATTCACAGTACCATTTTTATTCCATTTTAAGTTTTACATTGCACTTTTAATCATTTAATAATAATTTAACTGTTTGACACATTGCGTTCTTACGGAATGTGCGATTCTTACCGCACTATACTTACTGAAAATTGGATATTTAAACGAAAGTTCCCCTCACACGAGTTAAAGTTAATTTGTGTACGCTTGTTAAATTTAAGGTCGCGTTCGCTTTACGTAAGTAAATGTACTTACGTATATTTCTAGCCTTTATACTTAAGTATTACAAATATAATGCTTCACACGAAAACTAGGGATTCAGTATATTCCCGCATAAAGTTATTTTTCTTTTGGAGACTGAAAATAAATTTAGTCGCCTTTGAGCTTTCAATCGATGTGCTTCCAGTGTTGTGTTTATAATTTGTATAGTGTTATAAAATACTTAATTAAAATAGCGGTTGTGAAAAAAGAAAAAAAAAGCTGCACATCAAAAGGAAATAATTGAGAAATTACCAAAATTAACATCATATTTTACACCAGGAAATTCTGTAAGTAGTGTGTTATGAAACTATGGAGTGATTGGATTGGACGTGAAGTCCTAACTGCCAGCATGAGCTGACAGATCACTCGGTAGATAGCGTTGAAGCGCAGGGTGGCACGCTACCTCGCCTTAGCTATTGGCGGAGAGTGTGGGGGGTTCCACGAAGACCTGCCTCTGTCACCTGCTATATACAAAAAAAAGATCTCGTGCCAAAAAAGGAGACCGTCGCAACATATCCCGTCCTGAAGGGACATTTACATCACTTACCATTCCTACGTGAAGGCACAGATGTTCTGTCTTCAGCTACCTTTTTCAGTGTCCCGTCTGATGATCTGAAAGAGAATCGGAGTAGCGAACCTATTCGACGATTATTACAAAGGGGGTTTCGCGATAGTGAGGAAAGAGTTAAAAGTTCCTAGTACTTCATTATAAACATTTTAGTCGGTGTTTAACTCATCCATATACAAACATATACGACCTCGCTCAGTAAATTTTGAACAAAATACTGGAAGAAAATTCTTAATTTCGCACTAAGCGCCCTTAGCGTTATCTAACCTACTTCCCGACTTAAAATTACTCCACCACGCTTTGGTTTACATTTTTCAACACGCTATACCTATTTAACACTAGTAAAAATTCCCTTCTCTGCTACCTTGCTTCATTATCCTAAGAGTTCACCTGTTTCTATTAGGGTCACCCTTCCAAACCTCTTCGTTACTTTTCTTTGGATGAAGCGACGAAGTATGGAAAACATTGGGAAAATTTGGTGTTGCGGCCTTCTGACCACTGTACAAACTTTCGAATTTAAATTCAAATAAAAACTTTAGTCGCGAGTAACTGACTACTTACATAGTAGAAAAACACAACGATATTAGAAAAAGGATGAGTTCAACTAACGTTAGTACCCTAGAATTCATTAACTGGAAGATCAAAAGCGACCACGAGATGCCGTACCTTACGTCATATCTTTCTTGTGGGAGCACTTCCCCACTTTGATTCAATAATTTAATTTTTATAAGTAAATTTATGTAGATTTTTTTTAATTTAATTTTATATATACAATGTGTATTTTCGAAACTTGATCAAACGAAATGTTCTCTGATACTAGACACCTAGAAAATAAAAAAAATTTATGGCAGGGGGGTCCACATCAACCGATTGGGTCTGACAGGGTTATTAAAAAAACAGCTAGCATTTCATATAACACGTCATTGTATGCAGAGCTTCATGGCCTTTCCAACGACTGCTCAACCAGCTCTGTACCCCACTCGTCTCAGGAGTTATATGGGTCTAAAATAAAAATTTAGGATTTTCTTACCTTTTTTTTAATTTGACCTCTATTATTTTTATAAAAAGGTCGTTAACATAAACTTTTTTTTATAAAAAGTGGGAGAGGGGTATGGGGCTGGTTGATTGCTGGAAAGGCCATGAAGCTCTGCATACAATGAGCCTTTAACTGTGACCGTGCTCCGTGTAGTATTTAAGATACAGGGTGGTTTGTGAAAAATCTAGCTTTTTTTCTTAGTCACCCTGTAACTCCCAAACGTTTAGTGTGGACGGCCCCCTGCCATACAATTTTTTGTTTGCCGAGGTGTCTAGTATCGGCACATTTCATTTGGTCAAGTTTCAAAAATGCACATTGTATATATACCTATTTGATGAGTAAATTTAGATTGTAAGTGGCGGGACTAAATTCGCTGGTTCAACTCTCACTTTTCTACTGAATAAAATCGAAATTCACTTTACGACCCCGCGATCTTCAACCCGTTGACT
Organism: Dioctria linearis; assembly: GCA_963930735.1. NCBI lineage: Eukaryota > Metazoa > Arthropoda > Insecta > Diptera > Asilidae > Dioctria > Dioctria linearis. The sequence continues at coordinate 241,868,712 of OZ005741.1, forward strand.
GTCTTCCTTTCATGTTCACAGGTTCACTTTTCTTAGAGTCTAAGCTGTTTATTTGGACGTACCTACAGGTTCATTTTGTATATTTCTACGGCGACTGTTAAATTTTTTTGTTTGCAACATCATGAAATGTACCGTAGAGCCACGTCTGGTCAGAATTGAAAATAAACCTGTTTTCTGTTCTATTATATAAAAACGTATTCTAATACTCCGAGTCCTTTATCTATTCCTTACCACACCGTAGTGCAAAAGGTCTTACGTAATTACACCAGAGGAATCTAGACAATTTTTTTGATTTTCTTCCCATTCATATTATTGCTCTTTTCAATGCGTAGTGCTAATTGTTATCATTTATCTCGTTGCAAGTAAATCTACGGGGTACTAATATCACAATCTAATATATCATAATATAATATGCTAAGCAGCACGCACAACTGGTGTAAAGCCCTCGGCCCTCATTTAGTTCTCTTTTCCTTTTTTTTTCAAAAGCTTCCTAAAAATACATATACCTCCTTACAGTCTTGCGAGTGGTACTCCCTTAAGTTCCTGTCTGAACAGGCTTATTTTACATTGATGGCTGTGGGATCATCGGATTTCGCGTGGGCCCTCCTTTTAAACCAAATCCACCTATTTGTTGTCGTTGTATATTCTCACGGGGCTGCGTCGCCGGCGTCGTCCTCCGCTTTATTAGATTATTATATTGCCTGCACGATGTAGCAATCAATCAGGTCTATTTTATATGAAAAATTCGAGGTTACGTACATACCTGCACCTAGTTCTCACATTCACGTTGATTCATGATAATTTGCCCTTACTCGATGAATTATTATTCAACTTGAGTTTTGTTTAGTTTAATAACACTGCACAACTTGAACAAGTCTGCTCTGTAACTTTAAATCTTTTTTGAGGCCAGCCATTCCCTTTAACTCGTACACGAATTTGTCTATTTCTTTACTATTTTCGACACTCTCGTAGACCCACTTTTCGTCATCACAGCGAGCTGAAATTTGGCACAGAGGTTCATGTCGCGTGACAATTGAATCTATCAAAATTTCAACTGGAAATTTCCATGGAAAACCCGGAAAATCGGGAAAAATCATTTGAAAATTTGGTACAAATTTGATTAGTGATAAAGCCGTTTCAGGAAAAATGCAGAGTTTTCCGATTTTTCGGAAAAATTTTCCGACTTTTCCGATTTTTCCGGAAAATTTTCCGGTAAAAAAATTTCTAAATTATGCAGGATCAAGTTCCCTATCAACTGGCATCATTACTTCCTCTCCGACAATGGTGAAAACTTGCAGAAAAAATCGAGGAAAATTCATGTAAAACGCTTTTCCGGGGTTTTTCCGACCAAGGAAGCGTTTGAGCGTTTTGCAACCTAAGACAAAGTTGTAGAGCGAAATGACTTGCATAACAATTTTTACTCGAATAAATGTTTTGAAAAACTGGTAAATCAGTGTCTTTTCAGCCGTCATAAAATTGTTTTAAAATATCTCCATGCAGCACGTAATAACAATTTAGTTAACGTGAAAAAGGCAGAAAATAAAATAAGTTAAAAACGAGTTTTCAAACAAAACTGAGGCCAAGCCGCATGAAAAAGTAGAAAATAAACTTTTCTTCACACACAGAGGTGGACTCAGATTTTATTTGCTGACAATCACCAATATATTTCAGTATGATCAATCAGAAGTAATAAGTGATTTGATTCATGAAGAGAAAGAATATTCAAGAGAAATGTCCCAATCAAAAAATCTGAGTCCACCTCTGTGTGTGAAGAAAAGTTTATTTTCTACTTTTTCATGCGGCTTGGACTCAGTTTTGTTTGAAAACTCGTTTTTAACTTATTTTATTTCAGTGAAGCGGCTCGCACGACAGCTTGCTCGGCTTTTTCGCAAAATGGCTCTCAGTCCATCTGGATGTTGCCTCCACCTCGGCTTCTTGTTCTTTCTTTTCGAGCACTTTTCCGACTCCACCCCGTCAGCCGTCAATCACATGCAATTGGGAAAGTGGCAGCACCTTCGCCATGTGTCACGGTGCATACTGCTGCTACTTCAGTGCAGCATACTGCTGCTAGCTTCAGGGTAGCATACTGATGATAGCTTCAGTGTAGCATACTGCTGCATGCAGTATCTCACCATTCATACCAACACATTATTGAGGGAACTTCAGAGCCCACTTCTCCTAAGCTAGCTTTTTCCGAGTCAGAAAAGAGAACAATAATTCATATAATTTAGAAAGTAATCGTCCAGCGGCAAATAACACCGATTTCAATAACTGCTTTTGCTGAGCTATAACTGTTATATATATATATATATATAACTTTTCTTACGATCCTGGCGATTATTTTCATGAAATATTTACAGAAAAGATACACGAATTTTGGAATTTCAAAGGACATAGATTTTTCCAAAATAAAGATTGTTACTTCTCCGAAGCATCCAGAACTTAGATAGAAGCAGATGGTAGATCAAAAACTAGAAATTTTATTCAAAAACTCTTTCATCGTAAATTAAAGAACAATGAAAATGTTGTAAGAAAATGTTCTCCGAGTGGATGGAACAATTGGAAACATATAAACCACATCATTTTGGAGGACGAAAATAGCTGATAATAAAATGAAATTTATGCTTAATTGCATTTTATTACAATAAGGGAATGAATTTTAAATGAGAATGGAAGTAATGGAAGTAATTTTTGGTTTTAATAAGTTTATGTTTTCAGGGTCAAAGGGTGTCAGGACAAGCACATATATGACTTATCTCGCACGAAGTAAAACTATTGGTTAGAGGCGATACAGACTTGCTATCTAAATATAAAAGAGGAGTAGAAAAATTTACTAAAAAGCATTGTAAAATTGTTGGCTTCCAACAACGAAATCCTTGGATTTATCAACAACGGAAATTATTTGGGATGTATAGAGTTATTACGCAGATCAATTAAAATATTATTGGAATCCCGGGAAATTTCTTATTTATCAGCAAATATTTGTAATGAGTTCATTGACATAATGGGAAAACAGGTCCTTTTTAAAATTATAAGTGAAGTTAAATCAGCAAAATATTATTCGACCTATCTCATATTCACCAGTTGACTTTTATAATTCAATATGCGAAAGACCGTGTTCCCATTCAAAGGTTTTTGAAATTTATACCTATTAAGGTGCACAAATCTGAATATTTGGCGGATACAGTTTTCAAATTTTTAGAAAATTATGATATCCCCATAGAGAACTGTACAGAACAAAGCTATGATAATGCATAAAAAATGTCGGGAAAATATTCTGGATTGCAAGAGAGAATCAAGAAGAAATGTGAATTTGTTACGTTTGTTCCATGTGCAGGACATTATCCTAACCTAGTAGGTCTTCATGCTGCCGCGTGTGTACAAGAGGCAACAAGTTTTTTTTCAAATTGTTCAAAAGCTGTACAAATTTTTTTGTCAAATTCTACCTATCGCTGGAATAAATTGACAGAATATTTGGGTTCAAATAAAGTTAGATGGTCTGCACGAGCCCATGCAGTAAGTGCCTTATATCGAGGTTATGAGCGAATTCTAAAAGCACTGACATCTATCGCTGGAGATACCGAGCAGCTACGAGAAACTAGAAACGAAGCTGTTAGTCTGTCCAGAAAAATGGAAACACTGGAATTTATTATTCTAACAGAAATGTGGAGTACATTATTGAAAAGAATAGACGAAACAAGTAACAGTCTTCAAAAAGAAAATATAACAATGGACGTTGCAACAAATATGTTTACTTTGCTTGGTAATTTCATTAATACTATATGAGGGATAATTTTTATAAATTCGAATTGTCTGCGAAAGAAAAAATCCGGAAGCTGACTATGAGGACCTATCTCAAAGAATCAAAGCTAGAAGCTCACGTACGAGATTTTTTGATGGATCTTCGCCATCTTTACAACTAAATGGCAAAGAAAAATTCAAGGTAGAGATTGTTTTTTCAATAATTGATACCCCGAACGTGCGGCTAGATTCATACAAGGATTCGGATTCGGTTTTTTATCGCACTTGAAAACTTTGAATTCAGAAGAGCTGAAAAGTAGTTGGAAAGCAATTGTGCTAAAATCTACCACAACGACATTGGCGCTGAAGAGCTAGAGATGGAATGTCTGTATTTAACAGAATATTTGAAAGCTGCCCAGATTAATGAGAAGGAAGAAACTATTAGCATTTCAGAACTATATCATCTTATATGAGAAGACAAAATCGAAGAGACGTTTCCAAATGTAGAAATAGTATTAAGAATCTTTTTATGCATAAACAAACTGTAATGGGAACGCTCCTTCACAAAATTAAAAAGAATAAAACATGAACTGAGGAGTACAATGCTTCAAGAAAGATTAAGCAGCTTATCACTGATGTCTACAGAAAGTAATGTGCTTCAAGAAATAGATTTTAAAGAAGTCATTCATAATTTTGCAAATCAAAAAACAAGAAAAGTAGTAGGGGAGATAGGGGCAGAACGGAACATCTAAGAAATTAATCTAATTAAATCTAGCTTTATGCCAAATCTATTTAGAAATTTGCATTCATGCTTTGGCTACAACATAAAGCTTTTAAATGTATTCTGACGTGTTTTTTTTACATTAGTATAAAGTTATTTTCCAGAGGACTGCAAAAAAACCGCTTTGCCCCATTAGTGGGGCAAAAAGAAATTTTGCAAGGGGTAAAATGGACTCTAAAATAAGAGTTAAAAGTTATTAACAATTAAAAGCGCATGTATTTTACAAATGTTTTTAATTTATTTAATGAAATAAAGTAAATACTTGGAATTCATAAAAAAGTAGAAAAAACATGAAATAAACTCAAAAACAAACATAACAAAAATAAATCTTATAGTTCGGTCTTAAAGTTAAAATTAAAGGATAATGGTAAAAGAAAATAATATTACTTAAAATGTGCATTTGTTGCAACAAAAAATTCGTTTTCTTCCTCGCAACCAGCGCAATTTTCATGTGTCCATTTCTTGCACATGCAGCACTGTATCCAGCCATCACCTTTTTTGAATTGCTATATTGCCCGTAACAATATAGGCAAGGACAGTCGTCGTCTGTATCAGTTTCGTTTTCGCGTTTAGATTTCTTTTCCCGCTTCGGTTTTGATTTCTTAGTATTTTTATATTTATTACTTTTTAGTTTATTTATCAAACTTTCCTCAAACTCTCTTTTGTATAGGCTTGATATCAATATAGGTGCGTTACCTTTTGCTCTTCTATTTTTTCTTAAGGTTGTGGTAGCAGAGACTTTTGGAAGTGGTTGTATTACTCTTGAAGATACTACACCAAACGTACTCGGTGTTGGAGTTAAAGGAGGAATCCCAGGAACGGCTGCAGAAGTATTTGTCGGTATATCGGGTACTACATGCTTTTGCATGGAAGTTACACTGTTAGTGGGCGAATCCCCTACTACGTGTTCGGGTGTCAGAGTTATATCTGTAACCTTAGCAGCAGTAAAGTCTCCATCGCCAAAGACATTGCGGTCTACTGGATATAATCCTGTCTTTCTGAAACCGCTGATAATGTTGTTTGATGTGACCGCTTTTATATATGCTTCACCGAATGAATAGTTCCCCAATTTGAAATTGGGTCACTGCTCTACCAGGATTATTTCTTAAAAATTTCTCACAAGATTGAGAGAAATAATTGTTCAGTGGCCCCATGAATGATACATCTAACGGCTGTAGTCTGTGGGTGCAGTGGGGCTGAAGACAGAGCACGGTTACATTATTTGCAACAGCCACTACCAAAAATTTCAAATTTTTAGTATGCGTCACATGACCATCTAAAATAAGCAAACATGAATCATCCGGTGTTGGTTTAGTAAAACGAATTAAGTGGTGGTTTGCATCCACCCTAATACGTGACAAGCAAAAGCTGATCCCGGTAGTGTTCCGTCCATTAATTTAGGTTTCATTCTCTTTCTTGGAAATATAATCATCCGAGGCACATAATAACCAAAAGCTGACGCGCAGATAACTGCGGTTGAAAGTACACCCCTTTCCGAAGATATTAAGGTACCAACTTTTTTGCGGCCTTTGAGAGCAAATATCTTGGAAGACTTAGTTTGTATCTAAAATAATAAAAATATATATCCAGGATTAAGAAAAAAAATAGCAACAAATTAGAGCACTACCGTTCTAATCCCGGTTTCATCCAAATTGAATATTTTTGGTGAATGAAATTTTTTCTCGTCGTACATTTCCTTATACATTGTAAAAATTCCGTAATTATAGGTCGGTTGAAAGCCTGAGCCAGTGACTTCGATGTTTGCTCGGGATTTCTCAAAGAAATATCTGGATGTCTCTTTTGAAAATTGAACAGCTAGTCCCTTCCTGCGAGGCCAGTTTTTTTGTCAAACCTTTAAGTTATCTGCTTCTGTAACTTGAAATGCCACCGCTCATACATCTCTGGTTGTTAATCCGAAAACCACTTTTCAAAATCAATAATGTGGCCCAATAACTCCTTTTCTTGATCCTCATTAAAAACTTGCTTAAAACGTCCAAGTCTCTTCGAGGAATTTTGCGTCTTTATTTTTCGAATAAGAGTTGTCTTAGGCACTTGGAAAAGTTGCTGGCATTTTTATACCCCTTTATCTTATTATTAATAGCAGCTATAGCCTTTTGCATGGAAGTCTCTGTCCCCGTTTCATTTCGACTGGTTTTTCTTTTATAGGTGCGAGCCATCCTGTAGGTACATATATAATAAGAACTGCATCCAAAGTAAAATATCAGTGGTACGTAAGGGGGTAAGACGGACCACTAGTCCTTCTTGCGCCGTGGAAACTAGTCCCCAAAGGAGGACTCGAAAATATAAGTAATACGTTTATGCATTTTAAATGAAAAACTACCTTGTTAATACTGCTTCTCATAAAAAAAACCTAAGAGGTTATTCTAAAAAAATAAAAATTTGAAACCGCCACTTTTTGTTATACAAAATTTCGTACAGGCTGAAATAACTTCGGCCGACCGGTTTTTACATTTGCTCGAATGACAGCTGAATCAGTCTGAAGACAGGAACGATTTTTACAGGGAGCGTTCAGAAAAATTCTTTGCTTGAACTCTGAATATCAGGGGAAGTTCTTCTTACCACAATAGTCCGTCGTGCCCCACTCTCTTCTACCTCTTATATCAGTGTAAATTTTTTAAATATGTTCGCACTTTTCAAATATTAAAAAAACAATTATAATTAGAATGTTGATAACCCAAAGAAGTTTAGAAAATAATTTCTGTTAGAGGGACCCCATATCATAAAGTACCATGGGCCCCCCACTTGGCTAAAGACGTCCATGTTCGACGTATTAAGAGGAGTCAGTACCCAGCAAAATTTTCAATTTAGATAACAGCGAGCCTGTGGCAAAAAAATTTACTATACGTAGGTTTGTGTCCTGACAGTGATAAAATTCATATAAAATTAGCCTAGACCGAGACCACAAGTCACATCATAGACGGCTAGCGTAAAAGACAGAAACCCAGCAAGCGATAGTTTCAGATGAAAAATGAAAATTTGCATTGCGCCAATAAAAATGAAAAAACTCGATGTTATTTCCTAGAGCGAGGCTTTATCTTTCTAAGATAGTCACAATCTAAAGAAATCAGAATACCTTCTAACAGGAATTTGATTTACAAAACTTCAATATTTACCATTTTTTACAAGTTTCAGAGCTAATATCTCCATTCCAATACACTTTTTTTTTAATTTTTACCAACGTTAATTACTAGACCTCTTCGTTAGCTTTAATTTCAGACATAAATAATTATTTTGTTACAAATAGTTTGCCAGAAATTCGCATTGAAAAATGTATGAAACTTGTAAATCTTGGTACTGAGTCCAATTAAAGTAAAATTAAGTCAATTTAAGTGAATAGCTAAATGCAAGAGTATTGCAGCATAATTTAGTTTAGTCGTAATTGTTGACATTACATAGAAGTAATATGGATGTCGAACAGTAACATCAGTTGCACCCTAACGATTAGATAAAAATTCAGATTTTGATTACAGTAGTGAAACGTTCTAGTTTTGTTACTTAGGGTTAAATTTAGCCTAAAAATAACCTTTGAATAAATTATTCGTTTAATAACGTCAACATTGGAATATAAATTTTATTCATGAAGGGGGAGTAGCCCCTTTATGTGTAGTCAGCAATTCTATTCAATACAAAGTGAGGTGAGTCTCCGCATATTTGTAACACCGATTTCGCCAGTACGACTGTTACTACAAAACATATCTGGAATGTACGTACCAAACGGTAAAAACGTAATATTTCCAACATGGTATCATCGCAACAATGAAATATATTTTAACCGATGGCGTTGCTGAGTTCTGCTATTTATAAATCTTTTAATTGCGACACTCTTTTTTTATTTCTCCACAAAATTTGGTTTGTTAAGGTGAATAATGCGGAATAATCTCATAAGAAGAATTCCGTATTTAAATAAAGACAAAGGAGCCAAATATCCCAACCAAATGGTCGGGTGCTTTCAAATATTTAGATTCGGTGTAGGGCACAGTTACGTGGATCATAGAGCAGAAAGTTTATGTGAACTTGATTCCGAAGGCCTTTTTGATATTCCTCGAGGATACAGAAAATTTGCATATTTATGTTGGCATGCTTTCGTATTTTACTTACAGTCAGGTAAGTAAGCAAATGAGCAAGATTTCATATCGCAGATTTATTGTCAGATTGAATATTTGAGTTTTAGAATTATTTTAAGGTTTGAGGCTTAAATTACTTCTCGGTATATGGTGTAAGTGTATTGTTTATTTATATTATGTATAGTTTCCATTATCTGTGTTTCCCAAGCGGCCACCTATGTTTATCGGTGCTTAGAACCCTTTGTGTAGATAAAAATTGGTTCGTTGGCTCTTAATTTTGTTTTTTATTATTTAACCAATTACTTATTTGGGCTTTGAGTACAGTTTATATTGCGTACAAGCCATTTTAATAGTTAGGAGCCGGTAGTAGTTCTACATACTTATTACTTAACAAGTAAGTTTTTAGGGTTATGGATGTAACTTGCTATACTATTCAAATACACCCGTAGTCAGTCCAAACATGCGTCTCTACTGAAGTTCGTAATGAGATTTTATCATAAGGACTGGAACGAAAAGTATTGTCGGTAGGTTGTAGTATCACACTAAGAGCCCAGCACATTTTTTTGTGATATACAACTTTTTCAGAAGCCACAAGTATTCCTTGGAACAATAACAGTTGGAATGGCTCATACTTGGAAAATCACCGTAATGGCCGGTTCACAAGAAAAATTTCGGAAGGAGATTGCGCGAATTTATAAAGAAAATAAAATGAAATCTAAGCTAAGCATCGCGAAAGAGATAGGAGTATCGGTTAGAATAGTTCAGCGCGTTATAAAAAGTGTTAAAGATCTTCTGCCTTTAGAGGATAAAACATATCGGGTCGTCCAACAGGTCCAGTTAACAAAAAAATGGAGTCAAGTGTCTTGAGGGAAATTGATCTGAACAAATCTTCATCGATACGCGATATCGCTCGAAAATTGAAAACGAGTCACACAATGATTCAACGTGTGAAGAAAAGAAATAAACTGAAGACGTATAAAAATCGCCAAAAAGAAGCAAGGAACAATTGGAGAAAGCAATTTTGCGAGATCGAAAATTCTACAATGGAATTTAAAAAAAATTCTGATAGCTGTCTTGTTTTGGATGACGAACCATATTTTAAAATGGACTTTTCGACACTACCAGGCCCCCAATTTTATATCGTACAGTAGTTCCTGATGCAGAAAAGTCAATTAGAATGGGAAAAATTTGGACGAAAAATTATAGTTTAACAAAACCATTTGTCAATGTGGCCTCAGGAGCAGGCCGTTCTTCACAAAAGGGACAATCGATGCAAAAACTTATCATGTCAAGGATTGCTTGAAAAATAGGTAACTACCATTTTTAAGACAGCATAGACGCTCTATATTGTTTTGGCCTGATTTAGCTGTCTGTCATTATGCATTATGTGTGGTTCAATAAGAACAATATCGATTTTGTGCCAAAAGAAATGAACCCACCAAATGTACCAAAACTTCGACCAATCGAGCGGTATTGGGCCCTAGTAAATCATAAGTTACGAAAAGAAGGTAAAATAACAAAAACCACGGAAGATTTCAAAAAGGAGTGGCTTAAACAGTCAAAATTGGTGACTAAAGAGGTTATTATGAACTTGATGGAACGTATTCCTGAAAAAGTTAAGGAATTCTCTAAAAAATAAAAATATTGGTGTTACAGTAAATTTTAAAAACATTATAAACTATTGAAATCTAAAATTGAATTAAAAAATGTCGTAAAAATTAACGGAATTCTTTTTAGTTTATGTGACGACCAAGACTTTTCGTTCCAGCCCTTAAACCACATATTTGGTGATGTAATGTACAACATCTCATGCATAAACAGGAATAATAGGCCAGTCACTAGGTGGGCTAGTTGTGATTTTTATATGTTGTTCAGTTCCGGGCACCGATGAAAAATCCAAGCTTGGACCGGGGGGGGGGGGATCCGCCATCTTAGATTAAATGTACCAAAAATTGTTTTTTTTTCAAAATAATTCCTCAACGGTTGATCCTACGACAAAAATGTTAAAATATAAATTTGAAGAAGACTACATTTTTTGTAAGTCTGATGTGTAACGAGTTACAACGGCGGAAACGTGAACATTCTTCTTAAAAAATGTTTACGAATAGTACCCCTTATACAAGGTGTTTCGTCCATGGTGATCTTAGAACAGGAGGTAACAGTAGTCACCTAGTCAAACAAAAAATTGTATGGAAAGGGGCAGGCGGCATCTCAACCGTTTCGGAGTTACAGGGTGATTAAGAAAATACACAAGTATTTCATAAAGTACCCTGTATCTTGAAAAGTTCAAAGTGTACGGTCACTTGCAGAGTTCGTTGTATGCAGAGCTTCATGTCTCTTCCAGCGACTGCGCGACCACCCCGTACTCCTTTTTCCTCAGGAGTTATGATGGTCTAAACTAAAAATGATTTAGTTATGATCTTTTGTCTTTTCGGTTTAGGCATTTTCACTTCTCGGCAGCATAGAAAATTAATTTATTTCTCATTAAATGAAGTTTATTTCATCTAAATCCCTCTACTGGTTCGGACGATACGTAACATAAGATGCGCGAGAGCGCGATTTTAGAGGTCACTCGCGAGCATGAGGACGCCCAGGGGTGAAGTGAGGGGGAAGTATGTATATTATTTAGATAGTCATAGAATGGGTCTACACAACGATGGTATTACTTTTATATTCGTAACCTTAACACTTAAGCCACACCAGCCTATCGAAAGTACAAATTATTCGTAACGCAACTTTCCTTCCATAACCCTCCTACCGAAATGTATGGCAACCCTAGAATTGAGTTACTTGACATGGGACAAGTCAATGCTCACGGCAGAGATAAGGTTTGAGAGTTTGGTTTACAATACAATACAATACAATACATTTATTCGGCCTTGTACAAAAGATTACAAAATCTTATCACGTATAATTAGGTGGAAAAAAAAACAACATAAGTAAAATTAAAATTAAAACAAAAATAAAATAATAATAAAAATAAATATAATAATAAATATAAATAATATAATATAAATAAATAAATAAATAAATGAATAAATAGAGAAAGAAAAAAAAACAAAAAAAAAAAGGATATCCAAAGATGAAAAAGAAAAAGAGAACTTAAAGATAAAGGGCAAAGAGAAGAACAAAAATAAAAAATAAGTAAATAAATAAAAATACAATAAATTAAAAACAAAAGACAAGAAAAAAAATAAAATAAATAAAATTAAGAATTAATAAAACAATTCAACAAGAATTTTAAGATCTGAGAATAAATAATTGTCGGTAATCATCATTTTTAAGTAACGGTGAATGGTTCCTGCATTTTTCTTGTTTATGCTCAGAGTTTGCTACCAAAGATCAACGAATTCAGATCTATCTAAGATAGACTACCTTGAAACTTGAAATGTCATGTTTCTAATGAATTAATTTCGTTGAAACAATTTTTAAAATTTCGCGCCAAGATAGGAGGACAAATCCCAATTCTGAAGTCGAATATGGCATCACAAACCTCTAATAGGAGTTCCTTGGAAATTTAATTTCTGGTGACTCAACTGATGATTTACTTGATCGCAGCACCTCAGCTACCACTTTTCTTACTTTCTGTGTATGCGGTATTTGCTTCTCAATTTTGTGAACTGAATCATTGCAATTAAACGTCTGCTATTTATGTTCTTATAAGTATATATGTAGTCATTATTGGAGACATAGAACTGGTATTACTGTACAGTAAAATTTCGGCTTATAACTAGCGCTGCCATCTCTGAAATTATGAAACTAGGACAACAAGCTCGAAAGCTCTGGATTTGTTAGCATAAAACCCGGACATCATTCCAAGGTAATGTTCCTTATTTTATTTACTAATGAAATGGGTTCAAATTGTTATAGTGTTTTCTTTTTTATTTATTTACTATAAAATTAGTCAGCTTAAAAAAAAGGAAAAATAGTAAATCAAAAGGATGCCAACGAAATAAAATAAATCTGTCTTCCATTTAGGAACAAAAATAAATCCTTTTAAAGTTAAAGGTACAATTTTACTTCTGCAGAAAAAAAAATAATTAAATTATATAAATATTAACTAAATTAACTAAAAACAACTTATTACATTTTATACTATTTCCTCTTCCATATAGCCTTCAAAAAAGCAGAGGAAGGTGTTTTGAAGAAGGAAGAATTAATAACGAGTCGGACTCGCGCACGAAGGGTTCCGTACCATCGTACAAAATTTTTCACTATGAAATTTTTTTTTTTTCAAATGAGCGTAAGCGTCTTTTGAAAAAATAATGCTGCCATTTGAAAAAAGAAAATGCCTACTTATGATAATAATAATGAATGAGAATAAATAAAATATCCGAAAAATCCCGTTTCTTGTATGGGGTCCCCTTTAATTTTGTTTTATTTTTATTATTTGTTGTTATATCGCCAATAGAAATACACAGTCTGTGAAAATTTCAACTGTCTACCTATTACCGTTAATGAGATACAATCTGGTGACGGACTGACAGCGAAGTCTTAGTAATAGGGTTCCCTTTGTTACCCTTTGGATACGGAACCCTAGTAAAAATCAACACAATTAAAATCTTTGCAATTTTATTTTGCTTTGATCAGTGACGAAACCGTTTGTGTGTTCAGTGAGTTTCTTTCTTTCGTCCACTGTTGAGAAATTAGTGAAAACATTCTCTCTACGTTTGTTGTAATGTATTTAATATTGGCTTTTTTTCATGAACCTTAGATTTAGTACAATATTCCATTGAACTGTAACACTAACCACTGTAAACTAACTATAGTTATTGAAGTCAGCCATCTTATACGGACACTTACTTCAAGCTGTTCCTTTGTGCACACTCTCCTATGGCTAGATCACCTTTGTATTTTTTTAATCTTAAGAAATTAAATCGTTTAATTTTACGAGGTGTTTCAATTCATCCAATTTTTATTATGAGCTAGTATGCTAAAAAATACTGTGCAATCTTGAATACCTCGGTGCACAAATAAGCATTCGATGTATCTAAAAACTTAAGCCAAAGTTGATTTGTCTTGGTCGCTTAGATTTTGATTGAAAGGTCTTAAATTCGCCCAGTCATCTATCAATTTTTGGTGATCAATTTCAATGTTATTGTCTTGTAGAAATAAAACAGTATTTTCAATTGCAGTCCATTGAGTATTCTCAGTTACATTTATTACGCAAAACATCCAGTAAAACTTATCAAATTGTTGTAAACATGCACTGTACCGTGTAACAACATGTCCTTACCCAGCGGAAAAAGTTCCAAACGCTACGAAAAAAAGCAGATTCGAAATGCTTCTAGCTAGGTTACAGATGTACTCTAGAGATCTCCAGTGGCACGAGTCTTATAGACTGCCTGACAAATGCAATGTTTTTCAGGCAGAGCTCAGAGCGATTTATCAGGCGGCTACATTGGTATCTATGTGCAGAGAGCCCGAATGGCACATCTGCCTATATACTGATAGCCAGGCAGCCATCAGGGCGCTGGATGCTGGGCTAGTAAAATCAAAATTGGTGCAGTTATGCAAAACCAGGCTTGAGGAATTGACTGTAAGGCACAAGGTGACCCTAAGCTTGGTACCTGGCTATAAGGATATCTCAGGCAACGAGATGGCTGATGAGTTGGCCAAAAAGGGCTCCGAATTGGATAGCTCCGCAGCTCGGAGGAAATTGAATCCGTCAAAGATGTGCTTTGCGAATGCCCCACTCTGATGAATAAAAGAGGTAGGCTACTAGGTATAGCTACTTCTTTTCAAGTCTGAGGGAGCTTCAAAGTATAAAGTTCAGAGACATGCTGAGTTTTCTGAGTGAGGCAGGATAGATCTAGGTTAAAGGTCTTGGATATATCCTGAGTTTCCCAAGGAAAGCAGGATAAATCCGCGGCTTAAAGGGTTATCTTATGAGGTCTAGGGGCACAATGGACCCGTTGGAGGTCTAAGTGAGGCTGGCTAGTTGTCTAGAGGCACCCCTCTTACCTAACATAACCTAACCTAGCTTACATATGCTTCCAAAAAATGGCTTCTCTGGGAAGAAATTTGAAGCAATTTCGAAGCAAATGAATGCGAATCTGATCATGCAAGTTTCTCATGTTGACGCCTTAGGATTAGTCATTGTGATTTGCAGAATTTTAGAAGACATTTGCTTTGTGAAGTTTTATATTTTATATTGAATTATAATGTTAAACTTTATATTTTCTGTAATTAAAAGAGAAACAATGGTAACTATTTCTGCCCCGACACTGTAGCCGCTGAAATCATGCAGAGCTTCCAATTTGCTTTACATAAAGTGCTTTAAAAGCGAATTAAACGAACCTAAAGGAAGTGCTTATTTCTGCGGACATGCAGTGTTAAAATCTATATGAAACTGAAGCACAATCGAAGCGCTTTGTGCTTCCGCAGAAGCGCTTAAAACGGACCTTTAAACCCCTTTTTTTCCTGCTGGGTAGTAGACTGCACACAGCCACACTTCCCCTTTTCGTAAAAAATCCGATGTTTTACTCTTTTCAACGTGAGTATTAATTTGTTATTAAGTTATACCATAGATGGCACAATAATTAGATGTCGCATGCAGATGCAATACCGAAAAAGCATACACAATTTATATGGCTAGGAGATCCATTCCGGAATGGACCACAACATTTGAAATGATGCATACGTCGAGTGATGCATTTTTGTTTTTTTTTTTTTCGTATCTGAACTGTTGAGGAAGTTGATCAAATGTATACAAAGCTGCTATTATAAAAACATTTGGTTTTGGCACGCTCTAAAACATTTTATGATCCATTCCAGAATGCACTATCTATTTCAGAATCTGTGTACTCTGCTCTAGTATGCCATGCGCCATATGGTTCTTGTGCCATCTATGGTTTTACTTATACCAATCACTTATCTTACAAAAATTTTCTTGCTTTTTTTTTTTTAACTCTTATGAATGCAAGAGGACTCTTTTTACATGGCTTTTTCTGTCGTGAAATATCGCCAACGTGGGTTACTTCACGTATTTGAACGCTGGTATTTTACTTACATGAATTGACACACTATAGTATCGAAATCTTACATTGTTTGAATAAGACTGACTGAGACGACAAGAGAGACCTTGCTTGAAAGCTGTGTTGCCGCCGAGCATAATTATTTTGTATCCAAAATTTCGGAAAAATGTATCTAGTGATCCAAAAACGTATCCATATTTACTTTTATGATATAACTGGCAAAATCACAATGATAACAATTAGTATTTTTCCTATGCAATGGAAATCTTTGATAGGCACAGTACTAGTAGATAGGTCAGGATTTTTGATACCGATATATTTTGACTCGCAGAATGTGTAAATTAAACTTTTTGCATAAAAAATTAAAACTTTCCCCAGTTTACGATTCACGATTTATAATGTTTTAAATTTAAATCCACTATATCAGCGGTGGCCAAGACGTCGACCGCGGTCGACCGGTCGATCGCGTAGACGTTTTTGGTAGCCCGCGAGAGTAAAATCAATTGAACAAAAATTACAATAAATTGCCATTTTCAGATAATTGCGCCGCCTCACGTGGGGTGAGTAACGGATAGCTCTCTCTCTCTTTATCTCCCGTACTATAATAAAAAAAACGTGGCTTTGTGTTTGTTCTCAGTCAGTATAGTCCGCTAAAATGAGCGGGCAAGGTTGTCGAGTGCGGAAAAAGATTATCATTATCAGAGTGCTCTTTACCGGTATGTTCAAGGATAAATGATAAATGTGTTTGTCTTATTTGTAACTCAGGTGTAGCACTAAAAAAAAACAAATGTCGAAAAGCATTAAAAAATAGAAGTAGGGTACGTGAGCTAAAAACTGGATTATGTGCACAGCAATCTTTTTTTACGATTCCAGGCACAAAATCACAAGCAGCGACATTGGTATGGCAAAAATAAAGAGGAAATTCTTTTGTAAATCAACGGCATTTCATTGCCATGAAACACTGTCATGCACCAGCTATGTCTGCAAGGAAAGAATACTTTGATTGATATGAAAAGCTTAGTTAAAACATTCAAAGAAAAGATTGTGGTGCATGCATCCCAGCTAAGATTAGGCGGATTGAAGAATTACCAAAAATTTGGAGCGAGAGGACACACAATTTAAATCGGGGATTCCAAAGTTTCGCCAAACAGTTGGAGAATTTACTCGAGGAGTTCGAAGTATTTGGAGCTCGGGAAGAAGTCCTCAGTTTCATGGTGTTCACTTTTAACGAAGGCATTAACATTTACAGAGTATCTACTAACATCGGCCAATTACTGGATTGGTGCGACATAAGTATTTTTCAAATCTGGAGCATTCGAAAGTACCTAGAGATTTTTTGAAGAAGATTGCTGCTACGATATTCTGAATTGTAATGTAGACTTCAAAAGTTTGGCCACCCTTGCACTATATGCTGTAATAAATATTGTATATAGAAAAGCCCAGACTCTGTCTGTAACGCGGATGAGTCCAGAATAGGTTTTTTTTAATGAAAAAAATATTAAAAACACTTAAAAAAGCCCCAGACTGTCTGTAACACGTTCGAATCCGAGCATGTTTTTTTTACTGAAAAATATATTTAAAAAATCAAAAAATAAATAAAGAAATAAAAAAAAGATTTATAAAATTAAAATAAAACAAGTAAAAAAGCTGGAATTGGTCTATGACCAATTTTTTCGATATTGGAAGAATTCGCGTATGTTATTTTGCAAATTTGAATGTTGAACTGGTTTTTCGCATATATTTCTAGAACGGTTCGTCGGACAGCAAAAACTAAGCAAAACTAATTTTATATGATTTCAAAACATCTAGAAATAATCGTTTTCAAATTGTACGTAAAAAACTTCAATTTGTGAATGGCATCATCATGAAAGCGTTTCCCGATTTAGTCCATTTTTAAAATTGCATTTACTATGTTTATAAAAACTTCATATACATAATTTCAGCTTTCTATGTTGACGCGCTCTTAGTTAATGTTCAAACGTATAGTGAAAAACGACGAAGGAGTTACCCGACTTGTCACATTTGCAAGCCTTTTTTTAAAAACGCCTTGTACAAAATCAGTTTATAAGTCAGAGCGTTCCCGAATGAGGACTGACAGACATACAGATGGACATGCAAATATCAAAATATGTTTTAATATTTTGCGTGAGTGTCCAGTCCATTTTACTGTACCATCCTTATTTCTATGCATTACAAACGGAATGATAAATTTAGTATCATCTAAGTATAAAATAAAAGAAAATTAAAAATACTAAAAAAAATAAAAAAATAAAAAATTTACAAACTGGTTTTCAAAATGGACGGTATAGAAATCCCTGTCCGCACGCTCCCCGGACTCCCTTCAAACTAGACATGACTTAATTTTCATAATCGGTGCTTAAGAAACAGTGAGTAATTCTGACGTTTCTTATGGAAATTTCTTACCGATATATACTGGATTGGAATGTTATTTTTTTTTTCTGAAGTCTTTAGAATAGTTATATAGTTAATTAAATTAAACTAATGCCGTAAATATAATTAATTCAGGTTAATTATGGTTTGCTAAAAAAAAAAAAATTAAAAACGTACGTTAAACGCAGCTCGATATAACGTTGATAGAAAGTTTTTTGCACTGCCAAATGTTGGGATAATATCGATTAAAACCGCGATTTTTACTATTAATCTAGTGTTCGAACAAGAATATTGAAATAGTTTTAAATGAGAAATTATCCTGCTCCAATCAATAAAGAGAAATTATCCCAACTATATCGGCAGCATATACTCCACCACAAACCCGAATGTATAACCGCTGTATAGATGAAATCATACAGTGTGGTTTATAACGCATAGAATCAATAATGGTACTAAACCAAATGAAAAAATAGCCATATGCATAAAATCGATATTTTTATGTCCATCCGGTTGTCTGTCCATCAGTCCGTACGTCTATACATTAATGTATCCATACATCCTTCCGTCTGTCTGGCCGCATTTTAACTTGAGGACAGTAAAAAAGTAAGAGCGTAAATGAGTAAAATTGGAAAGCTCATTCGCAGCATTGCCATACAGAATTTTTTATTATCATATATTTCGACCGTTGAGCTTGATTATTAAAAGGAAAATGCATTTTTTTGTATGGAGGCTTAGCATGAATGTTTTGTTTTTCTTTGTGGTGGTCATTGCTCAAACATAGTTTAACCGATAGAGGACATCAATACAAAAAAAAAAGTCAGATAGGACAATTTAGAAAATCGGGTCCGGGCTTAGATATTTACTTATGCACTGAAACGTGCACGTACGCAGTTAGGTATATGGATTATGCAAAACAGCTCTAACCACCATTTTCAAAGGAAGTTCTACAGTCTGCAAAGCCTCCTGAAATCTTTCCTTTTGGTTGGTTTGCCCAGATTGATATTTATAGGCCTTACAATGCCACAAAATCGAAAGCTATTATTTTCAAAGATATCACAAACGATGAATTCTATCTTTTTCATTAATGGTCTTTTTTATTCCAGACAGGGGACCACGACGTTATAGATAAATTTAAGACCATGGGTTGCAGCTCATACATATTAATAGAGCAGCACCTCACACGTTCATGAATGAAATTTTTAATGAAATTAACACAACCGATATGAAAACTTATTATGCAGTTAAGTGATTACTAAATATTTTAGTTGAAGGTAGAATTATAGGTGGAAATATATGTAAGCCTAAAACGGCTCTATTGAACGTGTGTGGTCGTGAGAAGAACTTTGGGCTGTTGTGCGTCCAAGACATGACAATATTGTGATATATGGAATGGGCCAGGTATTATCAAAATCCTACTCCCCCTTCTTTATTTCTAGACTACGGTATAAGGCATTATATAAAGAATGACTTATTTATAGGTAATAAACATGGAGACTTAATTTATTTATCTTAGAGACCTATACATGCAGTCCCAATAGAAAAATGCACGATGCGCAATCGATTTTCCGTACGAAAAGTTGCAATCACCCTTTATTTATTTTAAATGTATTTTTATTAATTTTAATTTTAATGATTTAGTCCATTTTCGAAAATTTTGTATTGGCTTCGGAACTGCGTATATATGCTAAATTTAAAGCCCATCGCATATGTAGAAATGGAAATAGTGTTACAAGATTTTCCTACATATAAGAGAAGCTTATAAAATGTGTGCAACAAAAGAGTAAATATCTCAGCTCGCGACTTTTTACGATATTGTCCTATGTGGCATTTTTCCTTCTCATAGATGTCCTCCATCTATTTTGCTATGTTCGATCCATACTCGCCACAAATCATGCCAATAACGTGCATAACCCAAAGGAGTTGTCCTTATGATGAATATTTAAGATTAAGATTAAAAACAAGAGAACAAGCAATAATTGGTATAAAACAAATAATATTATAACCTCGATGAAAATAACAGTTAAATATAGTTAAAATGCAGAGTTTTGGATAGCAACACCAAGAAAGAGTTGCCAGATTTAGTCCAGTTTTGATACTGTATTTACTATTGCTACGGACGTGTACCAAATCTTGGCTCTCTATGTCGACGCGTTTTCAGTCAGTGACCAAATATATGTATAGTGAAAAACAACAGACGAACATGCAAAAATCAAAGCAACTTTTCATATTATGCTTGGACACCCAATCCATTTTGCTCTACCTTTATTATTTCTATGCGTTACAAACGGAATAACAAAACTAGTATACTCTATGATTTCATCATCTATGTAGAAAAATTAGTAAATCTGGCAACTCTTTCGAACAAAAATTTTATAGATTTACAAAATGTTCAGGTATATTGTTAAAATAGGCAAGTAGGTACTTCGGAATGTAAAAATCTAAGAAAGTATTTATAATCACTTCTACTCGATGAACCGTTCTGGAAAGAAATTCGGAAAATTCGGAGTCACATTATTATCCGCTATCCTAATCTCATTCGGTCACTACCATACAAGTTATTCACACAAAACATACCCTGATAAACGCTGCTCCACAGAGTACGAGAACAGTGAAGAGAACGCAGGTCACTTAGATGATTCCGTATCTAGGTTGCACACGACACCATAGCAAAGTCAATAGGGATAAGTAGTGACAGAGGCGAACAAAATAGGAAATTTTTCGTGTTTTTTAAAATGAAACAAGTAATTTCATATACTTTCGTCTTTTGCATGAATGGGGGAAAAGAGCTTGTCTATGCACTATTGTAGTGCAACTGAGACAACAAAAATCGAGAGAACGTAGGATTACCCGAACCACAAAATCTTATTAAATCCCTCAAAATCCTTTCAACCTATTCATAATAATGTACATCAGGTCACATTACCTCCCATTTTTAAGAAAAAGATAAATTTCGCTTTTGCCCAGATGCTGAAAGGAGATGTAAAATTCCTCTCAAATGAAATTCTCATTTTTCCCGAAAATATCAGAGAATCCTGCAAGAATTTCTCCCACTTAATCTCTTCACAGCAAAACGAATGTAAACAGAAGCACGTGCTTCTCAAATTGTATAGAAATTACACTAACAATCATTTGCTATGTTATAAAAAACATTGGATATTTCTCATAAGATTTCACAGAAAACCGGTTTTCACAAAAGCGCGGGAACATTTTGAGAGTAAAACGTGAAAACTCCGCCCCTTTTCATTTATTTACAAATATGAAACATTTGCCATTCCGTTTCGTTGCATGTAATCTTCACTTTCACATTTTTTGTCTTATTCGTAAAATGTTCAAATAGGGTTTGATTTTTTTTTTTTTATCTTTTTTCCTTCCTCTGTGTATATTTAAATGGAAAACAATCGGAACAATCTTCTGTGTCCCTTCTTTTAGTTATTTATTCTTTACCATAGTAAGCCGCTCATTTAAAAAGGGTTTGTCAAAAGCCTTAAACACAATTGGGACGAGCGACGACTATTGCAGTAATAGGAACAATTTTCTTCAGGAACGATTTATGGAGCGTATCAGTGTTGGGAACTTTTCAATCTCGAAAATCCCACAAATTGCCCAAATTTTTCCCACACTTCCCACAGTTCGAAAGCTGAAATTACCACAAAAATCCCACCATATACCTATATATTTATTAGTTTAAATTTAAATAAAAAATGATACATTTTAATGTACCTACTACTGTAAAAATGTGCATGAATGTATAAGCAGAAGATCTCACACCAGACTATCCCCGTCCGCAAACAAATAGATAAAACTCTTCTAAGAATTTTTAAAAGTCCAACAGACCAACTCAGACCTTTTAGTATAAAATTCTTCTAGGAAAATTTTGGTGATGAATTTTCCAACAAATTGTTCTACTGTAAAAATGTGCATGAATGTATAGCAGAGATAGCAGAAGATCTAGCACCAAACTATCCGTCCACAAATCGATAAAACTCTTCTAAGAATTTCTAAAAATCCAACAGAGCAACTCAGACCTTTTAGTATAAAACTCTTCCAGGAAAATTTTGGTGACGAATTTTCCCACAAATTGTTTTACTGTACTCTTCTAAGAATTTCTAAAAATCCTACGGACCAACTCGGACCTTTTAATATAAAACTCTTCTAGCAAAATTTTGGTAATGAATTTTCCCACAAATTCTTCTACTGTAAAAATGTTTTCCCTTTTTCCCACAGTGATGATTTAGAGGGCAGAAATTCCCACAAGTTCCCAACACTGGAGCGTATATTGCATAGGAATTTGTCGGTAGCTCTATCGTCGCATTTGTGTTTAAGCCTATAGCAGTGAAATTAATTGTCGATCTTGAACCATCCAGTGAATATCAGCATAGACCAGTATACCTGCTACCAGTGAATTTAGGGCTAACCACAGTATGCATATGCTAGCATATGCAAAAACACGAGCAATTGCTTTTCATAATAACAACCCACAATAGGAATAAGAAGCCGTTCGTCAAGTTTTAATTCCTTTCGTCAACTTCGGTCTGTACGCTCGCGATCGTACTTTGCATAAGCAAATTTGACAGTTTGTGTAAATGCTATACAAATGTTAGTGATGCATAAGGAAGCATCCGTGATATTTTCAAGCTTGCATATGCAAGGTTATGCACATTGTGGTTTAGGCGTTTAGGAATGAGACTCACAGACCAGTCCAAGCCTTCAGCTAGATACCAGCCTCCAAGCAGAGATGACTTCAGCAATCAGCCGACCAGTCCACAAGAAGGAAGACATAAACAAGCGTCGCACTAGAACATCAGTCAGGTACTTCCCAGCATCTCGACTGATCACATCGTTCTCCTAATCCCTATATTCAACCTTTCCCGTTTTGGCTATACCTAAAGGTGAAAACCACTGACTTATAACAATGGACTAAGCAAGCGATTTGCTATTTCATGTGGCACAAAAAATATTGTGTTTCTGGATATCACCGTTAGAGCACCCTTTAAAACGATTACATAAAAAACATGTAAAACTCAACCAATCATATTTATTTTTCCCGCGGACGGGAATCGAACCTACACTTGTTAGAATCGGTCAATGATGGAGAAATAAGAATTTTAAGAACTTTTATTTTTAATGATTCTAAATCAAATTTATAAATACAAGAAGAAAAAACAACCGCCTCGTCCGGGATTTGAAACCGGGACCTTCCGTCCGCGGGAAAAATAAATAAAATTGAATTTACAATTTATTTTTGCGCTTTCATCGTTACTGGTTAATGCCAGCTGAAAGCAAAACGTGGCTTAGTAGGCTAGTTACAAATTTGATAAATGCAAGAAGGAAAATCATCTGTCTCGTTAGCTCAGTGGTAAGAACAGTCGCCCGGCAAGCGGAAGGTCCCGGTTTCAAATCCTGGACGAGGCGGTTGTTTTTTCTTCTTGTATTTATAAATTTGATTTAAAAATAAAAGTTCTTAAAATTCTTATTTCTCCATCAACCAATCAGATGAAATTTTACACCAGAAAATCGAATTTAATTAAAAAAATATATTTTCTTGTGCCCAAGTGATATCTTAATCGCTTATAAGGAATTAAACTCATTCCGACTTTAATTTTCAAAAGTTATTCTTAACTGAATCCTGCTTATGGGCAAGAGAGACGGAGCATGGTAAACACTATCTTTACCTTATTCCTTCTGCGGTGATTGCATCTGTAACCAACATAAAAACATCAAATGGCATAAGCAAATGTTCCAGAACGCAATATTTTGTTTTGGTAGCTCCAACTCTGCCATAGGGCGAAAGAGAGCTATAAAACTTGTGCCATGCTTTCCTATAGGAAAATGGCAATACGCTCAGTCCATTGTTATAAGTCAGTGGTGAAAACCCTATGAACGCGGCAGGCGTCGCGTTGCTTGTATGAATTAAAAAAACTTGGAAAAAAATCCGATGGTCGACAGGGCTAGTCCTGATATATACCTGCACATCGCCGTTCTCCGTGGCATGCGTGTAAGATTCGAGCTAGACCAAGCGCGGCAGCCTTTTGGCCAGCACTGTCAAAGTGACGCGACGCCTGCCGCGTTCATTGGGTTCTCACGTTATTGTTGGTAACAGAATTCGCATGTACTTAATGTGCCGCTTTTTATTCCATGTGGGCTATACCAACGGCATCTGTGCGTTATTCGCATTGGCCCTGGTAATAGCATTCGCAAGCATTACCGGACATGCTCATTTTCGATCTTCGTACGTTATTCGTACTGGTCTTAGGTTTAGTGTTCGCAAGCACTTGTTATTTCATTTCGTCTTTCGTGTTTGGAATACCTTCGGCATCCGTACGATCTTTGTACTGACCTAGGCTATAAGCATTCGCACGGAGCACCCCTCTCCGTATTTAAGTATATTAGTAATGAAATATATAATTCCGCGAAGCTAAAACTAGCATAGAGAAATGTTAGATAACACGCATAATAATATTGCATAGTAGAGATAAGTAATGAATAAAGCTATTATTGAATTGAAATTAACAGCGTTCTGAATATTCTGAGATTAGACAGTTCGGGAACAATCGACGAGTTAAGAAGAAGACTGCTTGAGAAGATCAAAGAACACAAACGACTCAAAGAGTTGGGAAATAAGGTTGCTGCTGCACTAACAACCAGTACTATAACTAATGTCACGGTTACAACGACTAGCAGCACGATCACAATCCTAGCAAACATTACAATACGATATCGAATCGAACACAATTCGTTAAGGTGAACTAAAATTTTGATGTCGAAGTCGTTTTCGATTCGATATCGATCCGAAAAAGAAAAAGAAGGAACGCTAAATTGAGTCGTAAAAACGATTCGATTCCTAGTCGTTTTATCGAAATTATCTCGAACTTTTTGAATATATTTTAGTTGCATATACTAGCCTTATATACTCGAGTTTCATTTGAAACAATGAATCGATATCGAAACGGGTCAACGAGTTATTACCTGTTACACACCTTAGGCAGAATATCTTCATAAAGATTTCATTTATAATTTTCTTGAAGTAAAATTAAAGGAATTTGTTTCTGTCTTTGACGGAAATAGGATGATTTTTGCTGACAAAAATAATATCATTTAACCTCTTACAAAAAGCACCACTGTCAAGGAGAGTCAGTCAGAAATGAAAGAATTTTCTGAAATGCGCATGAATTTCGCAACGGAATAAATTCTCAGAACTATTTTTACTTGACTCTACAGAATAGGTAAAACTTCGAGAATATTTAGTTAAAATGAAAAATTATCGCAAAATCAGATCAGCAAATTGTTTCCAAGTCAAAACTTCGAGTTCATCTTGGAAAAGCGAAGTATTCTCAAATGATGGATTTTATTTACTACCGAAACTATTTCTTCTCTATTCTTTACTTCTTCGAGAATTTTTCGCAAAAGCAACACTTCGAGAAATTGTTTGCTGGGATAGCTAGTGTTCCGACCCCAATCAGCACTATACTAGTCCCCAGCCACAACTACAGTAATCCATTGGCGATCGACGTATACATTTCCCTCAAACTGAATTACCAGTAATTCGTTCGACGATAACGTACAGCTATACCAGTTAATAGAAATGTTAATGTTAGTTATTTGAATTATAGCATATCGTCTACGTTTCACATTAATGTCTGACTGCACACAGTTATACCCTAGACACACAGGACATATCAATGAACATTGGTTCAATTACGTAATTGGACCAATGATCATTCCTGTTTTGGGGTGGCACACGGCAATGACGGTCTTCACGTAATTAGATTTGACAGACTAGATTTGACCAATTAAGTGTGTCACTTGTGAATACTGGCGATTACTCCCATATCCTTACATTTAACAGACATATCCGCTTATATGTGGCTGTTTCTTCGTGCCTTTCTCAGATCTTTTATATAAATGCGCCACAGCTTGCACAACTTATAATTTTCAGCAGTTTTCCACAATCTTGTTTTTTTCTTCGTCTCTTTTTCCTTTTCTAATGTATGAAATTTTTTTAAAGAATTCAATAATTTGGGAAACATGCAAAATTTACTTTGAAAAATGTATCAGTCAACACAAATGACATCTGACAGTGATGGCTGGAAAATCAGCTGATTTTTCCAATAAGAAAGCGCGCTTATCGCTAAAAGAAATGACAAGCAATGTATAATTGCAAACGAATGAGCTTATGGGGGAGGCATTGGTGTAATAACGAAACGAATGACCATTGCGCCAATGATGCAGTGACACACGAGCTATGCAATGATCATTGCTCCGTCAATGATCATTGATATATGTCCCGTGTGGCTAGGGTATTAGGTCGTATCTTAGAATATAGAGAGTACAGATAGTGTGATAAGCCAAATTTGGCGTAGTCGAATTCTGGTTGTGTTAGTATCAGTTGCCGCTGCAGTGAAAGCTCAGTACAGCCGTGTAGTTGAATCAACATAGAGAACGGGACAACAAGATATATGGTTGAAAAGACTGCAGTTGCTCCCACCGAAACTGCTCATAGTTATCCTCTTATTCACTGCCACTGCAACAAGATACCCAGGTATTTTCTCATCTGTCACAAACGTAAACAAATCTTCAATAAACAAATATTTCATCGTTTTTGTTATTAATTTAAACTTAATTTAATATAAAAATGTGTGTAAAGTACACAAAATAATAATTTATAACTATACTTGCCTAAAAAATGTTTTTCCACGCATATTTTCACCAGATTGAAATTGTTGCAAACTAGTTAACTTCGTTTGACAGCTGAAAATACATTTGTCTCCTTCTTCAATATAATTCTGACCTACTTCACGATACCCTGAAAAAATCCACTGTCATGCACACGAATTTTACAGGTATCAACACTTCTTTTTGTCTCTATATTCTAAAGGTCGTATATAGAGAATCGTCTAATACGCTCCAGGAAAATTTGATTTTTTATCGGAAAAAGAAGATCTTCTTTGTAAATTAAATTTCGTGTAATTTTTAAGACCCAATATAAATTTTTGGTGGGGTCTTTGGAATTCTCTTCTCATTATATAAGCGTACCTGCAGCAGCCGTATTTCAATGACGCTTAATTTTTTCTACATTATATTTTTGTCAATAAATAAATTCTAGCTCCTAGTTGACTTTGTTTTCAGTTATTAAATGGCATATTTAGGTTTTATTTAGTAATAAGATAGTCAAATCTTTACTATATATAGATATCATTTTTTTTTAGATATCTAATATGTCCGTCATAAATTGTGGAGTTGTTATAGGATAAATCGAATGGAAATGCTTCCTAATACCTTTTAGGGAATGACATAAACTTAGTGAACTGCGAAAATATGAAGTTTAAATAATCTTACGTGCAATAGAAAAAAGACAAGAGAACTCTACATATAGTACGGACATAAACAATTTTCGGAGAATCGTATTACAGAAAAGGTAAGCGACATCTATTTATATAGTACGGACATAAACAACTTTATGTTCGGAGAATCCATGTTTTGAGAACAGAATATTTGGGAAGATTCTAGGACAATTTGTAGAGTAATACGGTGCTTGTCACCGCAAGGAGGTAGTCTTATCTCAGGTAGTGAAGCTCTAAATTTGGCTGGGCACTTTATTGCACAACCAGTGGCGTCACTAGGGTTGGTGTCACCCAGTGCGGTAACTCATAATGTCACCACCCTTACGAAACCCCATAGACCTCCTCCGAGTCCACCAGTGACAAATAACGGAAACATACAGAATCATAGGTCCTATATTTACGAAGGCAATAGAAGAAAGAATTAATTCATGGTCGGTTGGTAAAAGATTGTAAGAAGTTAAGAACTAAGAACTACATAGAAAATATGTTACTTTTTTAATTGTTATTTTAACATTAAATTTTATATCATATTAAATCTCGACTAAATCAAAACTTTCCTTTCCTAGCCTATAGAGCTGTAAACTTGTTAATTACTTCATCGAAATCAACTCCTTTCGCCAAATCATTTTCAATTGATAATGTTGCAAGATCAGAACGCCTTGACTGTCCCATGGTAGATTGCAAGTAGTTCTTTATAAACTTTTGCTTTGAAAAACTCCTCTGACATGAAGCCACAGACACACAGATCGTAAGAAATAATTGTAGGCTCACTGAGAGAAATGGGAGAGATTCTAGGAAGTCCCATTCAGCTATGAATTTCAAAACGTCAAGTACTGACCAGTCTTTGACTTCTTCGAGATCAATCTCTGCTGCCTTCATGGCATTTCTAATAAAAGCTCTTCCTCTGATAACTCATCATAGAAAGTGGTCAATTTTGGAATGGACATCAGTAACTCTTCTTCAGTGGCCCCCTTCTATTTTTTTTATTGAACGGTGAAAATTTTCCATGAAAATCGAAAAAAAAAATTCGTTGATCCGCCATTTTTTGTTTTTTAAAGATATCGAAATTCCCCTACGTGGTTCTATAAACCTATATGTCTGGTTTCTAAATATATGTTTATTTCATTTTTCAGATGAATCGTATGGCTTAAGGCTGAGGAGCAGAGTCTAGATATTGTTTGATTTCAATTTTTTTTTTGATTTCATACCTTTTTGCCATACTGCTTCACATGAAATCACTGGAGTTGCAGCTTTCGGAAAAATTTTTTTTACGAACCGCCCTAATTTTGGTATCACCCCTTTTGATGGTGTCATCCGTTGCGGTCCGCACCCCCCGCACCCTCCTAGTGACGCCACTGTGCACAACTTCAATTTTTCGCTCGGCATAAAAGGGTTAACTAAACTAGGTTTTCAATTGATTCTTAGTTAAATTAAAGTTGATACATTGAGAATAATATAAGACATATATAATAATATATATAATATAAGACATATAAGATTTCGACTCTTGTCTACCATAGCTTGTACTGTGATGTGAAATTTGGAAGGAGTAATGATACCCCAGGCAGCGCGAAAGGAACAAAAGATGTCATGGTACTCCACAATTCGTGCAACGCTCGATGTAAAATGTTAAAAGTAAAAACAATTCTTTGCGAAACGCCATATGGTCATTCAAACGAAGTCCACGAATAGTAGATCTGACAAAGTTACGTTAAGCCGCCTCGATTCGTGTAACATGAACAGTGTAGAAAGGAACTCAGCCAAGACACCCATTTTCTAATAGCGATCAAACCAAAGTACAATAGAGAGACTTGGTAAAATGCGGGTCGTTAAATTCATGAAACCAATTTTTACAAAGCCCAGAGTAGCCGTAGCCCTGTTCACAATGGAAAGTTTGTGATCCTACAAAGAAAATCGAGAGTTAAAAACATTGCACAAATCTTTGGTTTTGTCCAGTTTAATTAATGAATTTATCTTTCAGAGTAATAAAAGTTCACAAAACTTCTGGATTTCTGCAAGATAAGGAATAAATCCTATATCATCGGGTGTGACGCGAATACCCACCACATTTTGTGGGAAGCAGTGACACCAACAGACGAGGTGAGCACCTTTTTGACTATTTAGTTAAAAATAATTTAGACATAGCTAATATAGGGAATGAACCAACATTCTCCAACGCCATTCGCCAAAAGGCCAAATATGGCGGATGGTATTGCAAACTGGCATGTCTCAGGCGAGGCCTCAATGTCGAACCATAACCACATCAGGTTCGATATTAAGGCTTCTCCTATGCAAAGAGAGGAAATAAGAGTTCCACGTCTCACTGATTGGAATTCCTATAGGGAATACATCAGAATGGGTTTAGAGGACCTCGAAAACAGTCAAATTGGGAGCCGTATGGATCTGGACCGTATCTCCTCCCACCCATATGCATAGACTGATCATCTGCTCCTATGAACATAGTTGTCCTGTTAAATAATTTTTCAAATCAACCATCAACAACCTGTTTTCAATTTTTTTACTAATTTCAGTAATACCACGTTCAATTATGCACAAGCAATATTCCAAGCTATCAAAAAATTAGCTTAGTTGGGTCTATCATCTTCGCGACTAAATGAAGTCAAGAGTCCTTAATGCATACGAATTCCTTGGTGCAATAACTTAAGTTTCTTTGTTCGTAAATTTGAATGCGTGGATATTAAGTTTAAACCGGGGATGACTTACTTCGTAATGTCGTGTAATGTTCAATTGCAACTTTACAAATAAGACACACCGACTTCCCATTATGGTAAAGAAAAACTAATTTTTCGATACAAATTTTTGAAAGGTTCTATTTTTTATTATCTACTTCATATTTTCAATTTTGATGTTTTCTGAGGTCACATTAATAACAGAATTTAGTAAATTTGTACCCAAAATTTGAAATTGAAACAAACAAATTAGTAAATTTACGTTGCGGAAAAATTACACATTGTAAACAAGCCTAAATTGCTTGATAAAAAAGTCTACCAGATTTTGAAATAAACAAAAACACGAAATAGGACATTTAACAGATAGGAAAACTATCACTGAAATATGGTTCCACAAAAAAAAAAAAAAAAAAAAAAAACAAAATAAAAGTGTGCTCTCTCTTGTTCAAGCGCGCTCACCACAAAATTATTTTAAATCAGGATTAAGGAAACGCAATTTCATGTACGCACTCGAAATTTCTCATTGGTCATTCCCAAAATCCCAACTTTATTGGCAATTTCATCTATTTGCGTCTGTCACTGATGATCATATGTCTCCGTTTGCGTGAAGGGGTTTAATGAAAGATTTTTTCATAGTATAAAAGGCCTCAACGTGCCGGGTACAGCATTCAGTAAGAGCTCACTCTCATTGATTTTTGTATACTTGTCATGGAGGAAAAACTAAAATTTCATCTTAAACAGGGCCTAAAGGCCAAAACTATCGCTCCCACAGCAAAATGAAGTTAAAAGAAATTGCAAATACGTTTTCTTTCTAATAGTTAAAAAAAAATTTGCATGTATAACAAATTTATGGAAATTATAGCGTTTGAACAAAATACAAGCAACTTTTATATGAAAAACTCCTGCAATACGACAAGGCAAGAAGACTGTGGATGTCGCCTGCTGACCGGCCCGCTGCTCTCTTGAACATGAACAAGGCTTGCTTAATCTGGGGCTACGGATCTAACTATAAAAATTTGTGTCGCGGTTGAGTTCCAACTCTAAATTCGGAACGGTAAAAATAAAAAGAAAAGTAGTATATTTTCTTGTGCTTTCACCTTCAGCTCCTCATTGGTGCTGAGCTCGAATAGCTCCTCTTTTAATATCACATTCGCCACTTCCGTTTCATCAAATGGATTTATGATCCATGGTGGAATTTCCATCATCAGAATATCTTCAAATCATAGGGGCTTTCGGCAAGTACTTACTTAGTGAGACAACTGAGACAAAACTTTGAGCAACCGTCTCAGTTGTCTCAGTTCAAACCAATCAGCTGATTTGCCAATTTTGACATTTAAATAATTTTGACCACAGAATTGGATAGTAATAAATTGAGGAAAGTGTTGTTAGTTCATTCAAATAGCTCACTAAACTTTAATTAGTAATTAAAATCACAAAATAACGAAACTGAGTCATCTGAGACAAGAAAATTCAGTTTCACTTGTCTCAGTTGCTCAGTGGTTGCGTTCGAATTTTGTAGCTCAATAAGTAGCTCAATAAGTAAGACAGTTCACCGAAAGTGCAGTCTCAGTTAGCCAACTGAGAATATCTCACTTGTCTCACTGAGAATGTGCTTGCCGAAAGCGCCTCATATGTCTGAATATCCTCATCATTCTGCCTGTGAGAAGTTCGGCAACTGGGAGAATTCGCGCAGACTAATATTTTGCTTCAAAAATTTCAATTTTCCAAGAAAAGCCGAAATTACATCATTTATTTCATTAAATTTAGGCTGTCCCCTTGTAACTGCAAGTTAATGTCATTAAATTTTTTGAATAAATCTGTCAAATATGCGATGTCTGCCTTCAATTTGATCAGGTTTTCTTTGAAATCTGGATCTTTATTTTCCAGAAACTCTAAAACTGAGTCAAAAAGTGAGTAATATCTTGTTAAACATGCACCTTTCGGAAACCAGCGTACTTCAGTATGTACTTAAGAGTAATCGTCGGATGTCTTCATCATTTTCGTCACACAATTGGCAAATAAACGGGTATTCAACGCATCGCTTCTTATTTTGTTAACTGTTTTAATCACAAATTGAAGCGATTGGTGCAATCTATAACTCATAATTTTCGCTACCAGGTGTTTTAAGATGGCTTATAAGCCCAGGAATGAATATCGCTCGAGCATGGCAGGAGCTCCATCTGTTGCCACCGAAATAATGTTTGTAAATGGAATCAATTTTTCCTTAAAAAAATCACTCAGGACATTAAATATTGATTTGCCTTTAGTGTCCGTCTCCAAAGTTTTTGCGAATAGCAGCTCTTCATCGAATTATAAAGCTTCATTACTAGGGGTAAAGTTGACTCGTCCAGTTGAATAGAAAAATGAGTTCTTTGCAGATAATTAAACATGAAGCTTTCAATATCAGAGCTCTTTTCATCAATACGTCTACAATGTTATTACTCAAAGGAATTCTTTTGAGTACGTGAAATGCAGGTTTGTGCAGAACACTTTTTAAACCCTCTTCAACAGCGGGTAAAATTAATAAAAATGCTTGTAAGAACCGGTTTTTCTGAAATATTCTCTCAATATCTAACGTTTTTTTTTTATAGCAATTCGAATGTTTTTAGTGTAATCCTGAACAACACGTGCTTTCTGTTTATATTCGGTTTGCTCCAAAGACGTTAACGTGGGGTGACTCATGTTGAATTCTGATTATTTTTCGAGAAATGAGAATTTTATTTGACAGAAATTGTACATCTCCTTTTACTACGTTGTTTAATGTGAAACTTACCTTTTTCTTGAAAAATTGAGGTAGGGTTACCCGATGTATATTATTATGAATAGTTTGAAAGGATTTTGAAGGTATTCAAGAAGATTTTATCATTCGGGTAACCCTACGTTTTCAACTCACTGTCTCAGTCGCACTACAATAATACATACCCAAGCTTTTTTCCCCCATTCATAAAAAAGACGAAAGTATATGGCATTATTTGTTTCTTTTTAGAAAACAAGGAAAATTTCCAATTTTGTTCGCCTGTTTCTTAACTTCTTGTTAGGTGAACGCTGATTGCAAGCACAGCACAGGTCGTATTTCGTCCCTTTGGACGTCCGAACAAGCGTTGTACTGAATATCGAATATGCAAATTTTTACATGTAACAGTCGCTGACCTTCTTAAAATATTATCTGCCTACATTGATAGGTAAAGCCAAGCCAACATTTTTGTTCTTCAGTATCGAAACCAGATAAATTTTCGTGGACCCCAACTTACAATTTGTGAACCCCCATTTTTTTCACGCCGACGTAGACCCCCGTCGAGTCTCCTGTCGGGGTCCACCTGGACCACTTTGGGAATCACAGCCCTAGACGAACGCCTGTATGTAATTTCGTATGGTCACCTATCTTTTTAAGTTTGATTTTTAAAGTGGTTTTACGCTTATATTTCTAGAACAATTCGTCGGCCAGTAAAAATGATTATAACAGATATTATAAAATTTAATATTCTGAAGAACTTTCCAGTACAATAAAAACATCTAGGACTGATCGTTTTCACAGTATACGTAAAACACAAAAAATTTTATATGGCAATATTAAGAAGGAGTTGCCCGATTTAGTCCATTTATCCCACGGCGAAATATATATGCTAAAACTTTCAACAAAACGGTGTAATAATAATAATTAGAATTTTGTATTAAATACTTGTGCGAAAAAAGCCACTATAACTTTGCAACTATTTAATCGATTTTAATAAAAGAGAGATTATAGCCTGAGGAGATAATGTGGCTAAATTTATAATTGGAAAACCGGCATGATAATCAGATAAACGGTTTTCGAGCTATAGACGAACATACACACACTGTGTGTTTGTATATACCTTGAAAATCGGATTTTATATGTAGAGAAGATTTACATCTACCTACTATTTCATAGCAGAATGAAAGTTATTATCAATTTGCGTCCAAAAATACTGTTCCAAATAATTTCCTAAATGGCTTCATTTAAAATGCCTTTAGGAGTATTTAGTTAAATCCGCTTATCTGCTTTAGTTGAAAATTTAATTATGTACCATCTATTTCTGAAATCAGTTCTCTCCGGTGAATTTTAAAACCCGTGAATTTTACTTGATTGAAAATGCCAGGATTACACAGAATTTAGATGTTACCAACGGTCTTTGAACTTGATATAGTGGAGTGGAGTTGAGTAAAATTATCGATTCGACGCTTACAAAGAGCAGATTTAAGTTTGAAATTAGTCTCAGAAAAATTATTTAAATTTTTTTTTTTGTTTTATGGCCATGGCCTATTATAAAGAAGGAAGTGTTTTTGGGACATTGGAGTATGTTCCAATGAGTATTA
The DNA here is from genome assembly GCA_963930735.1 of Dioctria linearis. Lineage (NCBI taxonomy): Eukaryota > Metazoa > Arthropoda > Insecta > Diptera > Asilidae > Dioctria > Dioctria linearis. Next base: position 241,903,053 of record OZ005741.1, read on the forward strand.
TATTTCTGTTGCTGCATAGTATGTAATGCGACACAAGTTTACTTGTAATATGAAAGCATGTAACATTTGATAAAGTAGACTGATTAAAACGAAAACACAAAAATGAATTTTATAGCGTTTTGACTTTAATAAAGTTGACAATAGTACCTATACTAAATATACGTAGAAAAACCTACGAAATTTGTAGTTGTAGGTCCATCTACTCACTCTCTCATACATATCATCAAACAAAATAAGTTGCAAATACAGTTTGTTTAGTCAACCGAAGTTTTATGTTGAAGAGTAGACGATCAAAGTATCTACTGTTTTTTTAATTTTTTTAACTCTACAATGCCTACTACAGTTTCGTAAATATTTTTTAGAACTCCCAGTTTTCTTTTCAGGAACTATAGACACTGTGGGCTATAATGGTACGAGCTGTAGTAATTGCTAGTTCTGTAAGTTTTTCGTTATTGTCTACATATGTACACGTTTTATTTTCTTCTACAGTTCCTTTTCAATACTCTTTCAAATAATAAATTATTAAAGTACTTTTTACAAATGATGATTTACCGAAGTTCTTCTCAAAGCATAAAGTTATTCAAATTCCTTTCAAGAATAATAAATTATCGAAGTTCTTTTTCATACCCTAGATGAAATCAGAGGGTATAATATAAGTTTGTCATTCCGTTTGTAATACCCCGAAATAATGATGGTAGAGCAAAATGGATTGGACAGCCACGCAGAATATTAAAAGTTATTTTGATTTTTGCATGTCCGTCTGCTTGTCCGTCTGCCCGTCCGTCTGTCCGTCCGTTCCCGTCTGTCCGTCAGTACGTCCTCCTGACAACTGGAGAACATGTGTACTTAGAGAGGTGAAATTTTGCACCCGGGCTTTTAAAAAAATAAGTAAAATTATCGGGTAACGCCTTCGTGGGGTTGACATATAAAAATTTCGTTTTCCATTATATATTCAGACACTGCTTGATAACGCGTCAACGTAGAGAGCGAAAATTTCGTACACCGCGTTTTCATAAAAATAGTAAATACAATTTCAAAAATGGGCTAAATTTGGCAATCTTTCTTGGTGTTTCCATATAAAAATTTAGGTTTTTTACGTATACTGTAAAAATTATCAGTCCTAGATGTTTTTATTGTATACTAAAAAGTTGTTCAGAATATGAAATCCTGTGAAATTGGTTTTAATAATTTTTACTGTCCGACGAACCATTCTAGAAATATATGCGAAAAACCACTGCAAAAATCAAAATTGCTCAAATGGGTACCCATACGAAATTTCATCCGGACATTCATGTAGGGTATCATAAGAATTGGTCTTAGACCAATTCTATCTTTTTTACTTGTTTATATAAACCTATTTTTATGATGCATAATTTCATTAATTATGTTACTGACGATAGAAATCAGGCCTAATTTTTTGCAATTCCACTCAAAATTGGAAAAATTATGAAAATTAATGAAATTATGCATTATAAAAACAGCTTTATATAAAAAAGGTTTGCATGCCTGTAGGTACCTACATATGTAGGATCAAATGAAAGATAACATTCTAAGGCTCCCAAAGATTGAAAGAAATATAAAATTGTTAATATTAGAAACAAAATGGGACCGTCCACCCCCACCCCCCCCCCCCACCCGCATCGCCCAGCCAATTTTTTTATTTTGACACCGTATTACTGTACAGGAGGAAAAGTTCAGACAGGCTATACAACAAAGAAGTTAATTAAAATTAAAATTAATTTATTGCACCAACTACACTAGCAAGATTTAGATATTATAAGTAAGTGTAGGATAACAAATAATATACTTAATAATATTAGTAACAATTAAAATACATTTCTAAAAGGAAAGAACAAGAAAGAAAGAAAAGGTTATATTTTATAATATGTAATAATAATGTTATACTAATATAGACTAGTAGAAACCCTAATCCCTCAATACAAACTTATTAACTGAGAATTGTAGAAATTATAGCTTAGAAGTAGTTACTATAAATAGTAGAAAATAGACAGAAGACAAAAAGAAACAAAACAAAGTACGCAAAACTTTATTGCTGCTGATGCTTCTCCTTAGATGAATTGGAAGATAGCTCCACACCTTGGTGGACATAGACAATGATAATGTTCTGGCAAATTGAGCAAAGCTCAATTTGCTGTAAAATAGTCTGACTGTTTGGTTACAATTAAATTGCGAAGAAACATTACAGTTCGAAATTTAAGGTAAGAGTCCAATTTATAGCCCAGAATAGATGTGCAATACGCAGTGATATGACTAAAACCTCCTAAATGATAAGCATAACGTATGGCAGAGTTGAATGCTACATTGATCTTACGCAAGGAGTTGAAAACCAATTTGCAAAACACCTGACAGCCGTCAGTTCGTAAGGGGACTATTTCACTAGCATTACACTTGTTTCAACAGGTGTGAGCTCTATAGACCTTGCCTATGACAGTAGTAGTGTGATCGGATCAGTACAGAGTACTATTTAGAATTATCCCAAGATTCTTTACACGCTCGCTGTATGGGAACGGCAGTATTGTTAAGCATTACGTTAGAAAAGGTGGGTATCTAACTGCATTTTGTATACAATTGTAACGCCAGTTTTGGCAGCGTTTAAGTGAAGCGAATTATCAAAAGCCCATTTGGAGACTCTTGCAAGATCCTCATTCATTTTATACACAGCATTCTCTATAAGTCCTAAAGGTGTAGATATGTAGAGTTGAATGTCATCTGCATATATGTGAGAATTACAGTTAGGCAGGATAAGTGGAAGGTCGTTAATAAAAATGGGCCTAGAATAGACCCTTCAGGAACTTCACTAAGAACAGGTATAAAATCAGGGGCAGTATCCCCACAAAGCATCCTTTGTACTAGTCTGCTTAGATATGACCCAATAAGTTTGCAGGCATGATAAGAGAAATTGAATATTGTACGTAGTTTATTTAACAGAAGTCGGGCTACCGTCCGATCACCCACCCTCCCAGTTCGGCTCTGTACATATATATTTATACAAGGGTATAACGCGGTTGCTCAACGAAAAAACTGATTAAAAATTTGTAGTTAACCTTATCAAAACCTTTCGAAAAATCTAGAATAACGTGCAAAGTGAGTTTATTACTACCCAGGGAAGTTGTGATATCATCGATGATCTTTAACAATGCTGTGGTGCAGGTGCACCTTGGTCTAAATCCCGATTTTAGGCTAGAGAACAAATTTCTGCTAATTAAGACGCCGATCATGTGAATATGCAGGATTTTTTACAAAACTGCAACAAGAAGGGTAATATGAAGGGTAATAAGCTACGGAGTGTTTTGTGAAAAACTGGGATTATTTCTTCATCGCCCTCCGTATCTCTGAAACGGTAGAGATCGACCCACTCTTGCCATACAAGATTTTATTCTTAATACTGCAAAATTACCCAGTAATCTATGCTGAACTGTATTTGGCTCGCTTGTTTGAGGATGAGAAAACAGATTAAATTTCTGGTTTGGTTTTGTCATTCTAGGTAATTTTGAACGAACAAGTGAGCACGCATATTTATAAAATTAGATAAGATGAGGGGGAACATTCTTTTGTGGTAAACTTATTAGTTTCACCCATTCTAAGTATTGTTTTTTTATCATTCACTCCTTGGAAAAAACATAAAGATGACGGGACCAGCGAGTAATGTTTCTGTATAGAAAAGTTGATAAAATATGAAATAAAAAACACAGAAAATCAACAAATGCGAAGGTTTGCAGCATTTTCAGTAAATCACTATACATGGCTTCAAAAAAGCGACATATTTTTATAACTTATTTGTTGCTGTTATTATTGATCACACAAATGTGAAATATAGTAACACTTTCCCTTGCACTGCACAGCTCTGAAAAAAGGCTACTATGAACGATTGGCGTTAATTACGAACTATATAAATAATCCAACTATCCAGTGGACAGGTTGAATCATCCCACCCCCTACATGTTGTTTACTATTGCAATGCAAGAAACGAAAAGGACAGTTCGTTGGGTTGATTGATTTAAGGTGAAAACAGGGTCACATGCTAGAACTCCATTAACTCATATAGGCCCCGCGAGTTATGATACACACCTAGCATATAATTACCTAGCAATCATAGTTTTCATTTTTTTCTTTTTCATGATAACTAAGTATATTTTTCACCTCTCCTTTAATGTTAATAACCTCCTCCGGAAATGAAATGTATAGACACGCCACCTAAAATGAAACAGCCCAGAAGCAAGTCAGCATATTGTTTTATTTCAATAGTTATGTAAAAAGTGCAAGTGATGAGGGAAAGCTTTGTAAAATTAATCGAAGTAAGTTTAAGATTGCCTTGTACGAGTTTCTATTGCGAATAGATGTCTTAAAATATGTATAAGTAATTGGTTTATTTATTTTGTTCCTCTATAACTAACAAAATTAAAAAAACTGAAAAAATTACTATGTAGTACACAGCTATCTCACCTGCTGAGTTCGAATAGGACTCGTTACAATGAAATATTATGGGTTTGCTTGTGCGTTCATGCTTTCAATTGAATGAGCTTGAAAATATTTATGCTTGAGCTCTGAGCATTCAAAAGAGGAGCAAGAGGCGCACAATGCAATAGAACAGAATGAAGCAAGAAATAAGCCTAAACATAGTTGCGACGGCAGACGGAAAACTTTTGCTGCAATAAGAACAATTTTCTCCAGGAACGTTTTATGTAGCATGTATTAGTATATTACATAGGGATAGATTGGGATTGGATTCAAACGAGGTTGAGATCCGAAAATGGTCCCTGGGATGTAGGCTACAACAAGGCCAATTGATCAACCTCCAGACAGATGAGCAATTGCTCATAAGTCCCAACCGGACGCTCTAACAAAGTTCAAAATTGGCCCGCACCTTCCTTTCTGGCTTCATGCAGATCTTTCAGGAGGTGTGAGCCAAGGAATCTGTAACGTTTTCCTGAGAGAGCCAAACAGTGACAAAGAAAATGTGTCACCGTTTCAGATTCCTCTCCGCATCCTCTGCATACCGGATCTTCAACAAGCCCCACCCTATGCAGATGAACCCTGAGAAGAGAGTGTCCAGTGAGAAAAGGCACTACAGTTTTCTGGGTTGGTCAGCAGCTTTTTCGTTTGATTTTGGTTGGGTAAGCCCCACAGTTCCTTTGTGGTTCTCCCTGAAGAGTCATCCAATCAAAACTGACTGTGTTGGAAGTCGGCCCAAGCCGCGATAGTAGAGGCAAAGATGTTTTGGTGCGATTCGAATTGTGGAGGAGATTTTCACCGAAATTGCACCAACATGAGCAAGTTCGTCCGCCTTTTCATTCCCGCTTATATCGCTGTGATCTGGCACCTAGATCCCAGTACCCCTTTGTTCCGACAAAGGGAATTCAGGATGGTTTTACGTGCCAATACAAGTTTGGATGTTGTAAAGGTTTGTGACAAGGCACCTTAACAGCTACCTGGCTGTCCGAGCAGATTGCAATCTCCTTGTTCTTAGAATCAGAGTTCAGGAGATACCTTCCCGCTTCAAGAATGGCCTTACTTCCGCCTGGAAAACCGTTACATGGGTTTCAAGGTGTATCGCAATTTCCACGTGCTGCTCCTCGCAGAGAGAGAACACTGCTCCGATGTTCTCTTCCGATTTGGAGCCGTCTGTATATCTGATAGGACTTGACAATTGTTAAAGCATGGAATGTGATTCTCACTCTGCCCTATCTGGAGTTTTCGATTTAAAGTTGTTCTTCAGCATAGTCTCGTAAAGTTGATCGCTGTCCCTGTCTATGACAGGTACGATGGACTGCACGAAAGTCTTAGATTATTTAGATCTATCCTGAGTTTCCTTAGAGAAACATAGTGAATCTAGGGAAGTCCTCAGAAGAATAGATTCCCATGAATCTATGGGGCACAATGGATCCGACAGCACTCTAAGTGAAGCATGCTAAGATTTACTTTAGTGGTATTACTCTAATCTAACGTAACCTAATAAATAATTACAATTTATTTATTTAATTCGTTTAACGAATCGAAGTATGATAATAATAAGAGACTGAAATGTTTCTAGATTGCTTGGACTCAGTATTGACTAATTGTAAAAATTAAGAAAAGTAATACTTCACTGAATCATAGTATGGTTGCATTAGTAAATTTATGGATCAGAAATACCAAAAGAACTACGGTATTTTCTGGTAACTTCTTTTCCTTTTTGAAAAGAATGGATGGAATTGAATGGAATTATTTTTAGAGATTCGGGAACTCTAAATAAATATACATCACCCAGGTTACAGCGACACAGAAACCCCGTAGAATCTGGGAAAAGAACAAATACATTGGGCCTTCATATTATTTACATATTAAGTGATTATTAACTGATATTATGTAATGTTAATTAATTAATACACAAAGCACTGGGATCCTACTCAACTGTCTTTCAAGCAGAAATCCAAACCATAGAAACGTGCAGTAGAATTAATATACAAGGAGGCTATTGGCACCCAAAAATATATATATAAACTAATGCAGCTAAGCTGGGATAAAAACATTAGCATGTATTTAAAAAAAAAAAAAAACTTCAAAGCTGGTTTGGGACTGTGGAAATGTCCTATATTTATTATTAGTGCGTCACTCTTAGATTGATACATTACCTGACCCGAACCCTTCTGTGGCCTGACAACAAGACACCAATCAGGAGAAGAAATGTAGAAACCGAAAAGGCTCATCAGATACAATGGCAGAACCTTCCGGAACAAAAACAGTCCAAGAAGTTCATTAACTTCCCGTACAACGACTTTAAAAACGTCACAGCTGTAGTAAGCTCAGTTCAGGCTATTCCATGACATAATGACAGGCCATTATCTACTTGGGTACATGACAAAAAAATAGGCAAGACCGCAGACGATAACTACCGATTCTGCAACGAAGAGGTGGAATCTGCAGAGCACGTACTCTATGAATGCGCGGGACCTACTCGGCAAAGGCTCCAATATCTGGGAAAAAGCTCTTTAACTTTATCGGACAGACGTCCGGAAAACTGAGCTTAATAAGGTACGAACCTTTCTAAAAAAAGCGAAAGTGGGCTTGACCTAACACAGCAGTGGCATAGCACAAAAGATCTTTTAGGTCGATGTGTTTAGGGTCCGGTTTTCCAGCCTGATCTTTCTATTTTATAATAATAATAATAATATGGTTACTAAAAAATCTCTTAAAAATACCCTTTAACGATCACATGTACCTCCGCTCCCTTTAACTCTTTTACAATTCCAAAAGCCTGCGGAAATGTTTAATTATCTGGAGCTCTCCTCTTCCGAAGACGACGCTGGTAGTTTTTCACTGCACGTACATTATTTGCGTTTGCCACACCATAAACTTCCACCATATCTCCTTACTCTGCAATTACAAAACGTTCTCAAAACATATCTTTATACAAATTTAACGTACTTTCTCTTCTAATTATATAAATCTAATTGTATTGAAAATTCCAAAAGCTCCCTTATAAAGTATCACTTTTCTCGATGCAATAAACAATAAACTTCAAAGTAATTGAGCCTATTTCGGTTCAAATTATTTCAATTCCAACGACTTTTATTACAACTTAGTCGAAGATAATCATCCTTTAAGTATGCCGTAAAATAGTCTCGAATGTACTTGTTATCTTTAAGATAATTGACATGTTGGATAATTTTCAGGTGCTGATTAGCAAAAAATTAGATATACTTTAAAACTGATTGCAGCCAGGTAGATACATGTGTTAGGTCAAATGAAAAGGTATTTCTTAGAGCATTTTTGCAGGAGAATTACCAGAATTTGAAAAAAAAATCCATTTTTTTTTTCAAATTGTCGTTAATGGTTCTTATATGAAGGTGGAAAGTGGGCTGGGCTGATTGAGCATCTTTACAAATAACTTTTTTACTCTTACAAATTATTTCGGACCTCAACTGTTTCAATCATATGCATTGTAACAAAATTATGTGACGATTAGTGAAACGCAAACGCCCTACCGCTATCCCTTCCCAATCATTTCTTGATGTGTTTATCTCGAACCCAGCTTTCGAAATAAGTATAATAAATAAATAGTTTGCATGATTTGCTGAACACCCTGTACAACTGCTTCTAATGTAGACTTTGAAGATGATACAGGTATTTCCAAAACACAACATCCCTACTCTCACATAAAGATCAATAGAGACTGTGCTTCATGAGATAATAAGCGGAACATTATATCTTCTTCTTCTAATATAATGAAAAGGTGAAGGAGTTAAAAAGTGTTAATCGCCAGGGGTGATAAAGGGTAGCAAATTTTGGTTTTAAGGGTTGGAGTGTTTTTTTTATATGAAATTTATATGGATCTATTCCTTCCCTAGGGTTAGAAAGTTGGAAAAGGTTAGAGGGTGGGGTAGTTTTAGTGTATTAAAGAGGGAGTCGTTTTTTTCATGATATTTTCGGGAACAGCAGAGAGTGGTAAGGGGTTGAGTATGGTATAAAAAATGGAAAGTCCATGCGGAAGCCATAGGGTGGGAAAATTTGCAGGTGGGGGGGGGGGGGGGTAATTATTTTTTCAAAAGTTCCCAAACTGTAAGGGGTAAGCTTAGGATCTAGAGGTCCAATAAAAAAAACTGATGCGTGGATGCAATAGGCTATATTTCATTTCGATTAACGGTAATTTACAGGTTTGGTGGGCTTTAACGATACAAATTTTTTCGTAATATTGACTTGTGCAAACTCTACGTAGAAGGGTCCTACAGCAATGGTTTTGTTTTAGTTGGATTTCTGGTGCAGGTTAGAAAAAGATAAGTGAACAATTTTAGGAGTGGGGGTGTAGGGTTGTATTACCCCCAAAAGTTGCTATCCAAAATAGGTCGTCTGGAGTATCAAATTAAAGAGGGTGAAGCGGGTAAACGAGTGTTTGGGTTGATTTTTTAATCCGTTAGTTGTAATAACGAGTTTTATATCATTTCCACCCAAAAATGATCAGTTTCACTATCTTACTTCTGATACACTTCTTTTGCAGTTATTTCCCAAAACAAAATGTGGATGCGATTTTCATCGAAATCGGTTTATAAATAGAATGGTAAATTACCAGTTTTCTTTAAAGCATAATGTTTTATTGCACTAAAATCAGAGATAACCAGACTGATGAGACCTCTCCAGTCGATGGGTCGAAAAGCTCGATTTTTTTCATTTTGGAAATTCATTGAAATTATTTTCAGTAAATTTCGGTCTACTATAGACGAGAAATTCTCTACGTAAAAATTATTTAACAGTGAAAGTTGATTTAACTAACAACTCTTATCTACAAGAATAGTTAAACGGGACTGTCATTTAAATTATAAAATTTACCGTTAAGTAATTGGATATACCGTTACATTTCTTGTGAACTAGGTACGACTATAAAAGCTGCTATTGAAGTTGAAAATATTTATTAAAATACAGTTTATAGTTATATTTATATAAAAACAGGTAATAAAGCTAAATTTGGTATAAGACCAATTCTTATGAAACCCTTGATGAATGTTCGTATGAAATTTCGTATGAGCAATTTTGATTTTTGCTGTGGTTTTTCGCATATATTTCTAGAATGGTTCATCGGACAGAAAAAATACTTATAACCAGTTTTATAGGATTTCACATTCTGAACAAGTTTTTAGTACAATAGAAATGTTTAGGACTGATCGTTTTCACACTATCCGTAAAAAAACTAAATTTTTATATGGCACCACCAAGAATAGGTTACCCGATTTATTCCATTTTTTTAAATTTTATGTGCCATTACTATGAAAAAACTATGTACCGAATTTCAGCTCTCTATGTGAACGCGTTCTCACGCAGTGGACAAATATATAGTGGAAACCGAGATTTTTGTATGGCAACCCCACGAAGGAGTTGCCCGATTTTTAATATTATGCGTGGGTGTCCAATCCCTTTTGCTGTACCATCATTATTTCGAGGTGTTACAAACGGAATGACAATCTTAGTATACCCTATAGATTTCATTTAGGGTATAATAAAGACAATATCAGGAGCTGTAATAATTCGCAGGGGTAAGCTCAGCATCTGTAAGCCCAATAAAAAGAAAAATAAGAATTCACTTTGGTAATTAGGTATGCATGGGTATTATAGGCTATATTTTATTTCGATTAATGGTAATTTGCAGATTTGAGGGGCCTCGGCGGTAAATTTTATTGTCGCAATATTCAGGGGCGCCTAACTCTGTGTGGAGGCTGTAGAGTATTGAGTTTTTTTCTGATGGATTAAGGGTTTAGAGTACAAAAATATAGGGGACAAATTTTGGGGGAGCGTGTTTTAGGGTTTTGGGGTCGTACCACCCTTCATATACAAAATCCGTGTTCCGCTGTAAGTATTGCATGGATTTCCAGGATATGCAGTGAATACATAACACAATTTGAAATTCCTAGGTACCTAGATATCTTCACAAAACGCAACAAAAGCAGACAATACAGTTTCTTCACTTACTTTTCAACTTGCAAAACACCGGAGAATTAACAAGTGGAATGGAGAATTCGGGAATTCTCTACTTAATTCTCAAATGCTCCCAAATATTTAATTAAAATTGAAATTGCTTCTGCACCATTAGGTATTTTCTTCGTTAATAATTTACATTTTAACCAAGAGGCATAAAAGTCGCCATAATTCAATTGTTCTTCTTGGAATTTAATAATTGATTTCTGAAGAGGTGCGAAGACATTTATATATGAATCGATGAAGTTCCACAACGACTCGGTTAAAGCAAAATTTTTGTGATCACATTTATTGGCAATACTGTCAACATTTTCTATGATGCTTTTTGCATTTTCAAGATCATCTAACATCTTATAATATGTTAGCCCCATCTTGTTGCACACTCCAATCCTGGTACTCTTAGCCTTTTGATTCCGAAAAGTTCTCTAAAACCATTTGTGGATTTCCTGAGGAACTTTATTAGGTTTCAACACTGTAATAAAAACCTTTTCACATTTTCATCTTTTGTCAAATCAAGTGCACATAATTGACAAGTATGTGCAGCACATCAACAGTGTTGTAGCACACTTATAAAGCAGACTTATTGAAATGCTCAAAAATTTTTGAGATATTATTTGTGCAGCCGTTATGCCGCATTTATTTAATACATCGAGAATTTTTGTTACAAGTTTCTAAGATGTGCTCGCCATTGCTCCTTTGAATTCAACTACTCCAAGTAACCTTGACTGAATTTCGCTGTACTTCCGTTTTTATTGATTCACGCACAACTAAGTACACAGTTTTTTTGCAATTTATAGCGTTTAGGCCAAAGTTCTTTCCATGCATAGCACTTGAACCATTACAAAGCGGATCTAAAATTGTTCGCAAGTTTGCCGTGTTTAATACATGAAACTGTAAATTGTCTTCAGTAACAAGGCCGACGTATGCTCTAAAAAGATCTCTCTGTGATACATTGACCTTAACATGCACCTTTTTTTAAACAGATTTCTTTTGAATTGTCATGCTTGAATTTAAATTTTCATTTTTGCTTGCTAGATTTAAATTTAAGTTATGAATCTTCTCCAACTGCCTCCTTAGATTGTTTGTTCGATCACCTTTCATGGGAATGCCGCATACTTTACATTTGGCACCTTGATCATCACTTTTCTCGAGATGATTCCAAACAGCATCTTTTCGTACATGCATGGCTTAAAATTAAGCCCTAAATATCAACAATTTAATTAAGTGGAGCACATTTGCTTACTTGCAATTCACATAAATCAGATAATCCCAAAGCACAGGTGCAGTAAGAGTAAACTAAACGAAAGAATTTTACAGTAAACCGCGATGAAATAATAACGATTAAGAAAAAAAACCTTTCAAACCCAAAACAATATTTCAAATGACTCATGAAGAGGAAACAAGAAATTTGTTCATACTTAAAAAAAAAAAAATAATAATAATAATAATAAATACAGTACCAACAATACCATCCTAGAAAAAGCTTTAAAAGCTTTTAGAAACCTATGCTTATGCGACACCAACTTGGCTCTTGCTTTCAAACTGTACCAGGAAAGTACATTTATATAGAGACTAACAAGTATGACCGTCCCGCACTATAGATTCGCGATTTTGTATAGTGTGACGTCATGTGAGTCGAATCCTATAAACACAAATTGGTAATAAAAAAAATAATAATAATAAATACAGTACCAACAATACCATCTTGGAAAAAGCTTTAAAAGCTTTTAGAAACCTATGCTTATGCGACACCGACTTCGCTCTTGCTTTCAAACTGTACCAGGAAAGTACATTTAAATCCAAAATTCTAAAATCAAGAGCAAAGCAGAACACGGTGTAGAGACTAACAAGTATGACCGTCCCGTACTGTAGATTCGCGATTTTGTATAGTGTGACGTCATGTGAATCGAATCCTGTAAACACAAATTGGTAATCATGTAACCATCCAACCTGTTATTACTTTGCGGATAAATAGAAACGATCATACCTTGTTACTATATACCAAAGCAAAGTTAAGCGGAGCAAAGTAAGTGAAAGTATTTTTAGAGTAGAGTCGATCAGAGCATTTAATCGATATGTTTGCAAGGCATTTTGTAACACAATATCGTTGAAGCAACCGAGAGTAAAAAAACAGGTCTTTAAGCTTTAGCGAGCCAAAGCATTCTGGAGCAAACGGAGAAAAATATGATTTGCTCGAAGATGATTAAGTCCATTGCTTACCCTGTGCGAGTCAAAGTTTTCGGTAGTAAGCGCAGCAAAATATGTTTTGCTCTTGGAGCAAAGAACATAATTTAGTCCATTGTGAAAACCTAAAATTCTTATGTAAGTACTTATAACTCATTTTTAAATGCCGAAAACAAGTTGTAAATAAACTGAACACCTTACCTACTCCCTTCTCAGATAAGTGGTTCAATAAGTCGGAGAAAGAGATGGCCAACTAGAATGTTCTTTGAAGTATTTTCAAGTGATGACAGAATCACTTCCCAAAATAAGTATGCAACTAAAAAATCCAACGGGGTGGTTTTATATCTTTGCTAGTGTATGAGAAGTATTCATAGTTTGTGATATTGAGTGAACTAGTCATTTTTTACGGTCGTCCTCACTGAACACGAGCACCTTTACACCAATAGATATGTGTTTAACTCGGAGAGTAGTGTTTTTATCTCACTAAAAGGTTTATTTCTCAGAACAATTGGCGGAATATGTGACTTTGACTCTTTCTCCGCATGTAGAGCACTAGATATGGCTGATTAATTATTATCGTCGTCCATTAGTAAGGCGAAACGTTTAGAGTTGGAACTTTGACTCATGTTAGTACCCGAATTTTTGCTTTTAACTGATTCGTAGAAAATTGCATGTTTTTTTAACGCGTTACGAATTTTATTTCGACAAATTTCGGCAATAACTGTGAGATCCTCTTCAGAAATGGAGTCATCACTAAGTTACCGTTGAGTTTGTTGTTCACGATTTGTCTTAATGAGGATAATTTATTCAAAGCGAGCGCACCGTACGATTACATAGAGTGAATTGAAAATGAATACTTAACACGTTGACGCTCACTTTGAAATCGGTGACGGACGACAAAAACGACTTTTTGTTTTTTTTGTTAATTACTTGGTTCTTGGGGAGTTCGATCAAGATATCATACTTACAGAATAAAATGAATGTATTTTCCACCAAATATTCCTAAAAAATTTTAGACGTCTATAGCCGTCATTTGTTTTTAATAGCTTCGATTTCACTGATACACAAAAGACGTCTATAGACGTCTTGGTAGCTGTAAAGACCATAACGATATTTGTTGAGAATAATTTAGTAAAAATGAAATAAATATATTTTTATAAACACAAAACTATCCGTCACCTAAAACTGTTGGGCAGGCCCGACGCCTACTCTGAAAAATCCCAGTCAGTTCCAATGGACACCTGAAGCCCAGACGTCTCTGGAATTGTTAAAACAGAAACTTACCTCTGCTCCTCGCCAAAAAGTTAAATTCAGCACAGCGAAATTACACAGTCACAGAGCAGGAATGCTTAGCAGCGATCTTAAGTGTACAGAAGTTTCGGTCCTTCATAGAACTTATGCCGTTTAATATAGTGACTGATCATGCGAGCTTGAAATGGCTGATATCTCAAACGGACCTCAGCGATAGACTTGTTCGGTGGAGTTTGAAGCTTCAAGGTTTCGACTTCAAAATCGAACACAGAAGAGGAAGCTTGAGCGTCATCCCGGATGCTCTGTCACGAATTCACTGTGACACCTTCTCACAATCTGAAGATCCTGGTCCGGAAGTTGAACTTAGCTCCCTATATTTCAACTCGTTGGAATACGAGGAGTTGAGGCAGAAAATCAAATCAACTTCTGTGTCAGGGATGGCTTCGTCTATATTCGGACTGTTCCGAGAACAGGCGATCCCATTCAGGAAGAAGAAGCCCACTTTTAGACCACCTATGGGAGTTCAGTCTGTGACAGAAAGACCATGGCAAAAGCTGTACGCCGACTTTCTAAGTCCATATCCCAGGTCAGCGAAAGGAAATGTCTGCATACTACTAATTCTTGACCACTTTTCTAAATTCCCGATTCTCAAACTAATGAGAAAGGCATCTATTCTTAATGTATGTCAATTTATCGAGACAGAAATATTTCAAGTGCTCGGAGTTCCGGAGACGATAGTCTCTGACAATGGAGCCCAGTTTTGCTCGGCTCAGTTCGCCAAATTACTGGATAGGTATGGGGTCAAACACTTGCGAACGGCAGTCTACTCGCCGGAAGCAAACGCCCCAGAGCGAGTGAACAGGTCTCTATTGGCAGGGATTAGGGCATACATCCAGATTTCGATCATGCGAGTTCCTATCACATCCTTAGGAACCTTGGAACTCCTATTGAACCTCTAAGAGTAGATGCTGAAGACAAAGTTAGATTGATCCGTGCGAAAGTGGAGGAAAATATGAACTATGCGTTTGAACAGGGTTCAAAAGCTTATAATCCTAGAGCGAAGCCTGTTAGTTTCAAAGTGGGTCAAGAAGTGTACAGACGGAATTTTGTCCGAAGCAATTTCCAGCAGCAGACCAGTGCTAAATTAGGACGTAAATTTGTGAAGTGTCGGGTTCAGTCAAAGAAAGGAAACTCCTTATAAGAGCGTTAAGATCTTCAGGAAAGAACGTTAGAACTCTATCACGCGAAGGACATGAGGCCGTGATATCCATATTTCAGGGACGTTGTAGGTCTAGTGCAAATTTCAATCCTGGTAGCCCTTATAAGGCATCCAGCCAGCTTAACTGGTAAACTACAGGGTGCCAATGTGCCGCTTAGGTCCCTCCCAGCCTAGCGGTCGGCATACCATTTGGAAAATAGACACGTTTTACCCCAATCCCTCGCCTGACAATGCGGCAGAACCCCTCCTACATGGTACCGTACGGCAGATAGCTTGTCTTAGGAATTCCACTTCCATAAAGCCTTTGCAAATTTAAGGAAGAAAATCTGGCACGTCGCTACCTCATCGACGCCTTGGAGACACACCCTTGAACAAGCGTCGGTCGGAGATCAGAGTGAGATGTTAGGGATGGGAAAGCTTTGCGATCAGTTGGTTAAAAAGCTAAAGTTGGTGAAAGAAGGCAGAGGGGTACTCGCCGACTGGATTTTTTAGGTTACCAGCTTGTAGATACACCTCTGACTTCCGGCACGGAAAATCATTTCGAGGTCTGATCAAAGATTGATGGGACTTCAGGGATGTGTCTCCGATTCGGTACACTTCAAGTAGATCAAATCGGCCTGGACAATCCGTCTCATTCGCCTTATTGATAGTGGAACCTCTCAGAGGCGCCTCGGGGAGGGATCCTCATCAACAAAATTCATGAAAGTTGCTGCCAAATGTTTGTTTGATTATCTTATATACCCTTTTTGCAATCTCTTTCTAATTCTGAAAATAACTGAAAAAGACGACTATATTAATTATTAAGAAATATTTCATGATTCATTCTTAGAACAAGATTGAAGAAATATGAAACAAATGGATTTAACACTGATATACAGTTTAATCATTTATTTAGAACGCTAAGAATATAGGACGGCTATAGCAGTCATATGCATCTGTATGTACTAGCGTTGGACGGCTATAGACGTCATTTACGTCAACGTGTTAAATCGAAAAAACACAAATGACGTTTTCCGTGGAAGATTGTTTTTTGTTTTTTTTTCGAAAAATGTAAATATATTGGAAACTACGCGATTCCCAGATTCTAAATAAATCATGCTTATTCCATGTAAAAAAAAGGTATACTTTCACAAAAATTTTATGGTTGTTATGTTAAAAATTCGCCTTATATCAAAATTTTAGATTATTTTATTATCTACAAATTTTGTGAAGGACATTTTCCGCTAGGAGGTCACGTTTCGTCGAAAATCGCAAAAACCCACTTTCAACCCCTAAACACTCCAAATTTCACAATTTCACTTCATCTCGTGTTAATTGTTTTTTCTTGATTACAACCTTCACTAAATTTTTTGGCTTGTCATTATCTGTGTCTGTTTTGTTTTGTCTTGTTTTAAAAAGGTATTGGCACCAGTCTATTGATTGTATTTTTTAGTTCGAAAATTATTATTAATTACAATTAAACTCAATGTTCCGAACAAAGAACTCTTAAACAAATTATAACACATTTACATACCTAATATCTAACTCTTACCTGTAGACTGAGTAACATCAAACAATTTTGCCACCAGATATCGATTGTTGGGAGGACCTTTTGCCAGGAACAAGGAGCCTCGGTCCGCATTTGTTAATAAGCCAACATTTACAAGAATTTTGTGGCATAAGACATCAATATCCAATTCATTGGCTACATCACGAATTAGTTCCATGAAAAGCTCTCCTTCGTCTAAGCCTTGAAGGCGTCGGCGGCAACTGATTGGAGCTCTTGAAGTGGGCGACCGGCATTTCTGGAATAGATGTAAAAGTCACATAAGGACTAATTATCTTATTAAATTTAATTGAGTAATTTTAAGTCTGTTTAAATTTGTCAATTTAATTTACTTAATTGATGTTAGAGTATGTCACAAGGAAACTTGAGTACTGGTTAATTTGTTTCAATCTAACATAGAAGGGTTTGGGAGTATTTGTTATTTTTGGATGCAAAATATTTCCGAAAAGATTCAGACTTCAGAAAAAGAGAAAATACAACTTGAAGGTAATTATTTAATATGAAATAATTGTGGCGATATCTCTTTAACGCGTAACTTCGAAATTCTTTGCGCATTTCGAAAGAAATATTTGTACAAAATTAAGAGGAGTCAGTATCATTTTTCAATGTGAATTTCTGGCAGAATATTTGTAGCAGAATAATGATTTATGTCTTAAATTAAAGGTAACGAAGAAGTCCAGTAAATAAAGACGGCAAAAATTAATAGAAATGTATTGAAATGGAGATAATAGCTCAGAAACTTGCAAAAAATAGTAAAAATTGAAGTTTTTTAAATCAAATTCCTGTTAGTAGGTATACTCATTTCTTTAGATTGTGACTATTTTAGAAAGATCATTTTAAGTGGCGCTTTTTTCAATTATTTGACTCTAATAGTAATTGCTTTTCTCCCGATATTTCACCGACGAGAAATTGGAATATTTCGTTAAAAGTTGTTGAAATGCAAAAACAATTTAGGAGAGTTAATTCCCGTTAAAAATTTTCAATTTATTTGAACTGCAAATATTCATTTTTCGCCTTAAATTGTCGAATGTTGCGTTTCTCTCTTTTACGCTAGATGTCTCCAATGTGGTCTGTGGTCTAGGTCTAGGCTAATTTTATATGAATTTTCTCACTTTCAGGACACAAACTACGTGTAGTAAATTTTATTACCTATAGGCTCGCTGGTATCTAAATTGAAACTTTTGCTGAGTATACTGACTCCTCTTAAGAATATATTTAAAAAAAAACACAAGTGCTGCCGAATAATTTTGTCAGAGAACGAGGAGGTTATCCTCATTAATAAAAGTAAGTTTGAATTTGAGTTATACCCTTGTGTATACAAATATCTACTGATTGCGAAAATGCTGCCTTGTTATAATATCAGATGGCTCCACTTGTATCATTTGGAGCAGTTTTGCTCACGCTCATTCGCTGCAAGCTCCGCAACTGAAATATGGACAAGCGGTTCAAGAGATAAGCCATAAGAGCATAGAGGAGCCATAAACAAACTAATAACATACAAAGAGAAGTAGAAAAACCATTAACGCCTGGCTAGAATACAAAATCAACGATGCCTCGACGCGACGTCTTGATAACAAGCCAGCAATGCTTCGGTCCAATATACAGGGTGTTTCATAAGTGGTGGATAATAATGATGGAGGTGATAGATCATAATAAATAAACATAAAAATGTTGTTTATGGTTTTAATACTATTCCGTATTTACTTTTCATGCATTGGAAGAATTTTTGTGTTATAACTCATAAATGGTGAATGGCACAAAATGAAAACAAAATGCATTTTAAAGAAAACAATCTTAGCTTCTACAGAAAAAAAAAAATTATACAGTTTTATTTTTAGATATTCGGCTTCAAACACAAAAAAAAAAGAGTTACAAAAGCTCAAACTTTAAGTTTGGTAGATCGAAATTGTAGAGGAAGTATTTTGATACATTGAATCAAAGGGCAGGAAGTTCTCTGTAAATTAGCGCCTCGACCATCTTTCTACTGTTTGTCGTTTAGGAGATATAACTGTTTAACTGCAAGCCTACGTTTTTGGTACTCTTAGTCCTTTAACCACGATTATCTCGGAAAGGTTTTTTTCATTCTCCGATATGACATGTCACCTCCTACATTATTATCCACCACTTATGAAGCACCCTGTATATAAAATCAACGATGCCTCGACCTGATCTGATGTAGGGAAGGTCTCAATTTTTTTTTAACAATTTACTGGACATTTTCCTTAGAATGGTTATGCATTATTGGGTGCCTGGGCCACTAACAATTTTTATGAGGATAGATGCGTAGATGAGCAAAGCAATAAGCAATCACTTTTTCTTAGACATTTGCAGAAATTGGTTCGGCAGAATTTTTATTCAGTCTGGAGTTATTTTCGGATACAAATGTGTCGGCCTCCTAAAATGCATATGAATTGTAAAGAAAAGATTTCAGTAAATTTCTAAGAAAAAATTGTCGGCATCCCTACTTCAGGTCGATCCATCATTGATTTTATATTGGAACGAGGCATTGCTGGCTGACTCTTTGGTTCCCAGCGGGATAAATGGGAATGCCTGACTTAGATAAGGTTTACTGCTAACATTACCTGGAAGGCATTAGTAATGAGTACGTGAACATACCTTACGTTGAGTTGGTTTAATAAGGCAGGCGTAATGGATTTATGCGTCGTATTTTCAAGTATGCTATGTACATATGTAGCTTTAAGGGAATACTTAGAGAAGGCAGCGGTAATGAATAGATATATTCAATCGTGTTGTTATTGAAAACAGATAGCAATTTTTGCGGCAATATTTCTAGAGGGTAGTGCCAGGGTGTGCGTGCAGGTCGAAAATGCGTAATATAGTTTCATTGTTTTTCTATACACCAGGGTTATACCCAGGAAACAAGTTAATGTTTATCATCATTCGTTTATAATTTTTATTTTAAGTTGTATACAGCTAGGCTGTTTAATAAGAATAATTTAAATAATTTCTCCCGCAGAGAGTTGTTATTATTCTTATACAAGACATGATCTTGTAAGTAAAATTTGTATAATTCAATTTAGTAGTCTCTATGATGTGAAATTCTAGCGTCGAATGAAAAAAGGAAGAACTCAAATTTATGACTTTACTATACCAAAATCCTAATCCTTAACAAGTTTGCGCCTCTCAGATAAAATTACATATCCCTGTGAAAAGCTCTCCTGCTAAAAAGTAAACATCAGAGCTGTGAAAGCGCAATGTTACACTTTAACAAGCAAGAAGATTACACTGCTCTGAGGATATGAACATCTTCAATAACCCTTTCTAAACTCATTTTCATAGAACAGAAGTACATGCTTTTCAAGTTGTCGCACTTGGAGTGGTACTTATCTCTAGCTACTCTAGGTTAAGAGGCACCCTTTGAAAAGGTTAAAAGTGCTAATTTATTCTACGATTGCTTACATATTTACCACTTATCCTTCAGACTTTGACTTTATTTCGCTTCCTAGAGACATGGCTACTCGTAATTGTTATAGCAACAAATATTATTAGAGTAAAGCTACAATTTATATTTAGTTGTCGTGGGCGTTTAGAAGCCCCTAAAGGATTAGCTATAGAAATATGAATTCAATTTATGTAAATATTTGAATCAGTCCTTAATTAAAACTATGAATTTGAATTGATTTGAATTTTTAAAGCTATGAAACGTTATTTTAGAAGAACTGTGCATGAGTTTTCTCAAACTGTTTTTTCATTTCGTTTTTGTTGTTTTTTTCTTCTAAAAGTATTCTGAAGGACTGCTCTGACCGCCATGTACAGAGGTAATTGTACTTTGAGAGCCTGTGTGAGAGGAATTTCTCATGGATGTGGTTCTGGGTTTTATTACGTAGGTTGTACCATAAGTTTTGTAAAATGGCAATACTCATGTCATTTGAGGCGATCTGACGTTTCCATATTAAAGTTTGACATTTTTTAGTATATACGCCATCAAAACGTTTTGCCATATGAAAGCCTGTTTACTTTTTGTTGACTTAAAAATTTCATCTCGGTCAAAAAATTAAATTAATTTGTGAACATTTCCGTGCAAAGATTTTTTATGATTTTCGAAGTGGTCTAACTTTTTAACAGTGCTGATAAAATTCAAACTCTGTTTGGTGATGAAACCCCCCATAAAACCACTGTTTATCGCTGGTTTAATGAATTCAATTGTGGCCGTACTTCGCTGGCGAGTAAATTTCATGAAGGTCGTCCAAAATCGGTTGTTGTACCAGAAAACATCGATGCTGCGCCCAAAGAAATACTACTAGATCGTCATGTGACTTATCGTGAGTTAGACGCGACCCTAGGCATTAGCATGACAAGTTTGGAAAGGATATTGTATGAGCACCTGGCTGTGAGAAAACTCTGTTCGCGTTGGATTCTGCATAATTTTGCAAACGCTCAAAAAAAAGAACTACCTGCATAACATCCACATAGGAGACGAATCTTCGATATATTTGTATGAACCTGAATGTAAAAAGCAGTCGACCGTACGAGTGTTTCAAGATGGGCTATGGCACCTTTGTTCCCTTTTTGTTTACATCCGTAAAGAATAAACTGCGTTGGACGACGATTATCGACGCCAGAAGTAGCTGTGGAAGCATTCAAAAACCATGTTTCTAAATTACCTCAATCGGAGTGGAGAAAATGCTTTAAAAATTGGCTTAAGCGTATGCAAAAGTGTGCAGATCATCATGGCGAATACTACTTTGGCAAACCTTAACTATTGTTATTATTACTCTATTATTGTACAACCCTACCAACAAAATAGGGTAATTTCGAGTTTTCAGAAACCTTTTCACATTTTCAGGATTTTACCTGAAGCACCATATTATTATGAAGATTTTGGATATATAACTTGTATTTTATTTTAAACTGCTTGTTTTGGGCTTTTTAAATTCAATATCAAAATTTTCCATTTTTTGAAAATATAATATTTAAATGAAAATAACTAAATTCAAATTCCAATTCGACTACTTTATTAAACCTTAGCTTCGAAACGGGGTTAAGCAGGAGAAAGAAGGGTATCGGTTATTGGAGAGCTTCAACGTTTATCTATCTAATAAATTTTAGATCATCATCTGAAGTGTAATTCAGAAATTATAGGGTGATTAATAGAAAATGAAATTAAACTAAATGACAATTTCATCTATAATATTGAAGTAAAAAACAATGATACCACGCAACGGATTTTAAGGTAATTAGGTAGACATGCACTCAATAGTGCAATTTATGTTTTTATCAGGCTACTTAGGGCCTGTCCGGATCCAAGTCTTCGTCTTCGTCTTCGTCTTGTTATTACAGCTAGTGACGTAACATCGAGTCAAGCTCTATCCGAATTCATGTCTATGCCACCGAGCTTTGCTACTTTGTATAACAGTTTTGACATCTGGTTAGCTTGATCATCGAGTCAAGGCTCGAGTTGACTATTTTAAATAGACAACGTATTGTGAGGTTATGTTTGTTTGCTGTCTGCGAAATCAAGCTGAGCAAACGAACGAATTCGGACAGGTTAGCTTCGTCTTCGTCTAACTATTATAATAGCTGAGCTTATTGTGTTACGTCACTAGCTGTAATAACAAGACGAAGACGAAGACGAAGACTTGGATCCGGACAGGCCCTTAAATGACGGATTTTTTGGAAGGTTATTTTGAGGAATACACCGATCGTTTTGTTGAAAAGTATTTAATTACATATTGTCCTCGTAGCTAGGTAATTGTGTTTTTTGTTCTAAGTCTATTTAAATTTATTATTAATGTATTTTTCTTTTATTGTAATTTGTTTTCCATGTTGCTTTTGTGTTATTTATTATTTATCTTTAAAATCTATTTATACGTGCCGCAGACAGAAAAAAAGGTATTTAAAATATTTATATTTGGTATTTTTAAAAAAACTTGAACTCATATGTGAATAATATTATATGTATAGAGCTCCTGTATAGAGCTCCTGACCCGAAACGTCCATCAAAACGATCGGTGTATTACTCAAAATAACCTTCCAAAAAAATCCGTCATTATTGGAAAAATAAGCAATGCAGCTATTGGAAACCTCATATTGATGTCTTTAAATAGTATAAAAGCAAAGTCAGCCGGTATCTTGGAATTGTGTGAATATTAGATATGGTAATGCAGCTGTGTTGCTGTTCTGTAGTATGTTAAAAACATTCAAAAAAGGATTTGCACATGTTGATATCTTTGGTGCTAGTTCACGTGCGTTCAAAAATATGGTTTTGAGTAATATCGGTCATTCCAGAATATAGCACCCTAATTATGTCATCCTTACGTACTTTTATATATCGTTTGGTCTTGCAATACTGATCCTTTTCTCCTTATACATATGTAGTTCTCATTATTATATTTTATAACCAAACTTTGAATTTTCTATTCTTTTTCATTTAGTTTATCATTTTGAATTTTTTTTCCTTTTTGTTTGACAATTCTTGTAGTTTTTATAAATTATCGTTATGTATTTTTTTTCTATTGTTTTGTTTTTATTATTATACTAACTTCCTTTTTTCTCTGACTCATATCTTGAAATCTGAGGGCAGTTATTTTCAGAGTCCCTGGGTGGTTGGGGCGTGAAATGAAGGCATACCATCTGCGCCTTCGATGTGGATGTAGGTAAGTGACGTAAGGGTCCCTTCAGGACTGAATGTGTGCCGGCGTTTTAGTTTGTAGGCAAGATTTTTTTTTTTTGTATATGGCAGGCGACAGCGCCAGGCTTTTCGTGGAACCTCCCCATACTCTCCACCAATAGCCGAGGCGAGCTAGCGTGCCGCCCTGCAGTCAACGCTGTCCGCCGAGTGATCTGTCAGCTCATGCTGACAGTCTGGACTTCACGTCCAAGCCAATCACTCAACATACTACCATAACAAAATGGCGCCCGTTAGACTTCGGTGGTCTAATTATGACTTTTACTGGAGACTGGGACTTAGAGTAAGATGGTCATTTGGCACTTTGCTAATTGACTGACCTCAAGTCTCATATCCAGTGGAAGTTATATGCAGACCTGGGTCTAATTGGTTTTGTTGAGAATGTCGGTAAAGTAAAGTAAAGTTTTTTGAAAGTTTTGATATTTTGATTTTTGAAAGTTGATTGAGTAAAGTAAAGTATCGTAACATTTTAAAGTTTTTAAAGTTTTTGAATTGAAGTTGGACTCTAGGTTTGACTTTGGTCAAGCCTCCAGTCTGAACAGGTGTCTAGTTCTTTTGAATTTTTTGAAGTTTTTAAATCGATCTTTCCCGCTGGCCTTCTGCTATGGAAATAGTAGGTGGCCTCACAAATTTTTTTGATTGTGCTCTCACGGAGACATGTCTCTGTTGGCCAACTGGCTGGACAGGGTCGTGCATCTGTGAGACGACTTTTTGGCTCTCAGCGAACTAGTTGACCAGATTCACGACTCTGCCCATTTGGAAGGTTAGCTAGACATGAGAATCAGGTGAAGAGGAACGAAAGAGTTGTTGGTGGATGGAAGTGATGCTGGAGACCTTCAGTAATCAGGAGTTGGCATACTGCTAACTGCCTGGCTGAAGAATCTCTAGTATCATTTTCAGTCTCTAGCTTCTCCAACTCGACTCTTCCAGTAGTGAATTCTGAGGTTAGAATACTCCCAGTCTTGAAATTTCGTATCTCTTCAAAAATATTTGAAACTTTGGTAACTACGACTAGAATTCCTTCAGACTTTTGGTGATTTTTGAAATTTTTTTGCTCGAACTTTTGGAATTTTTTTTTGAAATTTCAAATTGATCTGTCTGTTATCTCGATTTTAGTTGGAAGGTTTGTTATTTTCTCCGATCTTTTGGTGATCTTTTCTGGAAATTTTAGTATCTCTTCTAAATTTTTGGAATAATTTTGACCTGACACTTCAGTTGTCTCGAGTACGGCTTGGACAACACCTGTCTTTTCCTTAGCCGGACCGGATAAACTTGTTACAAGTGTTAAGTTTATCTAGCCTGTATTCCTCCGTTATTTTGGAACATATTGTTTTTACGACTGATCAGTTGAGATTATACAATGGCTACAGCGCGAACACCACCGCAAGCAACTGGTGTACCAATACCGTTGCCAGACCAGTGCTCCATATGCCAGAAGGGCGACTGGTCAGGACCGAGGAAGCCAGTGAAGACGGTCTGTGGACATGTGCTCCCCAAAGCATATCTGAAAACGTGGATTGTACAGCAGTCAAACTGCCCGAACTGCAGATCCCATCTCACTCCATACGATTTCACTGATTACACAGGTGCGGTCTCGAAGAGGACTCACACGAAGGCTGTTAGTCGGGAGCTTCGAACGGCAGCGGTAGGCTTTTCGTGGAACCTCCTCACACTCTCCGCCAATAGCCGAGGCGATCTAGCGTGCCGCCCTGCAGTCAACGCTGTCCGCCGAGTGATCTGTCAGCTCATGCTGACAGTCTGGACTTCACGTCCAAGCCAATCACTATACATAGTTCCATAACAAGACCGAGTCCAGTCCGGATCTAAATCTACACTCAAATCAATAAGCGAAAACGTTTAATATTTTGGAGTTCAATAACAATTCTCATAGCTGAAATTTTTGTAACAAAAAACAAAAATACTAAAATTTGTTAAAATTGGAATTATTTATTATATTACAAGATTTTCAACTGAAATTTGTGGTCGTGCCAAGAAATTAAAAAGAAAATGTACTCAAATATATTAATTAATAAATTTATTTATTTTCAAATTAAGCCTTAAAACTAGAACTATTTGAAGATTTGTTTTATTCGATTTAATTGCTTTTTTTTCTCAATCTAATTGTATTACAAAAGCTGCCAATTATCGAAAATGTTCTTTCATTAAATGTTGAAGTTGGTTTTATGGAAGAAAGTACGTTGTACAGGTCATCAAGATTACTTGTTCGTTTTTCAGTATTTCTGAAAAGCAAAAAATCCTGTTTAAGTTTGCTATAGACCTCGGAATCTTTCGTAGGCTCAGCTGCGTTTTTCAAAATTAAATAAAGCTCCTCCTTCATTGTCAAATTATTTTGATTTTCAACTGTTATTAGCTCTAGGTCTTTTGAAGTTTCCGTTGATGCATTTCTTTTTGGTAAAGTCTTTTTAATAATTGTGTGGCTATGTCTAAAGCTTGTTTACTAGGTACAAATTTTCCTTAAATTTACATTTACTCTCTCATTAATTCTCTTCTCTATATTTTCTATTAATTCAAACGCTATTTTACTTTTACAGTTCGATTTTTTTTTTCATATACTCCAATGTAATGACAGCTGAATGAAGAGTCGTATCATTTCGGTTTAAAGCCTCGATTGCCAATTTGGCAGATTCAAGCGAATTCTGGAGATTTTTGAGCTCGTTAAAATCGATGTCATCAATCATGTATGAACAGTTGAAATCTCTTAAAGCTTCCTCGATAAATTTTTGTAGTTTGACCAACATAATTATCATATTTGGAAGAGAACTCCAAGGAGTTTGACAATATAAAACTAACTCAAGGTTGTGGTCTAGTTTAGCTCTGATCTTCTCTTGTAATATTTCATTTTTAACGAAAGACAATCTAAAAAACTTAACCACTTTTCCAAAGTTGTTAATTATTTGATGAATACTAGCAACTTCCTTAATACCCTCCTCTGTTGTTGTTTTTACTTCAATATCCGCTCCATCAACAAAAATATTTTCATTCTCATCTTCAGTATCAATTAATTCCTATTCTTTTTTGCTGTTTGATTGACTGAGACCCAGTTGTTAAAATGTTGGACACTCCTTTTCAAATTTCACCATCAAAGAAGCGCCGTCTCCTGTTGTGCCAACAATGTGTTGCTCATAATTTACTTCAAACGAAGCCAAACGGTGAGTAACCACTTCAAGTTATTGCGTTGCTGTACACCAGTGGTTCCCAAACTTATTTAGCCTACCGCCCCCTTTCTGGAGAAAAAATTTCTCAGCACCCCCTGTAAATTTTTTTTTTAATTTTAATAGCAATTAAGCAGTAAGATATATCTATTAATGTTTCTACCTTTTTCGTAAAATATAGTAAAGAAAAGTGTAAATTAGAAGCATTGAAGTTTGAAATTATGAAACGGATGAACCTGGTATGCTGCTACCAATTTAGTAATCCCCGCGATTGACTATTTGCAATCGGTTTCGTTTTTTTTTTTTTTTTGCTAATAAATTGGTTACCTCAGTGAGTCCACGTTCCACTATATATGATGATATGATATGATGATATGAATTACAGCCAATATTTCAGGATAAGCCGTAGGGATCTTCTTTTGCAGCCAGAATTTCTGGTAGTCGCCTTTGAATTTAAATTTAAATTCACCATTTGTAGTTACTTCCATCAGTTCTTCTTGTAACTGTGGAGATTCTTCTGTGTTTGCACTTAAAAATTCCAATCAGGTATGTACATTTTCAAAATATCATCAAATCGTTGATTAAAATCTGAATGGTGGGCATAGAAGTGCTTACAATAAGAAACTATGCTTTCATTTTTTTTTCTACTGTTGATAAATTTGGGAAGAAGAAGTTTTGTCACAAATGCAGAAATAAGAAGATTGGTCGGGCCTCCAAAAATGTATATAAATTCTAAAGGAAAAGTTTTTCTAAGAAAAATTGCGGCCTTTCCTACATCAGGTCGAGTCGTTGATTTTATATTGGAACGAGACATTGCTGTTGGTCTCGATCAATGCATAAAAATTCCAAGGAAGAACTGAATACATAAATCCTAAATCTTCTCTTCTTCCCTTTATGCTTTCACTGCCCCTTATAGTTATTCATCTTCTCCAAATGCACCTGTGGCCATCACCGCCCACTGGATCGATGCAGTGCCTACCAGGGGGCGGTAGCGCCCACTTTGGGAATCACTGGTGTACACGATCCGAATATACGAACTAGTCCAAGATTGTATGGTTCTTCATTTGGAGCGCCGTGGAGAATTACATTAACATATTTCTTCGTTCGTGAGCTGGTCCATTCATCGAGTGTCAAGCTGAATCTTAGGTTATTTTTTATTTTCTCGGACAATTCGCCAATGATTTCATTTTTCGTTGCTTTAAGATGGTCAAGTATTAATTTCATTACATCAGTTTCATTTTTAGGCAACTTAAATCCACGTTTAACAATAGATTCTCGTATAAATTCCGATCTGATAATGGCTCTTATTGAAACTCCATCTACTGCTGCCAATTTCGAAAAAATTTCTTCTAAACTTGCACGTTTTACAAAACCCGTCATTGTCTTTGGTTTTTAAATTGAACATCCAACTACAAAATCAGCTTCCAGTTGACGTTTGTCTAAATTTGGATGAATATTATGAGTTTTAAGGTGCTTGAATAACGATGTTGTCCTTGAATCAACAATAGCTATATATGTTTTACATATATTACACTCAGCTTTTCTGCTCTTCGATTAAGTGAAATATTCCCAGAATTTCGATGATATTTGTTGTGACATTGTTTCTGAACAGAACAGAAAAATAAATAAAATTTATAATAAATTGATCTTATTAATTACTAATTACCTTTTGTACGTAAAACAACTTCGTCAATTATAATAATTGTCAGGAAATAATATTGAATTATTATGAGTAGGTATACATGTATATAAATTTCAAAACCAAATTTTGTAGTTTAATAAGCACGAAATAGAATGATTGAATTCTCTATTAAAATTTTGAGCAAATTACCGTTTAACCCGGTTCAAGACTGCAGCAATACTAATGCCCGCCCGGCCCGGGTAATCCAGAACAGCAATGCCTCATTCCAATACAAACTCAACGATGCCTCGACGTGATGTAATGATTTTTTCTTAGTATTTTACTCAAATTTTTTTCTTTAGAATTTATATGCAACCGACAACGGGTGCTTTGGCCACAACAATTTTTATGAGCTGAGACGTGTAGACGCATTCATTTGTTCTTAGTAATTTACAGAAAATGTTTCGACAGAATTTTTATTCACTTGATGGCCGACTGAAGCAAATACATATGAAAGTGAAAATGAGTATTTATTAATGTCCGCAGCAATGTGTAAAAATAAAAAATTAAAATAAAATATGAATCTAGAAATTATCAAAACATTCCTACATGTACGTATCTTTAGAATTTACTGGTCTTTGGACTCGGACTCGTCGAGTATTAGAATTGAGTCCCGAGTCCGAGTAACTACCCAAATACTCGGCGAGTCCGAGTCGAATTGAGTACAGAAACCCTTCAAGGTTGACAGTGGCTATACAACTTAATTTGTTTTGGTTTTGTTGTGTCATATAATTTACATATATTTATATTTTTATATTGATATAAGTTAACACCAGCAACATAAACTTTCTCACGAAACATCAAGGAACATGAAACCAACAACAGAGATAATTTCCAGTTAACACCAGCAACATAAACTTTCTCACGAAACATCAAGAAACATGAAACCAATAACAGACATAACTTCCAGTCATTTTCTGGACTCGACAAACATCAAGAACGATTCCCACAGTGAAAACTGCAACCTAATCAAAATAGCCGCGAGTAGTTAAGCTATAGTTAAGATTTTAGACTTTAGAAAAAGCTCAGTTGTAATCTAGCCGTCGTGAAATAAAAAGTTCGTTTAAATTTTGTTTTTTTCTTACAAGTGAAAAATATTTTATTAACTTATATTTACAAATTATAATAAATTTCGACATCAATCACGTTTTAATTGTTAACGCTTATGTACCATTTACCGTACCTACATAAGTTTCGCAGGGCAAATATAATTTTTTCTCTTGACGAATTCAAAGCAACAAATTTAATTCACGAGCTTCTTATGATTGGAGCATTAAATAAAATTATCGACCAAATCTTAAGCCGACCTTGCTTAACTTCCACCAATCTTAGTTGTTGCGAATGTGGCTTATCATCAAGTACAGAGATAGACTGGAAATTTACTTGACCCAGAAAAATTTGATTTGTATCGAACTATTCGCGGACTTGAATCAGTGATCAACACAGAGAAACCATCACGATCGGAACTTATTAAATTAATCTCGTGTAAATGCAAGGCCATCTGCGGATCAGCTTGTGATTGTCGATAAGAAGGATTAAAATGTGTAAAAAAGCTCTAGAACAAGACCAAATTTAAAACGGAAATATTGAATGGAACTAATTTTCGCAGAAAATAATGTTTAATAAATTGAAGGGCTTCTGAGGCTTGCGGCAAGGAAGAGATCGGAAAAATTAATCAATCAAATAATTACTATGTCAGTGTCCCGAGAGTGACCACTGTATGTGAACGGAACCCACGTTAAAAATACATACCTGAAACTCTACTTCAACGGTGATGTGAAAAGGAGATTGCTTTCAACATTATTCGGTATGACACGACATAATACCGGAAAGCAGGTTTCTCCCTGATATTATGACTTTTGGAACGCTGTACTGGAACATTTTTCCGATCTCTAACGTCTTCCGTTTTGCTAACGAAAATGGTGATTTCCACATTTCACGCACTATAAATCGAAAAATAATTTCTATGGAAATAATTTTACAAAATTTCGAAATCTACAAAATTCTTTATTAAAAATTCCAATACTAACAAAAATACAATTATTCAAACTTTCTTTGTGACAGAAAAACGCAAACACGGAATCATCTGACTCTCCTCAAGTTTTCCCTACAGTATTAAGGACGCAATTCTTTTTGAGACTACTAAAATACTTGATATGCGTGAATTGTTTGATTCCAAACTTACCTTTACATATTCACCATATTATTAATAGGGCGATAGGTCAAACCCGATTCTGGGTGTTATAAAACGCTGGGATCAGAAATTGGATGAAACCTTTATTTACAAGCCTCGTTCGACCCATCTTGGAATATGATAGTCCTCACTATGATCACAATGAAGCTGTGAAAAGAAGATTCCCCTGTTTTTTGCTCCGCGAACACTGGCTTAACCATATCACTACCGATGTATACTCTAGTGTACATGACTCTGGGATCCATTTAAATTTAACTGTACAAAGGTTTTAGTGTTCTACTATCTATCAGTGCCTAGTTTCAGAGAGATACTTAAAAACTCGTTTTTAGACATTATTTAAGGAAGATCAAAAGAAGAAATTAGTTTTAGACATAAAACAAATTCCGGAAATTTTTCGTAGCTATACAAGTAAATTCAGTCTTATTCGTGCACATCTTACAAACACGTTGAAACAACAATTTTTGTAAATTTGATCGTACATGGATGGTCATTGGGTGTAAATGTAGTGATTTAACTTTTAAAACATTCAGTATCTACTTACCACTGTAAATAAATATATATTAATGACGAAATCTATGAAAACAAAACAAAAACTGAATTCTTCAGAATGGACATGTCGATGTGCATCTTTTGTGCACTGACATTTGGAATTATAACAAAAAACCAAATATTTACCCACTACACTGCATGATGGAAATTTTGAAATTTTCGCGGATCACAGTGTTTTGGGAAAAGGGGACTGCATTGCCCATGTTCGGAGAATATGTCACGCAATCGATTTTATGCACTTCGTACGCATTTGCATCTAGTAGACACACAGTTGATCCATAATAATAATGAGAAATTTTATCGTGTGCGTCCAGGGGCGGATTTCCTTATAGGCCGAGTAGGCCCGGCCTAGGGCGGCAAAGTTTGGTGAGCTTCTCATGTTTACGGCGAGTGAAAAATTATTTACACTCGAAAATGAACGAAGACAGGTTGAACGCTGTGGCCATCCTTTGCATCGAATCCACTGGCGAAACTAACACCCCCGCACACCCCGCCACGCGGGGGCCCACTGTTTCTGCAGGCCCGCAAAAGTGTACAAAATTAATATTTTCATAAGAAATGATGAAACTTGAAACCACATAAAATAACAACGCTGGATTAATAAGCGGTTAAATTCACTCAATTAAAATTCGGTTTCTGAATAAAAATTATATCAACTCTGTAATCAATTCATTATTTCAGTTCCGGGAAATACAATGCGACGGCCATCCATCAGCATTCATAAGCTCAGATTTCATTCTATTCTATTATCAGATATAGGAATAAATTAAAATTTGAGCTGATGAGTTCTGATAACCGTAACATTCTGTTTTCCACTTAAAGGCGTTCATACCATCATAGGCTTTGAGAAGCTGCAAATACGCTGGCTCGACAGTAGTGATGATACAACAATAAAAAATTTGAGTATTTTTCTATTTATTCTTTGTATTTAAACGGCGAAAAGAGGTACGCCTGAAACTGAAACACTGTAAATTATTTTCTGAGAAATATTTCGCTGACTTCCTTGTATACACGCTGTTAGCATTCATCAGAGTTCGTAGATAAGAGAAGAATTTAGAATATTAGATAAATAAGCAATGAACGAAAATTAAAATATGAAAAAGAACAAATTTTTCACGTTGAAAAGTTTTGAAATTCCTTTAAGAGGAGTCAGTACTCAGCAAAAGTTTCAATTTAGTTACCAGCGAGAGACATCTAGCGAAAAAGACATAAGACGAAAAATGAATATTTGCAGTTCAAAGAAATTGAAAATTTTTAACAAGAATTAACTCTCCTAAATTTTTTTTGCACATAATTGTTAAATATACTATTTTGCATAGTATTTTAACAACTTTCAACGAAATATTGAAATTTCTCGTCGGTGAAATGTCAGGAGAAAAAACAAGTACTATAAGAGTCAAATAATTAAAAAGACGCCACTAAAAATGAAAAAAACTCGACGTTATTTGCTAGATTGAGATATTGGCTCAAAAACTTGCAAAAAATGGTAAAAATTGAAGTTTTTTAAATCAAATCTCGTGTTAGTAGGAATTCTCATTTGTTTAGGCTGTGACTATTTTAGACAGATAAAGCCTAGATCTAGCAAATAACGTCGAGTTTTCTCATTTTTAGTGGCGCTTTTTTCAATTATTTGGCTCTCCCGATATTTCACCGACGAGAAATTGCAATATTTCGTTGATAGTTGTTGAAATACAAAGCCAAATAGTATATTTAACAATTATGTTCAATAAAATTTAGGAGAGTTAATTCTCGTTAAAAATTGTCAATTTCTTTGAACTGCCAATTTTCATTTTTCTTATTAAATTGTCGATTGTTGGGTTTCTGTCTTTTACGCTAGATGTCTCTAATGCGACTTGTGGTCTCGATCTAGGCTAATTTTATATGAATTTTCTCATTTTCAGGACACAAACCTACGTATAGTAAATTTTATTGCCTGCAGGTTCGCTAGTATTTAAATTGAAACTTTTGGTGAGTACTGACTCCTCTTAAGCTCCCAACACTGTTGTGCAGTGCGGTGAACAGTGGACTTGGGCTTTTACTTTAAGGGTAGCGACATACTATTAGGTTTTTCCGTGCCAAGTGAATCCCAAGTGATTAACTTGGCACCGAAATGCGATCAGGTTAAAACCGGACCGGTTGCCAAACCTAAAAGTACCCCACTGACATATGTAATATGTGGGCTCAATTACTTATGTCAAAAAAAGCTCTTACGCCGGTGCCAAAATTGAAAAGAATCATTGGCGGGAAGTTGAACAAAAGAGCGCGCAGCTCGAAAAGCGCTATAATAAATCGTTTCTAATTTCTGCTGCATATCTCATGAATATATTGCCTTTGGTAAAACAACTTTATCAGTAATAACCATAAATAATTATTTATTTCAGTTCGTACTTGGTGCTTAGACCGAAAGATTGAGCAATATAGAAGTAAGCCCAATTTTTGCAGTGCATTTCTATGAACATAGTCAGTCTATATTATACATGTCAGTGAAGCAACCGTAGTTGGTCAGGGCTTAATGACGGCTGATACATATGGTTTGCTGCCTAATGAAGTTCTAAACTTATTCAGTGTAATGTGACGCAACTTACGTTTCGGTTTTTCTCGAAAGGTTTGTTGAAATTTAGTGCAGTGTAGTAGTACAGAAGCGGCAAACGAAACGATATGTACATTTAATAAAATAATTTGAGATTGTTTTCTAGTGCGCGTGTGATATTTAGAAAAATTTGAGGTTTTTTTTTCTAGTGTAGGAAAATGCTTGGCGTATAGAGTGGCTTGAAAGTATTTGATTTTGAAATTTTTTCCTTAACTATGTCAAGTAATATATATCAAAAGAGCGAGAAGACATTCTATAAAAACCAGGGACCGAAAATAACTGGTATTTTGAAAACTTTAAACAAAAAAAGCTGGGATAAATCATGATCGTGGAATTTTGTGGAATATACCAAAAGATGTCTCGTGAAACCCGTTTCGATTCCCGCAAAGCTTTTGAAAACTTAACTTTTTATTAAAAAAAAGCTACAAAAACCAAGCTGGAAAGGCTTTTTATTTTATCTGGCAAAAATATAAAGCCAACTGGGATTTATATTTTTTTCTGGCAAGAATTAAAAGCCAGCTTGACTTTTTATTTTTTCGGGCTGGAAGTAACAGATTTCGAAGCCCGAAGTATAAAAAGCCAAGCTGGTTTCTTATTTTCAGGGTCCGGACCAGTTATGATTTTTTTTTATCCGGTATCCGGTAATAAATGTGTAGTTAAGTATTATCCATAATAATAACTAGAGAAAGGTATGATTTACGATGTTCTCTGCTTCTAACTTATTTTAGGATGTCGTCATTAACTTACCGAAAAGGCGGAGTTCTTAAAACTTTAACAACTGCACGAGCGCGGCTTATCGTTGTCGGCTGCTTCCTCTCTTTTTTCTATGTTACTTTTGCAGTTGCCGCGCTGCAGTGCCGACAAATTATTTGAAAAGCGATTAGGGTTCCCATATCCGAATTATTTTAATAGAAAGGAAATTTATTTTTTCTAGCCAAAAATGATACTCGGCTAGAAAAAGTAAGAAATCAGCTTGACTTTTTATACTTCCTCAAAAAAATAACTATCCTCAAAACCTGTTACTTCCAGCTCGAAAAAATAAAAAGCCAAGCTGGCTTTTCATTTCTGCCAGAAAAAATAGAAACCCCAGCTGGTTTTATATTTTTGCCAGATAAATTAAAAAGGCAAGCTGGCTTTTTATTTTTGCCAGATAAAATAAAAAGCGTTTCCAGTTTGGTTTTTTTAGCTTCAAATTATTATCGGTCAGGAATAACAGGTAAAGTTGGCTTTTTTCGTAAAAAGTCATAACTGATTCGGTCCCTGATAAAAATTAAAAAACGTTTCTTCATCATTCCTTAAACTTACATAAATGCAATGAAATTGTTCTCGCGATGGTCTCATTGGATTTAGCGGATGCACTGAAAATCTACGCTTCAATTGTTTTTTCCTTTCTTCTTTCTCCTCAATTAAAAGAGAAATAATTATGTTCAAGTTCAATATCACTAATGTTTTCCATATTTTATAACCCCTGTAAAAAATTCTGAACTGACTTCACAAACTTGTATCCAAAAATAATCGAGAATAACCGTCTCCGTTGTCGTGTAATCACGGAGACCGTAAAAACCGTAGACGGCCAGCCGGACGGGAAAAATCTAATCGTATGTCGGTACCCTAAGTAATCGGATATTTCCGGCTACTTATGTGGTAAGCTTTATCCCTTTTCGCTTTAGCTTGCTTAAGCGTTTCTCTCATATACTCATCGGTTTTCATTTTAATGTGCTTTCGTGAGCATACCTATAGTGGGGCTGCCAGTGGTTTTTTAACAGGTTCAATGATGAATGTAGAGGAAGTGAATCTAAACAATTAACTTTGGCAATCCAGATGTTGGCAATGCTGCTCGTAGTAGCCACGAAATATTTTTATTTTTTTGCTCAACTCTGGCTTGGGAGATCGTGGGAATTCTCCTATATTGTGGGAATTTCTGGCCTGAAAAAAATTAAAAAGGGAGAAGGGAATAATTTCGTCTCCCCGTACAAAATAATGGGAAACACCATACATCCGAAGCTCAGAAAATATTTCCTTACTGATCGATTCACAGTTGCTACGATCTGGATTGTGATCAACAATTTGTTTTATACTTTACTTTAATTCTTATAGATATGGATCATTAAATTTTTCGTGTTTTACGGGGAGTAGGGGGCGGCAATCTTCCATAAGCCTAGGGTAGCCAAGTTTTCGAATCTGACCCTATGTACGGCTGATCATGGATGCATTTCGAAAACGTTTGAAGGAGCACTAATTGAATGAGCAGATTATACCGTTCAAAGGACGTCTGCAGATAAAATAATATATGCGAGGAAAGCCATATGGGGCATAAAGCTTTATCTGCTATGGGGTAAAAGGTTCGAGCACTGAAATCGAACCGGCCTTCTTGAAAAAACTTGGTTTCAACGCGGCTATTGCTATTGAGTTATTGAAACAAGTTCCACGAGATTCAGTAGGCCATAAATTTCACAAATACAACTTTTTCACAACGTACTCACTGTTGGAAATTGTTGAGAAAAGAGAACTACTCGCGGCTGGAATAATTCGTGTCAATCTCTTTCAGAACCCACATCTACCGTCTGAATCAGAGATACGATACAAAGACCAAGGCTGTACTGAATAGTTAGGTGATCAGCGGTGACAGAAAGGTAATTTTTACGAAGTGGTATGACAACAAAGGTGTTTATTTGGCTTCAAACTTTGTTCGAAAAGGCGTGCCGGATAATGTGCAGCGGTATGAAAAAAAGAAAAAAACAGCATATTGAAGTCGATAGACCTGAGGTTGTGCAGCTATACAACAGAGAAATGGGACGCGTAGATCTCTTTGATCAAATCCTGCAGTACTATCGTATTTTTATTAAATCCAAAAAATGGACTTTGCGTGTAATTATATGCATTTCTTCGATATAGCGATTACGGCTAGTTGGCTTGAGTACAGAGCAGATGCTCTCACAAATGGAATACTGCTCAAAGATCAAATGGACTTAGTTGCGTTCAGAAAATGGTACTAGTCAGCTGGTAATAAACGGGGGTGATCCTCGAACTTGGCCGGATTTTCTTCTCCGGAAATGCAGGAAAATGTATATGGACCAAAGCCAGCAAATTTCTTTTATTCACTGCCAATTGATACTCGCTCACATTCCACGCCTCGATTCAACGCAAAGTTCAACAGTTCGATGCAAACTATAAGAATGCAAGCAAGGAACATATTTCTATAGTTAGAAATTCAAAGCACATCTGGGCATACGTCGAAATTTGGAATTTTTTTAAGAAAGGAAGAAAGTTATTTGTAACGACATTTTATGAAATTGTTTATACTTTTGTATTCAAGGGGATTGCCAATTAAATGACATTTAAATAAATTCTAATTAAAATAAATGGTTATTACATAATAGACAAACTTTTTTTACTCAAAACACCTTTCATTAGCTCTCATATAGTTCCTCAATTTCTTATATAAGGCGGTCGGAGTTTGACTACCATGACTACCCATGTACACTCAAGTGTACATCTCTCACCGACCACACCTTTACAGGTAGGTAACATATGACTAAAACCCATCACTCAAAAATGTGTCCAACCGCGCGTTTAAGATGGCTAGTGAAAGGGTTAAGTAATTGGATGATCAGCCTATACACCGCAAGCTGTATTTACAATCCTCGTTCTACCCATTTTGGAATATGCCAATCCTGTCTTACAACCGTCACTCAAATTAATCTTCAACGTGGTGTGCAAAGGAGATTCATGCTTTTTGCTGCCTCAAATAGCTAAATGCTTTTCATCTTCTATCGTAAATTGAAAGGTTAAGTTTGATACATTTCCCATCTCTTCATATTCGATGGAAAATTTCTGATATTGTTTTGAAATGTAATATCGATACGCCCCCAGCAGGAAAATGATTATGCATGAAATTAGGTATGTAGGAATTCGTCGAGGAAATCAGTACAATGAAAAATATGTGTGCGTGTCCTGCAGGAAAGAAGCGAAACCCGACCTAAAAGTTCAAATTATGTTAGGTACAGGGTGCCTGCAGGTACACGATTTTTCTTTATTCTTTTATAGTTGGAATTTCATTGATGGAGGCATTTGCATAAATATTGCTCCAGGTCAAACATTTAAGGCTAATTAACATGCCCGTGCATGATTGCTTCTTTTCTCCCTTTCCAACTTAGAATTTCACTGATATTTGCGTAAATTTTGTTGTAGTTTCACTTTTCAAGTTTAATTCAAGTCATGCCGTTGTTTTGAGTACGAAAGATAATTACAAAGTGATAAAAAAGGTATTTTCTTGAGTAAATTAATTAGTATTATATTCAATATGTAAAATATAGGAGTAACTCTTTTAAACAATTTTTTTCTTTTATTTCTCAAATTTCCAAATATTTTCCTGGTATCGGCAAACAATTAAACTTTTTTTTCTATCCGAAATCGCTAGCGCGCTATTATGTAATTATGTATGCAAAAATTGATTGGTCATCAATATTTTCATCGGGGAATATTCTTTGATGTTTTCTTCGATAATTATTCTTTGACGTTTTCATCGATGATTATTCAACGATGTTTTCATCGACATTTACTCCTGCAGAAAGGTAGCCTGTAGGACATCGAGTGTAAATTTCATCGAGGTTTCCCTGTAGATGATGAATGAAAAAAAGGTGCAATACGACTTCGATGTGGTGTTGCAACCATTTTCCCCTGGACCGTTGCCTCTAGAGTGTACAAGTATTAAATCTCGACACTTAAGATTTACTGAATTTATTCATACTAACTCGTATCGTACCAATTATGGTCAGTTCGAATTCGAATTATAATTTGATCGACTTTCATTTTAGTAAATCGTAGTTGAAGAATGTTCTTGATACCTCTAGAATACTGTGAAACTGTTGTGTTTTTCATCTGTTTTAGTCAAGCACTATGGATACATGTATAATAGCAGCTTGCATTTTGCAAAATAAATAAACAAAAAAAAACCTATACTACTTCCGATACCCTTGATGAATGCCCGTATATAATTTCGTATGGTCACCGCTCTGTGCAAATTTTATTATGTAAAACGCCGTGTGCAAAATTTCAGCTCTATAAGTGAACACGTTCTTCAACTATCGTGAGGACAGGCGGCCAAACAGATAGACAGACATACATACAGACAGACACACAGACGAACGAAAAAAACGAAGATACAGAAATCAAAATAACTTTTAATATTATCTTCGTTTGAAATAAAATATTTCACGTTTTGTTAGTAGTTTTTTCATATACTTCTAAGGCAAGAATATTTGCTCTAATTATATCGCAGTACTTTAATAACAATAACATTTGGCGCTCCTTGTGTCTAGGGCATCTAAGAAGGAATAAATTATACTAACTACCCCCTCATCCCCTTCTTCAAAGATAATCTACTTGACTTTCGATATCAACATAGGATTTTGAGCTAAAACAGCTGGAGTATTCACATCTTTCCCATTGGAAATCAGCTGAGCTAACACCCAAGAACCTCACTACATATATTTCCATTTCACTTAAGAGGAGTCAGTACTCAGCAAAAGTTTCAATTTAGATTCCAGCGAGCCTGCAGGCAATAAAATCTACTACACGTAGGTTTGTGTCCTGAAAATGAGAAAATTCATATAAAATTAGGCTAGACCGAGACCACAAGTCACATCAGAGACATCTAGCGTAAAAGACAAAAACCCAGTAAACGATAATTTAAGACGAAAAATGAAAATTTGCAGTTCAAAGAAATTGAAAATTTTTGACAAGAATTGACTTTTCTAAAAAAATTTTCCACATAATTGTTAAAAATATTATTTTGCTTTGTATTTCAACAACTTTCACCGAAATATTACAATTTCTCGCTGGTGAAATATCGGTAGAAAGAACAATTACTATTAGAGTCAAATAATTGAAAAAAGCGCAACTAAAAATGATCTTTCTAAAATAGTCACAATCTAAATAAATTAGAATTCCTCCTACTAATAGGAATTTGATTTAAAAAACTTCAATTTTTACCAAATTTTTTACAAGTTTCCGAGCTAATATCTTTATTCCAATCAACTTTTTTTATTTTTCCTGACGTTATTTACTAGACCTCTTCGTTACCTTTAATTGGAGATATAAATCATTATTCTGCTACAAATAGTTCGCCAGAAATTCGCATTGAAAAATGTATGAAACCTGCAAATCTTGGTACTGACTGCTCATAAGATTACATTGTGCAACAGAAGCACGTGTAAAATTACAATTTTTGAAACACTACACTAGGTACGGAGGAAGTTGTATTAATTTGCAAAAAATATTTTAACGCTGAAAATTTCCAATATCTAAAAGCTTAGGTACTGATAAACTTTATACCAATGAACGTGACAATTTTTCTAAAAGCTAAAAACCAAGGAGAAGGGTCTCTGATAAATTTTAATTGTTCTCCAGTTAACAATGTGTCGAATGTTGTGATTTTCATAGTTATCTCATGATGCAATTTATGCATAGTCACGGTATACCTACTATAATGCGAAGTCACGTCCTTCTCGTGACCTAAGAACTTAAATTTTGCCTTTGCACACCTTATATATGTATATACATACATAACATAAAGCTCTCATTTATTGATGCAACCAAACATTGCATAAATTAAAATGGAAACCCACATGTTGTAAATTGGCAAAGTCTCTCGGTTATCTCATTTTCTATTAATCTAGCATTTATGCTCAACTTAAATTTGAACTGTAAAGTGAAGATAATTTAATTTGAAAAAAAAGTTGTAAAAAGGAAACCTACAATTAAGACTTAAAAGTTGGATTTAGAAATAGACAAGAGGATAATTCCTTTGAAGGTGGAGAGCTAACTTGAAAAAAACATTAAAACTAATTTTAGTACTGTACTGCAGGTTGCAGGTGGTGCATATTTTTTATTACAATGAAAGGTTTTGAGAATGAAAATGTCTCAGAGCTGTTTTTCGTCATATCATCTGAATATTTTTGTTTTAAGACTGGGTCTTACCTTTTAATAATTGATTTCCATATAAATTTTGTTTTTTATAATTTGCAAGCCTATTAAAAGCTAATCTAATAGGGTAAGTGCAGAAAGTATGGACCACCATAAGCAAAATCAACAATCAAACTATGAATTGAAATTAAATCACTATCCTTTAAGCGGCCC
The DNA here is from genome assembly GCA_963930735.1 of Dioctria linearis. Classification (NCBI taxonomy): domain Eukaryota; kingdom Metazoa; phylum Arthropoda; class Insecta; order Diptera; family Asilidae; genus Dioctria; species Dioctria linearis. The sequence continues at coordinate 241,943,693 of OZ005741.1, forward strand.
GTACAAAGCGAACATGTTGTCCAACTTGTTGTGCCACACATGAAAGCTTTTTCTCGACACACTATCAAACATGCTGTCCAACATTAGGACAGGAGCACATAGCTGCTATAATCTATACTATTAACTGATATGTTTTGTTCAATAGAGTTCACTCAAGAATGACGAATACGTGCCAAACATCGCCCTATATGGTTCAATATGTTGTCAAACACGTAATTTTCGTTCAACCGCTTGACATACTGCGTGTCACACCGCAAACAAGTCCACAAATGGTCAAATCTGCGTTGCAACATCGTTGTCCTGCTCAAGTTGGCCAACATGCGTAACCGTGTATAGGCCCCTTTTTGTGTTTCTCAGTAACACATTTTTATACCCTAGATGATTAATCTATAGGGTATACTAAGTTTTCATTCCGTTTGTAACACCTCGAAATAATGATGGTACTGCAAAATGGATTGGACACCCACGCATAATATTAAAAGTTATTTTGATTTTTGCATGTCCGTCCGTCTGTCCGTCTGTCCGTCTGTGCGCACGATAACTCGAGAACGCGTATAATTAGAGAGCTGAAATTTTGTACACAGACTTTAAAACAAAAAGTAAAGTTACGTTCGAAAATGATATAAATCGGGCAACTCCTTCGTGGGGTTGCCATACAAAAATCTCGTTTTGCACTATATATTTGGACACTGCCTGCGAACGCGTCGACGTAGAGAGCTGAAATTTGGTACATGGCGTTTTCATTTTACTATCAAATATAATTTTAAAAATGGACTAAATCGGGCTACTCCTTCTAGGTGTTGCCATATAAAATTTTAGGTTTTTTACGTATACTGTGGAAACGATCAGTCCAAGACATTTTTATTGTACTAAAAACATCTTCAGAATACGAAATGCTATAAAATTGGTTATAATCATTTTTTCTGTGTGGAAAACCGTTCTAGAAATATATAAACTTGCACAGATGGGTGATAATACGAAATTTCATAAGGGCATTCATCTTGGGTATCATAAGAATTGGTCTTAGACCAATTCTAGCTTTTTTACTTGTTTCATTTATAAACAAACAAAAATTAATTTAATCAACAAAACAATTTCTCTCAATTTCGTCGTATCTTGGGTAACATGGACCATGGTGCGTTAAATATGGACTGGACCACCTAGTATAGTATAGTATAGGATTTAACGCAATCCTTCAAGTTTAAGAATAAATAAGTAGTTAGAATTTAGGAACAATATTTGTACGAAAAATGATCTTTTTCCATACCAGAGTACAGTTCGTGTGCCCACAGCTTATATGAAACACATTGCATTCAAGTTTCTCCGCATTGATCTTCAGAATATAGGTTATGGAAATAAATGCATTTGGCATCCTCTTGAAAGCTACTGTCAGAACTATTTTGCGAATTGTCATCTGGAATGTAGCCTCTGTCACTTTCCTCGCTTGTGGAACAATCACCATTTTCAGCTTTGCCGATTAACCAAATATGACATATAAGCGACAAACCAACGACAAATTTTTGTCATTTGGCGACAATATTATGTCACCAATATAATTTAAAATAGTGGTCAGGGTTGACACCAATTGTCACATAAACAATTTTTAAGATTTTCACATTTATGTAAAAAAATTCTGTGACAATTGATCCACTTTTCTTTGTGACATATCAATGTCGTGATTTTGTAAAATTGTACTAAATTGTATATAGGTATTTAAAACTGAAGTTTAAAAAAATAGACGAATATTTGAAAAAATGTTATTTATTTATTAAAATTTTTAATTTTTATTTTGGCTAGTCCTCAACAATATCTTAATTGCGACTACTAATTTCTCACCAATCGCACGTTATTCTAGCAAAATACTAGTCATACAACAGAGTTTTGTCACATTTCGTTCAGTTTCTTGTGAAATTGTTGTCCAAAAAAATCGCATAGGAGCACAATATAAATGTCAAACTATTGTGTGACCAAGTTATATATATGTGGAATACAAGGTATTCCCATTAGGAACCACGTTCCACCATTAGGTGACGAAATATCGTGAAATGCAAAGGAAAGCATGGTACAGAGAACACAATACTCTCTCTTCTCTGACTCTCTTTCCTACAAAAATTTATGTACCCTATACAGCATAAAATTACCCAGAGACATCTCATTCTTGTTCCACAGATCCCAAAACATTCCCGGGATAAACAGAAAGTATTCAGTATGTACTTAGGACCTTATTTCTAGGAGTTATGTAATTCCCCATAAGTTCTTCCCTATGATATCACACAGCTACTCTCTATGGAACATTCTCCATCTTGGCACCAACATGGGAAAGTCGTTTTTCCCCTGCCAAAAATTTATTTCGGAACGTTCTCGGATTCTCGGGGGTCGCGTGGTTCTCTGGTAAAAGCACTAAGTTGTTGTATGCTGTGCTTCCGTGTGTCGTTTTTGGAGAACAAAAACCGAACAACAAAGTTTTTCATGTTTGCAACTTCATCACTGAACTTCTTAGCAATTTCCGCAATTTTAGATCATAACACCGACTTAATGGCCTTTAATTTGGAGTCAAAATGCTGCTTGACACCTTCCAGCAATTGTTTGATTTCTATAGAGGTCATAGGTCCATCAGGTGGCGAGCTGCTACCGGAACGTGTTTTAGTAGACATTGCTGGAAGTCTTGAAATGTTCACCACAATACTTCAAAATTTAAATGATGTTGAGAAGAATACAGCTTATTAAAACTTTTAACTGAAAATCCCTGCGCACTGACTTAAAATTACAAAATAAAAAATGCAAAAATTATCTCACGTGCCTCACTTGCTTACCGAAAGCGTCTGTTCATTTGATATTTTGCCGATATCGATATTGTTAAGAAAAGATTAAATACAAAAGATATAATACAAATACCCTCATTGAATATTGATTATAATCTAATGTAACTCATGTTTGAAATCAAAGAAATGTGTTAGTTTTTATCGGTCTACATATTCTTCGAGAGCAGCCATTTTGCTTTTAGCATAAAAAATATCTTGTTAATAACTTTTGAACGGAAGCAGATATTGAGTAATACTTGTTTTGTTTTAAAGCACTTTTAATGCAATTAAATTCATGTTTTATATTGAAAAAGTATACATCTAAAGTAAAACAATATTATATATAGTATTTCCTTTTAATTATATTAATATGTTTTGATATTATAAGGATGTAGTTTTTCATAAATTCAGGCGACCATATATATTAAATCAATAAAACAAAGAATTAATTAGTGTTACATAGGAATGCCGTAGTAATTGAATTACTTCAATGAAGTTAGAGGTTATCCACTCTATTGAAAAAGCTTTCATCTTTAAACAATCTACGCTGACTGTTTTTATCGGTGTGGAAGGTGCCTTTAACAATGTCCTTCTACATATGTTCCCTGAAACTCTAACAAAACATGGAGTGAATGGGTCCCTAAAACACTGGATTTCACACATGTTTGAACAACAGAGCTCTCTTTGCCAAACTGGGCAGAGTAAAAATAGTCCAGAGAGGCACCTTCCGTAGCAGTATGTTACGCCGACAACATGGTGATCTTGGTCACCGGTAGCTACTGAACTCTGCGGACTGGTATAGAATGCGACCCGAACGGACTGATCTACGGATTTCGAACTTTGCATTAATCCATTGAAAACAGATTTATGCCCTTTACTAAGAAAAGGAACACTCCCAGATTGAATCTTCCCTCTATCGGCTCTACAAGTTTGGAACTCAAGGACAGAGTAAAATATCTGGGTATCAAATTATATAGAAAATTAAGCTAAACATCACACCTTGAGCACAGAGCGAATAAAGCTCTTGGAGGCTTCCTGATGTGAACCCACCAATGCCAACCAACGGTTCTGTGGTGTGGTGGAAGTCAATGGAGCTTGCCAATCATCGCAAGATATTGGAGAAGATTCAAAGATTGTGCCTCCTTAGTGTTAGTGGCGCTCTCAAGTCAAACAGCTCGAAGGCTCTTGAAGTCATCCTCAATATACACCCCGTTTATATTCACGTCAAGAAGGGGGCGTCAATCGCTGCGCTGGGACTACATCTCAATCGGAGCTGAATTCACACTTGTACAAGAGTTCCACATGAATCCATCTTTTAATTCGTGCAGTCCATCGTACCGGTCATAGACAAGGACAGCGATTACCTCGTCCAGATTATGCTGAAGAGCAACTTTTAATCGAAAATTCCAGATAGAGCGGAATGGGAATCATATTCTGTGCTTCAACCATTGATAAACCCTCTCATATATGCAGACGGATCCAAATCGGAAGAGAACACCGGAGCAGGTGTTTTCTGCGAAGAGCCTCACATGGACATTTTGAGTAACCTTGAAAGACATGTAAGGGTTTTATAGGCGAAAGTCAAGGCCATCTTTGAAGTGGGAAGGTATCTCCTAAACTCATATACAAAGAACAAGAAAATAACATTGTGCTCGGACAGCCAGGCAGCTGTCAAGGCTTCGTCAAAACCTATTACAACCTTCAAACTTGTATTGGAATGTAAAACCACCCTATCTCGTAACAAACGGGGTACTGGTGCTCTGAGTGCCAGGTAACAGCGGTATTAGCGGGAATGAAATGGCGGACGAACTTGCTTGTCTTGGTGCAACCTCAGGGGAAATTTCCTCCACAATTGGGATCGCACCAAAACACCTTTGCCTGTACTATCTAGACTTGGGACAACTGCCAGCACAGTCGTCTTTGGTTGGATGACCCTTCAGGTAGAACCACAAAGCAAACCCTGAGAACTCTAGTGTCAATTATCACTGAAAACTCTCTTCTCAGGGGTCACCTGCATACGATGGGGCTTGTTGAAGATTCGATATGCAGAGGATGCAGAGAGGAATCTGAAACTGTGACTGTTTGGCTCTCTCAGGAAAACGTTACAGATTCCTTGGCTCACACCTCCTGAAAGAACTACATGAAGTCATAAAGGAGGGTTGGGGCCAATTTTGAATTTTGTTAGAGCGTCCGGTTGGGACTTATGAGCAATTGCTCATAAGTCCGGAGGGTGAACAATGCAGCCTACATCCCAGGTCTCCTTTTCGGATCCGAACCTCCTTTCAATCTAATCCAAATCCATCCCTATGAAATAAACTAATACAAGCTACACAAAACGTTCCTGGAGAAAATTGTTCCTATTGCTGCAAAAGTGTTCCGTCTGCCGTCCCAACTATGTTTAGGCTGATTTCTTGCTTCATTCTGTTCTATTGCATTGTGCGCCTCTTTCTCCTCTTTTGAAAGCACAGAGCTCAAGCATAAATATTTTCAAGCTCATTCAATTGATAGCATGAACGCACAAGCAATCCCATAATATATTATTGTAACGAATCCTATTCGAACTCAGCACACACAGTTATCTCGGTGTACTACGTAGTACTTTTTTTAGTTTTTTGAATTTTGAATTTGCAATTTTCAAAAAAATGTGTGTGACCGTGTTAAACTGAACCTTAGAATAATATAAATGGAATTATTCCTCATTTTTTCAGTCGAGTTAAACCGAAACCGTGCAAATCGAATACCGCGCAAATCGACGGTTAGGTGTATATTGATATTAAAGACAGCGTTCGGAAGAAAAATTTCAATCAGTGCAATAATATCGAAAGCCGGAGAAAAAAGACAGGGAAGACTAAAGAGAGGGCGGTTAGTTTAATTATAATTCACCGCTATTTCGCATGGAAACAAGGTATTAATCACAAAACTTGAAATATAAAGACTATTATCAGTAGGATTTAGGACAATCAATCAAAGCTGTTTATAAATATTTGAAGTTCTTTTTCGTTTATTAATTGCTCTAATAAATGTAATTCATTGCTATGAAGAACTCTTTTAATTATTCAGGAATAACAATTTCCACGCAACGAAATCAATAACGTAAATAATAAGAAATTGAATATTTTTTATTAATTGCTTGTATCTCTGAGAAGACAATTAAAATGGAGAGAAACTTAATTTCAAAAATGAATCAAATGAACGACGTGTACAGAAGATGTGGAACAGGGGAGTTTATATGGGGAGAAACAAAATGAATGAATTGAAGAAAAATAAAAACCCACATTTGCAGGTTTAGAAATTTATATCCCTTCAAACCTATTACATTAGAAGAGGGTTATCAGAGCATTTAGTCGCCCTACGCCTTTTAGAGAGATTTTTGCTTTTGACGCCTTCTCTCTGCTGCAGAGCCGGCTAGTGGAGATGAGCTTTGTTTGGGCTAAGCTACTTTGCAACAAAAATAATGCTAGTTTCTACTATACTCAAGAGCTATAGTTTTCATAGCTTTAACCGATTTTTAGGGATCGGTTCCAAGATAACTGTTAATCCTCAAAAGTTACTCTGAATCTATCTACAAAAATAAATAACTTTTTGCTTGGTAGAAGAAGAAATCTGTTTGAAAATGAAATTAAGTTGGTGACCATAGCAATGAATAAACTGAGCAAAAGAATATATTTTTCGCAGTAATGCCTGAATTCGATTTTGGCACTCATTACAGGAGCTCCATTGTATGTTTGGGATATTAATTTGTTCCTAAATCAAATGAAGTGTGTTCCCTTTCACATCAACCATTGACTAAGCCAAACGATCATGTAGATTGAAAAATAATAAAGAAAAAAAAAACGTTCGACGGGCCCTTGCCTTTTTTTAAAGCACAAATTAATCATTTGCGGAGCACCAGAAACGTTTGTTGTTTTATCTGCTTGAAATGAAACGAATTTCGCTGAATCGATATCCTTTTTCTAATTCATTAAAATAAAATGTTGGTACCCATACGCAATACAGAAGTTCGCATTCAATTTTGAGATATTTTGAGCGACTCGATTGCTCTTTTAATAGTCATCCATAACGACTACCATAGATTTGGTATATGAAACCTTATTAAAAAAAATCCCTGATTGCAGCTTGTTTCTTTTTCTTTCTTAGAACATTGGTATAATTCTTCCACCTTAGTTTGGTACAGGAACAAGAAAATGAGTAAAGCGGCGGAAAAATTAATAGGACTCTCTATTCTATCCGAGATAGGTACTCATCGAACAAGTTAAGAACACTGTCAGCAGAGTTCAGTACCACACTAATTCTTAGGTGGCAAATATATCAGCTAATCACAGTAGTATGGAGTAACGATTATTCGTCACTTCACCATATGCAATCAGGAAGAACAGCACATATTCATGAATATCCCGGAGGGTATCGACTTTGCAGAAGGCCTTTAGATAATTCTAACTGTCATAAGATGGAAATCTTCACGAGCAGTTTTTGTTAGATTTAATTTTAACAATTTATTAAGTTATAGCAAAGAACATCTAACAGAAGGAATACGCATCTCGTATATTGAAAAGTTTTATATGGCGGGTCTTTCCATTACGACCCGCTGTCACAAATTGTATGAAAACTCTCTGCTTGTTAACGATCCACCACTCACCGGTGGTGATATTACGACCCGCTATCACAAATTTAAAGAAAACTCTGCTTTGAATGACGGACCGCCGCCAGTCACCAGTGGTGAGTGGCGGGTGGCCGGTGGTCATCGTCAAAGCACCAGCACAGCAGCATAGTCAGAAGCCAGAGCCTGCACTCCGCATCATGCCCATGCATTGCATTGCGTGTTCTCTTTGCTTCTTTTATCTCTTCTCTAAGAAACCGGTTTCATCTTTGTTTGAGAGAATTTTCATTTACATTGCATTGCAGCAGAAGAAAGGGAGAATAGTTGTATGAGCGGATGGGATAGGTGGTGGGCGACGACAAGCAGTCTATTCACAATCACTGTCAGTTGCATTGATTCGTGTGGTTGGGCTAAACATTTTCATACATGTAAGTAGCCAAAATATGCTGTGCAAAAGTTCTTATGAAAAATTTTCGAGTACCTAAATTAATAGAAAATCCGCCTCGCGCTTTCAGTTAAGCAGCATAGTGAAACATAAAACTGTGCATGGCTGCTTCGGCGTGTGTATAGCTGTGGGGTGGTGGAGAACAGAGAGAACAGAGCAATATTCTCTCAGTCTCAAATCTTTGCTTCTTCCCGTCTGTTACCTCCCGACCGCATCCAAAATAACCATACAACTTGTGCATTTTTAGAGGCCAGATGAAACTTCTTGTTAAGTTATATGTTCTTTGGTTACAAATTAAGATTAGAATAAAAATAATAAATAATTGCATGGATAATGAATTACAGGTCAGTAAGAGTATAATCTCGCGGTCAAATGTAGCAGTATTTATTGAAGAAATAATCTAGTTAATATTCAGGCAATCTGGTGTTTATTCAGTTGATATTCAAAAAGAACATTCTAACTCCTGGAATATAACTAGCTATCATGCAGTCCAGACAAAGTAACTAAATATCATGCAGGAGTAAGTTAAAAGGTAATGCCGTGAAGTGAGTGCAATGAACATAGCCAAAAAGGCCATGTATCAACTTTGAAAGCAAGTACTGCACGTTGATATTTGACAGCGGATTAATGTTTTGATTGTTTTAAAATTTTGCATGTTCAAGTCAATTCAAATCTTTTTAATACTGCACAATCAAACATATAAAGAACTAATAATATCTACTAAGCAGCTAATCAGCAGAAGCCATTCCATCATCACTAAGAAATATGGGAGATCTGAACTCTTCAACCGTATCTGCAATCTTTATTGTATTTGGTAAATTATTCCAACAACGAGCAATATAACTATACAAAGTAAGAGCCTTCCAATACTCGCCTATTATATCGCAGAATCAAGATGTTACGGTGCCCCGATGATTGAAGGAAAGAAATATAGGAAACCAAATAGTCCGGGACGGCCATACGTATTAGCTTATAAAAAAAGCCAAGTGTCTTGCGCCTGAGCTGTAGATCCAAGGAATAGCGGAGAAGTTCTCTATTGAACAGAGAGATGTGATCAAACCTACGAAGACCGAAAAAAGTACATTCATTAAAGGCAACATTCATCCTGCGACAGCAATATGAATCAAGTAATGGATAAATCAAAGTTCCATTGGAAAAATGAGCTTCAGTATAGTACTGGAGCTTAAAATCTGAATAGAAAGCCATAAACTTCGCAATCCACCATAAATTTTGCTAATCAAGAAGGATATATGATCACAACAGCTCAATCTTGAGTTTCTCTTTATTCCCAAATTTGTAGCCTGCTCAATATAAAACAGCACATTGCCGTGTAGAAAGACAGAGGCAGGGGGGGGGGGGATGCTTCTAAAGAGTTGTCGCATACCACAAGAGATTGTGACTTATCTGGACTAATCGCATGGTTGTTAATTACTAACCTACTAACCAGCCATAAGATCTTTCCAAGTGCTCATTTACATGTGCAATGAAATTCTTCAATGAGACCAATTGGTAAGCTAAAATACAATTGAATATCGACGGCATACAGGTGAATGATAAGGTCACATATTTCATCTAACAGATCACACGTTAAGCGCCATATGCATCCGTATGGATGCACAATGAGATTTCCAATAGGGCCACGTGAATCCTATCGGATACACACACAATAATGCACACATAATACTTACCAGCTCCTAGCATCCGTATTGATTAGGGTTGGCAATCCCGTGCTATATTTTCAATCCCGGGATTTCGGGATTGCATTTACCTAGTCCCGAGATCCCGGTATTAGTCCCGGGATTTTCCAATATTTGTTCTTGAAAGATATTAACATATTATTTCAACAAAATTAATGACATGACGCATTCAAAAATAGGTTAATAAAAAGTAATTTATTAAATTATAAGGAATTTCATTGTTTTTATAATATTATGCATTCTTAATTAAATTATAAAAAGTTCATTGTTTTTATAGATATAACATTCATACGTAATTATTTTTTATTATTTTTAAAATACGTTTTGAGGAAGCACAGCACATCCAAAGTTTCATCGTACAAACGACTTCTTATTTTAGTTGCAAACAATCCCGCCGCAGAAAAAGCACGTTCAGATTCTACACTGGTTGGCTTAATAGTCATTAAAAAATCGTATGCTCTTTGCAAAAAGTCACCACGTGTTCCTCCATTCTCAAATAAGAGCATTTCTCTTTGAATTTTCACTGACAGCGTCTCACATCGAATTGCTATCCTCGGCAAATGTTCTTTTTTTATAGCTTTATTGAGCTCGTCTGAAATACTTAAAGGTTCTTCAAGAGAACAAGAAAGAGATTCAGATGGAAGCTCAGAAGAATCTGAAACAATTGCGAGAGGTGCCTCATTTGACACAGTAGGTATAATTTCGGACTCATGAAATGTTAGTGATATAGCTGGATTTGAAGCGTCTATCTTTCGAGTAACTCAACTATTAATTTGCGACATTTTATGGAAGAAGGAACTGTTACGAAGTCTATTTCCAATTCGGACTGATCGTTTGTTCTACCATTGTGCAGATACTGAAGTACCCCACTGATATCTGTTCGTCTTTGTTGCATGCGAAGAATAAGAGCTGAATGCAAATTTTGACTTATAACGTTGTTAGCATCTTTAAGTTTTTTTAACATAAAAGTTATGGCAACATCGGCTGTGAACAGATTAGCATCCCGACGGCAAAGGACGTCAAATGTTGCTTTTACTGGGACTAGAGCACTAATGATGGCGGATACCATTTTAATCTCATCATTGGATAAAGCAAAAGATTCTTCTTCAGGTGGACATATGTCTATCAATGCTTTTTGTATACAATTTTTTAATAAATAGACGCGTTCCAGCATTGACAAAAGCCTGTTCCACCTACATAGTCTTGCAGTCTTTTATTAGAGTTATTTGCTTCCCAAATTCAGCAGCAACATACTTCTGCAAGACATCGCTTTTTGTTGGCGATCGTCTGAACATTACTATCAATTTTCGCACCTTCTTGACCACTGGACCACAATTGACCTCAGTAACATCACATTGGTTTGAAATAGCCCAGCATACCCAGCAGTGAAATTTCGAATAACAGCAGCAAGCATAGCAGTTTCAAAATAAATTTTTGCGGGAGCATAGCAAGTATAAGCATATTTTATGTGATGCTGCATAGAGCTTGAAATTTTTAAATTTTTAAATATTAAGAATTTGTATTAAAAAAAATTCCAAGAATTTAAATTTGAAACTGTTCAACCAAATACGATTTTTTCAAGAATTTTTCAGGAAACCGTAAGCAAATTTTTATTTAAGCTTAAATATTCAAATCCCGGGATTAAGTGCTCGATCCCGGGATTTTGAAATTGTTAAAAACTGCGGGATCCCGGGGTTTCGGGATCCCGGGATCCCGGGATTCCCAACCCTAGTATTGATGCACAGAGCAGCTATAAAAGCATGGGAAACTCAAGTGCGTGGCCCACTGGGGCAAATATTGAAATGGCCAATGTTTTTTTTTGTACCTGAGATATTTTTTTTTGTCTATTGTGGCGCTTAACGTTTTAATAAATGAGGTAAATAATATCGGACCAAGAACAGAACCCTGAAGTATACCGGATGACAAAAAAAACATTTTAAAGAGCATTTCATTAATGCAAACTTGTTGAAATCGTCCGGAAAGGAAGCTAGAGATTAAATTAATAGCAGAGTAGCGAAAACCAAAATTTGATGATAATTAATTAATTAACTTAATATGAATAACACTATTTCGAAAAATCTACCATTACACGCTGTCCAGGCTGCACTTTAGGTCCGTGGTGACCTTTAGCAGAGCAGTTTCATAACTATGATTCGAGCAGATACCAGTACTGCCAATGGGAAAGTATATTATTATTTCCGATATGAGCCAGCATCAGGTTGTACATAAGTTTTTCGAGGACTTTAAACACGAAGCACAGAAGACTTATGGATCGAAAATCGTGAGTTTCGAAGAAAATTCAATTATGGAGTTAGAAAAGTATACAAAAATTATTTTTTCCGGTCTCAATTAATTATAGTGAGGGTTAAGAAAACTCGTTGAAATGTTATCTTGACGCAGTCACCAATGGAAACTCTGTTCAGCATCTTGGTGACTGCGGTTTTGACACTTTTTCACGATATTTGAGCTACGTTGCATTCTTTTCCAGACATGAGTTTGTCCTGATATGGAAGCTAGACCGCTAGCCATGCACATCTTTAGATAAAATCATTCATGCAATCAAAGTTTGTTACCTTCTCATGACATTATAATCGCTTATGTGCAAAGACTTATTATAATTACACTCAATTAGTTTTTATCTAGAACAGAACATTTAATATTTTAGCCCATTTCCATCTTGTCTCACAGTACTGTTGCATCCAATTGTTATAAATCACCACAATTTTAAAACTATCCGTATTAAAATACGCTTCTAAACAAAGTCATTTTTCCATCTCCTATTCCATTTATACTGTAAACTTTCAATATAAACCTCTTAGCCTCAGCAAACAATAATTTTTATTTTCATAATATGTTTGAAAAATTATTTGAAAAACTTTTTCACTCGCGAAAAATTTACTTAAAAATCACACCTTGAATAAACAGTAGAAGTAATAAAAAATTACCAGAAAATATAAAGGAAGTTTCGGAGATTGAAAAACTTTTATTGTAGCGGAAAGAGGAACCGCAAATTGAGTTTTTACATCTAATGGGAAAAATTTACTTAGGCGCAGCCATCTGCACATGGAATTGAAAAGTTTTCTGTCAACTTCTGCTGTTCTTATTACTTAATGCAAAATAAAAAAAAAATAATGTTCTCGAGAAGTTTTAATCGATCAGTGTTATGCATGGAAAAGTTCATGTATAAAAAAACTAATGAAATAATTAATGTCAAATTTAATCATTTTTGTCGAAATGAATACATATTATGTTGTCATACCTAAGATTTGCGAAATTGTATGTTTTTTGTTCTCTGCATTTAGGATTATTAAGAAAATTACTGAGGAGAATAAGTAGATTTTTTAACTGGCTATGCCTATCTCACACAGTCGATCATTACGGACATGTTTTTACTTTACTCTTCTAATTTCAGTCTTTTAATCGTTCAATTTGTGCTGTGAGTACTTGCGGTTTAGAATGGCAAACGATCTGTGTGGAAAATGTAATCAGAAACTATTTGATAAAAAAGTTTGCTTCTTCCTGTGCAATTTTAGTTTTCATAAGAGATGTTCGAAGCTTGATGAGAATGCAATTAAAGTGCTAGAACCAAACTCATCTATGTGTTGGTGGAAGTGTCCGAATTGTGCAAGTGGTCTTAGCTTAATTTCTTCGCTCTCAAATGAACTAAAATCTTTAAAAAAAATTCTTTTCAAAAGAGGTGAATGAACTTAAAGTTCAAATAATGGAAATAGCATCTTCTGTGGATGGTAATAAGTCATTACAATCGAGCAGAGCCATTACTCTTGCTACAACTATACCTTCATCATCCCACTCTACCAAGAGTGATGATTCCTCGGCTGCTATAATGACTTTTGGTAATGTTATAACTAGGGCTCGAAAGTTGATTAAAATGAATTTTTTTTTTTTGCCTCGCCAAGTGATGTTAATTATAACACAAATTTATTTTATGGCATTACTATTCTAAAAACATGTGTTTTATTTTTCATTTTTTGTCATATTGTAGATTTTCTCACATCTGAGCATTTTTCCCAACTTTTATGTCATTTTCCCATTATTTTAGAACATTTTATACTTTTTATATGTAACTGTACTATGAGTATATCACATCCCTAATTTTGCAAGTATTTATTTTATGTTTAAAATAAAATTTTATAGGCTGGCAACACGTTTAATTTGTAACTCGATTCTATTTTAATTTCCTGGAAGGAGGGATTGATTGCAGTTGCTGCGTGCATAGTTTTTTTTAATCCTAGGAAAATAAGACTGTGTTGTAAACGAGACCAATAAAAGCGGCAATACACAAAAAGATGAAAGGACGGCAAAGTACTTGAATACCGAGAAGTGATAAAATACTAAGGAGTCGTAAACAACACTGTTGCCAGAGGATAATGAGTTAAGAAGGTCACGGAGGGAAATTGGCAGCACATACATAGCATCTCCTAGGAAAAATAGAGTGAGAAAATCAAAGGTGTTCTTATGCATAAGACGTGTTTTCTTGTCAGTAGTGATTTTTGAGGATAATTATACTATTACAGTGTCGAATTCATATTGTTCTGAAAACTGTAAATGCAAAGTGGTTTCCGAACCATTAGTTTAGTACGACAAATTGTTGAGAGCGTGATACACTTCACAGTGTAATAACGATTGTATATTTGTATTTTAGTGCGCGAATAATAACACTGTTGAATTCTACCCTGGCATTAGAGATAATTAGTTAGGATATTGTAGCAGGCTTTATTCATTCCTAAAAAATCAATAGAAACAAAATAATTAAAACAAGTTGCATGAGAAAAAAAGATTCGTCATAATCAAAACTAATATTCACATTCACAAAGAACGCATTCCTATTACAATTTAGAACGTTATTCGCATCAGATTACTTTCCCATAGCCATGAAATATTTAGAGTAGCAACATTATATCATCGCGCCGTGGAATTAAAGCCGACGATGCAATTCTTTATCTTCACTCTTCAAGTAAGAACGAATTGTTATGTTTAAGATTGTATTTTTATTACTCCCTAACTTGCATGTTATCGAGTTTATAGAAATTTATTCTTACAAATTTCTTGTTTGAGGAAAATAAAGTCAGTATTGTTTGAGAAGTGGAAGCATTTTTTAGTAGTTAATAATTAGAAGTGGATCCGCCAGTTAGTATTACAGTGAAAAAAGGTGGTGTCTTGTGCAAAGTGTTACAAACGTTTTTTTTTTAGAATTTTGAAGTTCTGGTGTTTCACCAGAACATCAGAACACCAGAGCACTGGTTCGTGAACCAGGGCTCCCCCATCCAGGCGTTAAGTAAAAGAATTTGTCGCGATATAAACAAACACGGTAACATCAACTGAACTAAACTATACTATGCCAAAAATAAAGCAGACAAAATCTAGCCATTTGAGAGAACTTGTGTCTAAATTTGGCGAAGAAATATTTTCTACTGATCGCAGTATATTATTTTTTAAGATTTGTGAGACAAAAGTTTCCGCAAAAAAACGTTTTTGCATTCAACAACACATTGCCCAAGAGAAACACAAGCGCGGTTTGGAGAAGTTAAATGCGAAAACACAAATCTTACTTTCACAATGTTCCTCACGCAAAATTTCCATATATTCAAAGGATCTTTGCGAGGCATTACGATCAGTTAATATTCCCTTAAATAAAGTCAATCATCCAAATTTTTGCTGTTCCAGACGAGTCTACGTGAAGGAAAACGTACTTATCACGTTGCTATGATGAAGTGATAACCCAGATTAGGAACATTGCAAAAGAAAAAAATATTTGGATTTCTGTCGATGAAACAACGAATGTCGATGGCCGCTATGTAGCGAATGTTTCGTAGCGATACTAGAACCTGACGAGATAGGAAAAATGTTTCTTTTGACATCAGAGACTTTGGAGAAAGCTAATTCCTCAACCATATGTAAGCTGTTTGACAAATCTCTTTTCCTTCTCTGGCGAGATGGCTTTAAGCACAACAGTCTTACTTGACGTATGCCGCTCCGTATATGGTAAAAGCAGCGAATATGCTGTAAAATGGTGCATGTTACATGCTTAGCTTATGATTTCCATCGAGTTTCCGAAGAAGTTCGATGAAATTACCCAGAAGTCAATAGACTCATTGCAAGTGTAAAGAAGATTTTGTCAAAAGCACCCGCTCGTACAGAACAATTTAAGTTGAAGGCTCCAGGTATGGGGTATACCTTCCACCCCATATTAACTCGATGGGGAACGTGGTTAATAGCTGCTATATTATGCTAAACATTTTGGCGTTCTCAAAGATATAACTTCCAGTTTTGACTGTGAATATTCAGCGGCAGTTAAAACTGCACAAGAGATAATTTCACAAAACAAAATACAAAGTGATCTTGTGTATATAAAATCAAATTTTTCCATTTTATCACAAGGTATTAATTAATTGGGAATCGGCCATCCGAAAAGCTTATTGATTCCATTCATCTCGTAATACAAAAATCCCAGAATGAATTAAAATCGGCTCCTGGAGATGTTGCTGCAATTGTGTATAGGAAGCCTCTTAAAGTTTTAGATAAAAATTCAGGTTCTAAAATATTGTCCAAGATATCACAAGTGCTTAGTGGAGAGACCACTGTTTGGGATTTAGATAGTGATGCAGAGGATTTACAATTGGCTGATTCTATTTATTTCAAATACGATCCAATTACTTCTGTGGACGTGGAAAGATCTTTTTCAATGTATAAAAATGTTCTGTCTGATAATCGACGCTCATTTTCATTTGAACATCTTAAAATGACACTCGTCATTCATTGTAATAGCTCAACATAAGTAGGTATACGCAGCTAAACATTTACATTATATCCATGTACTGATCGTTTAAATTTTTGCAGATTTACTTCGTTGTTATTTTCTAGACGGGAATGGACTTGGTTTTCAGTTTTTTTTATTTATGTGTAAAAATTAATTTTTCGTTTTTTTTTAAACTGTGTGTATCTAAATTACATAATGTCGAAATACAGAAGTATTTTTTAATTATATAAGTTGAATTTTTTTAATTATTATTGTCACTTTTTAAATGCATTTTTTATGGTAATTTTTTTAAATTTTAAGGTCATCAACTTCCGAGCCCTAATTATAAGCAATGAAATGGCCCAAACAACTGATAACAATATTGCACTAGCGGAAGATTATTCGAGTTCATCGAGTTCTGCTGCGGCAGTATACTTAAATAATTGGAATGTTGTCCAGCGCAAGAGGCGACAAAGCAGAAAAATTATTGGATCTGCCTCTCCAGTTAATGACCTTTGGGTAGTGAACAGCATTAAATATATACATCTGTTCCGACTGCACCCTGATACATCGGCTGACTATATTATAGGGTATGTTGCATCAAGTGCTCACATTGCACGCAATTTAATTTCGTGCTACAAAAAAGATGCGGATGTATCTTCTTTCCGATTCGTTACATTCAAATTGGGGATTCCGGATCATTTACTTTCCAAGGTGCTCGTCGCTGACATTTGGCTTTCAGGAGTGTTTGTAAGGAAATTCATAAATTTTCGAAAAAAAACCCTGAAAGAATCGATTCCCGCGAATTTTCTGGCTTAGACGACCCTCAGAATATCTCAGTCTCAACAGTGAATCAGGCAGCCGTACCAACAATTAGTTTTAGTCCTGTTCTTTTACTAGATACAAACAACACCGAAAGAGCCAGTAGCTGCACTAACTGTTCTTTCACGCTTTATTACCAAAACATTCGTGGTATGCGTTCAAAGGTTCGAGAAATATATTTGAGTGTTATTGAATGTTATTACTAAAACGTAGCTATCTTGCGATATTTTACCATCTGAGGTCTTTTATTAAAAATTTACATTGTGTTTCGGAATGATCGCTGTCCAATATCTACTGGCCTGTCGCGTGGCGGATGTGTATTAATCGCCGTTAAATCAAATTTAAGTGCTGATCAAGTAAATCTTTGATGCAATGATGGTAACGTGGAGCAACTGGCTGTTAAATGAATTGGAGATATAATGTTTATCTGTGTTAGCTACATTTCTCCTGCCTACAACTTATCTATATATGAAAAACATTCAAACAATATAATCGATTTGGCGTCTCAATTACATCCTGATATTTACTTTTGTTGCCTTGGGGACTTCAATCTTCCTGATATTCGTTGGAGCTGGTAGAGGAAGATAAATGTCTACTGCCCACCAATATATCATCAGTCAGTGAAAGTTTGATAGTTGATTCCTTAATTGGCTGTAATTTAGTTCAAGTAAACTCCCATTCTAATTTCCTAGACAGAATTTTAGATATAGTAGTCAGTCTTAAAACCACTTTCTAAGTCTGATTTATACCATAAACCTATCACAATTAATATTAATATTAATTCTCGTTAAAAAATTTCAATTTACTTGAACTGCAAATTTTCACTTTTCGTCTTAAATTATCGCTTGCTGGGTTTCTGTCTTTTACGCTAGATGTCTCTGATGTGAATCTTAAGAGGAGTCAGTACTCAGCAAAAGTTTGAATTTAGATACCAGCGAGCCTGTAGGTAATAAAATTTGTGTTCTGAAAGTGAAAAAATGCATATAAAATTAGCCTAGACCGAGACCACATCAGAGACATCTAGCGTAAAAACAGAAACTTAGCAAGCGATAATTTAAATTTGCAGTTCAAATAAATTGAAATTGTTTAACGAGATTTAACTCTCCTAAATTGTTTTTGCACATAATTGTTAAATATACTATTTTGTTTTGTATTTCAACAACTTTTAAAGGAAATATTCCAATTTCTCATCGGTGAAATATCGGGAGAAAAAACAAGTATTATTAGAATCAAATACTTAAAAAAACCGCAACTAAAAATGAAAAAACTCGATGCTATTTGCTAGATTTAGGCTTTATCTTTCTAAAATAGTCACAATCTAAAGAAATGAAAATACCTACTAACAGGAATTTGATTTAAAAACTTCAATTTTTACCATTTTTTACAAGTTTCCTAACTAATATCTCCATTCCAATACATTGTTTTTTACTTTTTGCCGACGTTACTTACTAGACTTCTTCGTTACCTTTAATTTAAGACATAAATCATTATTTTGCTACAAATTGTTTACCAGAAATTCGCATTGAAAAATGTACGAAACTTGCAAATTTTGGTACTGACTCCTCTCAATAGGCTCTTTTTTTGTTTTTTTAAATACAAGAATTCTCTTTCTAATGCAATATCGCTGCAATCCAATATTTTGGAAAAATTGTTTTATATTTACTCTACGTGGCAGTGTTCTTAAGCACATGGAGCAATCCAATTTTAAATACAGTCTTGAATTTCCGCACATGTATTACAACAATATTTAAAAAAAATATATTTTAAAGTATTTAATGTAATTCATATCTCATGTATGAAAAAATGCTAGCTTTTGTTGTAAAAATATGATATGAGACAAACACGACATGATTTATCTCGATACTTATATAACTTAGAGAAAGGCTGATTAAAGCATTTAATTCAACTTCAGTAATAATATCAAAAACCGTTCTTAGTTTAAAATATCAAATGGATGGGGCAAGCGAGTATTCAGGCGACGAAATGATGTATCTGTCTATCGGGCAGATGCACTAAACTTTTTTTTTAGATTACATGAAGGATTGCAACTAAACTATGTCCATAACGTACCTATTACAACTGGATTTTTATTCTGATCTCAGTAGCTGTCAGAAGTTAATTGAATTGTATATACTATATGTACATATATCATTTAGTTCTGTGTTATTCAAACGAAAGTAACGATGAAGTAACTATTTTCTGGAGTTTGTTTAACATTTGATGAACCAATACAAATTGTAAAGTAATACGCTTTTTGATCTGCAGTATTAGGTAAAATTTGGTTTTTCTGACAATCGTACGAGAAAGTTAAGAAAGTCAACTTTTTGCCTATTACAAAATTGGTCAGCTTTCATCTTATGTACTTTTCTTTTTCTTGAAATTGAATGCATTTAGAGCAGCAGTCAGTTGCGGAGCTAGCAAAACTTATACTGTAATCAGACACACTACAGAAAATTTATTCATAACTGACACTCAAATTGACTGCCAGCAAGAGCTAATAAAACTAGCGCAGTCGAACATAATTACCCTAATTTGGCTGCCTGAGGATACCAACATTGGCCAAAAAGGAAGAAAAATGAGATTCACGAACCCAATACCTTTTTGCAGGAACCCGACCATAGCACCTAAAGAAAGATTTTCGAACTGGTTAACAACCTAAGTGGATTTCAACTGAAGGAAAGCGAGGGTTGTAAATAATCCAAATCGTTATTCGTTGGTAACGTACTGATCTGTATTGCGTCGTATGTCAATACTCAAAAAGTGGTGTCACTATCTGTTTCGCTCACACTTACTTCATAACATGCCTTTCTCCGTATCTGATTCATTAGCGTCACTATCTGCCTCACTCAAACTAGAATCTTAAAGTTACGGTCTTAAGGCAATCTTTAGATACACTAGAATCATTTTAGTAGGTAGCAAGTGAAAAAGCTAGAATTGGTCTAAGACCAATTCTTATGATACCCTAGATGAATGCCAATATAAAATCTCGTATCATCACCGATCTATGCAAGTTTGATTTTTGAAGTGGTTTTTTGGATATATTTCTAGAATGTTTTGTCGCACAGAAAAAATGACTGTAACCAATTTTATATGATTTTGTATTCTGAAGAAGTTTGCAGTACTATAAAAATGTCTGACTAATCGTTTTCACTACATGTACTAAATTTTTATATGGCAACACCAAGAAGGAGTTGCCCAATTTAGTCCATTTTTATTTGTCCAAGTTTTATTTGCTAGTATAATGAAAACAACATGCACCAAATTTCAGCTCTCTATATCGGTGCGTTCTCAGGCAGTGTCCAAATATATAGTGGAAAACGAAAGTTTTGTATGGCAACCCCACGATGGAGTTGCCCGATTTGTCTCATTTTCGAACTTAATTTTTCTTTTTCTTTTCAAAGTCCGTGCACTAAATTTCAGCTCTCTAAGTATACGCGTTCTCGAGTTATCGTGCGCACAGACAGAACGGACGGACGGGGACGGACAGACGGACGGGGACGGATTGTCCTAACGGTGTGCGATATAACGGAACTTAAAGATAATTGTTGGACCTTTCCAATAGTCTATAATTTTTTCTTTTCTTTTCTCCGTTTTTGTAATTATGGCTAAAAAAAATTAAAATTTCGGAATTTTTACTCATTCTGTTTTTTATTTAACTACTATTTTTATCAATAAACACGTCATCAATACTAATTTTTCATATTGGATTTAAGAAGCTCATAGCCTTAGCTTTAAAATAACCTATTACACTTTGTACCGAAAATGTAACCCTTCCTGCATTTTTACACTTTTTCTTAAGCACATCTAGCGAAAATGGCTAAAAACGTTCTATAAGTGCCAGAAAGTATGCAATTATCTTTTGGAAATGACCTTTTTCAGCCATTTTCGCTGGATATGCTTTAGAAAAGTGCAAAAACGCAGAATGGGTTACATTTTGGGTACCCAATGTCATATTCGGTCATTTGAAAGCTAAACTTTTGGCGTTCATAAATGCAATATGAAAAATTAGTATTGACGACGTGCTCTTTGATATAAATAGTAGTTAAATAAAAAAAAACAGAGTTAAGACTCCAAAATTTTAATTTTGTTGAGACATAACTTCAAAGCGGAGAGGAGAAGGGACCTTGGAAAAGTCCAACAATTATCTATCTACCAAAGCTTGAATCATCATCATGGGGTCTAACGTTCAAAAGATATAGGGTGATCTATAAAAACATACCCAAATATTTTTAAGTACCGTTATCTCGGAAACCGGTAGTCTTGTGTAAACCACGACGATTTATCAAAGTCGTTGTTAGTTCGCGACACCAGTAAGGTATGCAAGGATTGTATACCTACCTTTCGTAGTGATTCGCCACTTAAAACAGATTCATATTTCATATGACAACATTCAACATGTGTACGTATTTATAATTGAAATTACTGGACTTTGCTTGTAATATTAATGCAGTCTCTTTGATGTAGATTTAGTATATTTTTCAAAGTACGAATGAAAGCGTAGCGTTTGTGTATAGAAGTTTTTATATAGCATTCGCGAAAAGGTTTATCCTTTCACTATATGTTTACCATATTTCTCACTTTACTTAAGCGTCTCCATTTAAAACCTAATTACATACGTAGATACTTAAGCTAAATTAACAATGTTATTAAATTTTTAAAACTAACTCAGGTAAAAAAATTTTGGAAACTATACAATTTTACTAATTGCGGAATCTACTAGTCTACTATAAAAGAAGCCAACTAACTCAAACACCCTTTTCTACTATATACCTACTTTATATCAAAAGTATAACATCCATGAAGAGTTCGCTAGTTGCATAACATTTTGTACGAGAGAATTTTTAGACTTGCTGGGAAAGACAGTTGGCTACTGAAGTGGAATAACATGGCTATAGATAATTTTGCAAGAATGAAGCCTAGCCGAAGGAGGCTGTTGTAGTCGCCTTATTTATTTATAATTCATATGTCCATACATACTTATATTAATTTTATTTTGAATTAAGAGATTTTTGTTATGTTTCCTTCAATATAAAATGTGAATATACCAGGGACGGAAAATAATGATTATTTTTCATTTCTTCTGTAAAAAAATCATTTAACAAGGGATATGAAAAACTGGTCGGGGATGAATTATGTGCACATAAACTGACATCTACTTTCATTATGCGCTAGAATTCGAAAATATAATTAATAAAAAAAAAATCAACTTGTAATAATTATTTTTGAGTTTTAATTTTGAAATCACTAATAATCATTACATCTGAGTGGTTACATAGCCTTGTTTGTTTGCTTTGCTACAAGAGCTCTACAGCTTGTTTGAATATATGCAAAATTGGATTAGGGGAACCTCCTTTTCCATATTTGAGGGAAGTTAGAAATTTTAAAATCTGTAAATGTGAAGGAATTTTTTCATAATAGTTTCCTGCAGCTTCCCTTTTCTATTATCTTATTGTTTTTTTAATCATTAGATAAAAAAGAAATACATGGATAAAGCTAGAATTGCTATAAGACCAATTTTTATGATACCCTAGATGAATGCCGGTATGTAATTTCGTATGGTCACCCCTCTGTGCAAGTTTGATTGTTAAAGTGGATTTTTATTTCTATTTCTAGAATGATTCGTCGGGTAGTGAAAATCATAAAAACCTACATTTTTGTATGGACACACCAAGAAAGGGTTCCCGGTGTAGTATATTTTCAAAATGTATTTACTAGTTTTATGAAAAAGCCGTGTAAAAAATTGCAGGCTACTACGTCTACGCTTTTTCAGCAGGAGTCGCCCGATTGGTCTGAACCTAAATCTACAAATTCCTTAAAAGCCGTACACGAAATTTCAGCTATCTAAGTGACCGCGCTCTCGAGTTATCGTGAGGATGTACAGACAGACAGACAGACAGACAGACAGACAGACAGAGAGTCAAACAGACAGACAGACGGTTGGACATACAGACAAACAATCAGAGAGCATGCAAAAATCAAAATAACCTTTAACAATGTGCGTTCGTGTCCAATCCAGTTTACTCTAAAACGGAATGATAACCTTAGTATACCCTTTGGGATTTCAATTAGAGTATCAAAATTGTTCGTTTGTGTAGTCCGTTGTCCTCAATCTTACTTTGCTCTATAGGGTATATAGAACATTTAAATTCTGGTTATGGCGATGCGACGGAAGTACATACCTTGTATATACGATTACAGAACAAATTGAACGCGTTGGTTATTTCTCAATGCACGGCTACTACAGCAGACTTCAGTTGACTGCTTTGGCAACTTTAATCTGTACCGAGCATTATAGTTTGAAGGAATTATCTAACAGTTCAGGTAGAATGTAATATAGTTGGCGGCATGCCGTGACATGCTGATTGTGGTGACGTGCATGAAACAGGATACTGCAATATTCAGAGCACGAAACTATGATTTCTGTCCTGTTTCTAGATCCGTTTGGTAGGGAAGGAGAAGAAGGTTCTGGAAAAAAGCAATTGAAAGACATTGTTTCTAGGATGCTATATTTAAAAAAGGTATGTAAAGGGTATCACTTCAAGAAACATTAAAAGATTTCAATATTTTATTAGTTCTAGGGACAAAGATCTTTCCATTGTAATGTCGTATTTAGATTATAGAACTAGTTATATCTGACTTTATATCTATTATACCAATACCGCGATAGTTCCTTAATTTGTTACCTTAAATATTTGGGCCCTATCCTAATCTATGTCTTCTACTTCGCCTTTTTATACTAGCTAGCGATGTCACACCTAGAAAGCTCTGCACAAGTATACAAGTTAATTCTTCCTTTTGTCTCCAGAGTTAATCAATATTTTGATAAGGACTTGCTTTGTTTTGTTGCTCATTATAAATTTCGAGCAAAGCAAAATAATTATCATAAGTTATAGCGTTACCTAAATGTAAACTTTATAATAGCTACAATTTTAATAAAAAGACGAGGGCGAAAACGAAGAGATGGGATGGAGCAGGCCCCTAATAGATAAAGCATTCAATTTCATTAGTTTCCATTTAGTAGCTTTTAACATATATGTGTTCGTACATACTTTAATAAAACTAGAATTTTACCGACTTGGGCTTCCAGGATTGATATCTTCATATTTGTATTAGTCATTCCACACGAAACCCGACCATCTCCGATTTGGATGAGACTTTCACAGTTTGTAGGGAATACCAAAATAGCTCACCCATATTTTCTTCTCGCTAGGGGATTAGAGATTTCGTGATTTAACGATGAAGCATCATTTTCAAGAAATCACATCGTTCGGTGCTGCTATTAAAGTATTAAGATTCATTTGGCATCTGAATCAAAAATCAAAAATCGCTTGCTCCGTTCTCGAGATATGATTTCTTGAAAATGATGCTTCATCGTTATATCAAGAAATTTCTAACCCACTAGTGTGGGGAACATATGGGTGAGCTATTTTGGCATTCTCTACAAACAGTGAAAGTTTCATCCAAATCGGAGATGGTCGGGTTCCGAGGTGATCGGTTTTGTGTGGAATGGCTGTTATATTCAATAATAACGTGAGCACATGTAATATGGATTATATGTATAATGGAATCGTTTTGAACACCTATGTATAAGTCTTGGTTTTTTTGTATTATTTATGTAATATTTAATTATTCTAGCAACAATTTAATAACGAACTATCATGCTCATCCAGGGATATGGGAGAGTCCAGTTTTTTACGACGAATCTTCTGTTCAAAGTTGTACTTCTCTTTTAGGGCAATCGATTATTGAATTAGACGTTGATTCATCCTCAGGAGATGACTTTTACTTTGAGTTGTGATTTGATTGCAGCAAAGAACGAAATCGAATCATACAAAGAAAAGCGAGTTGACATAGATTCGAAACTATTGTACTATTGGGAAGGCAACAATCATAAGACTTCCATCTTATATAGAATAATATAGAATGTTCGTATTTTATCTAAATATTTTTTGTTCGGATTTCCTGAAGATGCAACAGAACATCCGCTGTGATTGAAAAACAAAAATTTACATGATGATGATTAAATCGTAATTTTTACTATTTTGATCGTAATGATTACGGTCCCTGGAATATACTATCTTATGTTTGAAGTACATACTTGAAGCTGGAGGTCTATTTTTTTTTTTTTTTTCAAAATATGAAATAAAATTTATTTCTATACAGTGACGCCTTTTTTTGAATATGCTCGCTCCCCCAAATGTGTAAACCTAGATTCCGCACTGAAAGTATAGTCACAATATAGAACCATCCTACTCATTTTACAGTTTTGATAGAGCTGTTCTACTGTATTAAATATAAGTAAGTACTTTGCCCTTGTATTCGACTGTTTTTTCAGAGCACTTTATTTATTTACATAGTTCAATAATAGAAATACACAATAAAATGGTCCCTTTTAATAAAGTTCGTAGAAATACGATTCGTCCTTAATTGCATCCAGAACTTAGAATCCGATATCATTGATTCATCTCTATTTTGATACAATTATTTTTCAATAAATATATTTACAAGCTTTATTTATTTTTTTTTAAGTTCTATACAAATTTTACTGGTTTTTAAGATTTTTCTCTGTACATATGTTTATCATACCATAATCAAATGTAAAATAATTTGCGAAAGATTAACCAAATGATTAACTTTCCTTATACTAGGTAAAGAGATCACATTTTTTCATGATTCAATAAATTAGCTATAGAAAATATTGCTTTTAGATCAATTAAATTAAAATTAAAGTGAAGAATTCGTTAAGATATAAAGTCTGAACATATTGTAAGAAAATGTGAAGAATATAAAATATGTCTTAATGGAAATCTTTTCATACCACGCGGATTTTAGATCCGAAAAAGTTATCGCATTCACAAAACTTTTTTCTTTTCTTGCTTCCCAAAGCTTGTGCGCTCACTGAATAATTTCATGCTTTTATCTTTCATCTAATTGCCTGTGTTCTACTTTACTCATACCTCTACTTTACAAATTAAAGAACAAAGTCACTCCCTTATGAAACTAAGTATAAATATTTTTGAGTGAGCATGAAAGCAGACAAATGCTCATCGTTTAGATAATTGTTCAAGCAGTGGGTGCTATAACATCTTCCTAATGTAATAATGGTGGCTTGCGTAATTATTTCATTGCAATTCTATTTCTGTGTTAGCAATACTTCTATATAGCACGTAGGGGCACTAAATCAAATAAATTTGTGACAATTTACGTGTGGTCATCATTACCACTTCTGTAGGTTAATGGGTCTAGTAATGCACACAACCTCTAATGGACAAAGTTTAGTCGCACGCAAAATACGATAACAATTAAGTGCCACCAGAATTGTTGACATTAATCGACCCTTGCGAATAATTGTACACGTCCGGTTTCAGATAAATAATTCATGAAGAAAAAATTAGATATCGGTTCGTCGTCCACATTAAAGATATGGGCTGACTATATAAGAAATTTTTAAACATCCAGTTATGAACGAATTTATATTTTAGACAAAAGCAAGATGAAAGTTGTATGGACGTTTTTCGTAGGTAATTGATATTTCAAAGGTAACCGAAATTCATTTATCTTTAGTTTAATTACTTTAATTAGACCATATCAAAATCGATGCTAGTCGAGATGTTTCATTCACTGACCTGAAGTGATTCAGTTCTATTTGTAAAAAATTATAGTATAGGTACGTGAACCTGTGACTCAAATAGCTCTCGCTCCAGGGAACCGAATGTTAGTTTTGTATGTTAAGTACAGATGCCACTTTTATTATATTTGTGTAGGATTTTTTAAGACTAATGAGAAGTCAATTACGTTGAAAAACATTAACAATAATAGTTTTTGAACTTCCTGTTTCAAGGATATTCCGACGATTCCATAGTAATACATACAAATTAGAAGAAAAGGATTTTTGAGTATTTCGAGCCCCGTATAATATACAAGTCAACAGGCAATTTTCCGCCTACTGCGTTTACAATATTTAAAAGACAAGTACCGAGGTAGAGTACATTTCAAGACAGTTGATAATTACCCTTGATGCGCAGTAGGTACCAGTTGTCTCCCACTTTAAAATTTTGCGAACAAGTAAAGAGAGAATGAGATGAGTACCTATAACATAGTTTACCTAATAATAAGTTAAGAAGCTGTAGAGCAAAATGGGAAAATTTCTGGTGTTTTTTAGAATGAAACAAGTAATTTCGTATACTTTCGTCTTTTGCATGAATGGGGGAAAAGAACTTGGCTATGCACTATAGTAGTGTAACTGAGATAACGAGTTAAAAACAAAAATCGAGAGAACGTAGGATTACCCGAATGACAAAATCTTATTGAATCCCTCAAAATCCTATCAAACTATTCATATTAATGTACTTCGGGTCACACTAGCTCCCATTTTTAAGAAAAAGATAAATTTCGCTTTGGCCCAGATGCTGAAAGGAAATGTAAAATTCCTCTCAAATGAAATTCGCATTTTTCCCGAAAATATCAGAGAATTCAGCATGAGTTCTCCCACTTAATCTCTTCATAGCAAAACAAATGTAAACAGAAACACGTGCTGTTCAAATATCATAGGATTACAGCAACCGTCCGTTTAGACCTTTTACAACAACAACATGTGTCCTAACATTATCAATATTTCATGAAAACCGGTTTTCACAAAAGCGCGGGAGCATTTTATGAGAGTAAAACGTGGAAACTCCGCCCCTTCTCATTTATTTACGAAAATGAAACGCCATTCTCTTTCGGTGCATGCAACTTGCGCTTTCACATTTTTTATCTTTGTTCATAAAATTTTTAAAGAGAGTTTGATTTTTTTCCTTCTTCCTTCCTTTTTTTGCCGTGTGCATTTTAAATGTAAAACACTCTGAAATCTCACCAGCTTTTTAACTTATTATTAGGTTAACTGCCTATACTGCAAAATTGCAGGAATTTTTCGTTTGCTTAAATTTTTGAAATGTTATGCATGTGAAATATTTCTTCGGACACTTATGTACATACTAAAGTACTGCCAGGTAACACGTCAATTTGATATATACTTGGGTTTGCTTTGCTTTCTTATATAATTATAAATTTACAGGAAAGTAATTCTTTCTGTTTTCACTAAGGGGTAAAGGGAGAACTCTTCCTGCTTTCTTAGGGAGGTATGGAAAATAAACACGCCTTCACTTACTCGTATTTCGCAGTTAAATGAAAATTTTCCACTTCTTCTTCTTCTTAAAATAATGCACAAATCAAAAATTATTACCTCTGCCTTTTCTAAGTATTCCCTGAAAGGTATATAATATGCTCAAAAATACAACTCATCAATATATGACGTCTGCCTTCCTAAACCAGTTCAACGTAAGGTATACTAGTCCTCATAGACTTCTCTAAGGCCTTTGACAGCATCCATCGTGATATGCTATGTAGAAAATTGGTTTTTTTTTATCATTTCTCTAGATCGGTCAGTTGTTTAATTGAAAATTTCCTGTCTAACCGTGAGGAAAGAGTGTAAGTCAACAATGTATTTTCCGATACTCACAGAGGTGTTTCTCAAGGATCAGTTCTTGGACCTCTCTTATTTTGCATGTACATAAACGATCTTCCTGATGTTCGGCAGGATGCTAAACTCCAACTGTACGCCGATGATGTTCAACTTTACTTCAGTAGGCCGATCGGACTTATTGAAGATTGCGTCGAGCGCATGAATTTTGACATTGACCGAATTACTGAATGGGCATGTAACAATGATGATATGATAAAACCGCTAAAATCTCAAAGTATACTATTTAGCCAAAATGTATTTGACCTAGCGGATATCTCTCCTATAACTCCTAATGGGACCGTGCTGCATTTCATGAATCAGGTCAAAAATCTGGGAGTTCGACTTGATAAGCAAATGAAGTACTGCAGCTATATCAAGGCTGTATTGTGGAAGGTATACGCTGGACTGCGTAGGCTCTGGCACTCCGCAAGTATTTTATCGCCGGACCTTCGTTCAAAATTAGTCAAAGCTCTTCTATTGCCGTACTTTACTTATGGAAGTATACTTTTCTCCAAACTGGATTCAATGTGTGCCACACGAATTGGAGTCGCCTTCAACGACTCCATTAGGTTTATATATGGACTGCGTCGGTTTGATCACACAGTGTTTGTATAAATTGAATTTATTGGGTTGTCCAACATACACAAAAGTGGAGGGCGATTGTTTTTCTTCATAAGCTGATGCAATTGAAGGAGCCTGATTATCTGCACTGTCGTATACGATTTCTCTAATCAACCAGGCATAATAAATTGTTAATGCGCTATATTAAAGCAATACTCGAGAGTTACTTCTTCGGTCAAATTCCGCGTATGTAGAATATTTTACCTTTTAGCGTCAGGGGGATCAGGGTGGCGGCAGCTTTCAGAAGGTTTCTCAAATTGCATTTAATTACTAATTAGATTTTCTTGTTGCTCTTAATTTAGTTTGAATTTTCTTCTTTCTTTTATTATAATCTTTTTATTTTTTTAAATTGAATTCAATTAGTTACATTAATTTAGTCAACCACGCTAACTGTTTTCGGTAAATCTTTAACTGAACTTAAAATTGTACAATAACAGATGTAATCTTGCGTACTTCTAATGGAATAAATATTTTTATTATTATTATTATATTCATGCACTTATTACTAATGAATTCCAGATAATGCTTAATAAAACCGGTCCCTGCCACTGAAATGTATAACATAGACCGCTGACACTAACTGGCATTGCTTAATGCATCATATCACACAAATTTAAACAATATTACGTTACATCTGCCAATACTAAGGATGAAATGCAACAAAGGCTAAGGAAAATTAACATACAATTTGAGGAAAATATGTTCAAGCCTCAGTTGTATAACTTGATTGAAATACACCGTACTCCAAGAAAGCGTATAGTGGATGATATGATTCGGAGTAATGGGCATGAAGTTTTATGTCTACCACCGTACCACTCCGATTTAAGTCCAATTGAATTTGGGCTACGGTAAAATCCAGGGTTGGTTCCAGAAATACAACCTTACGGAGGAGAACTGGAGAAGCGTTTATCAAAATGCTATAAAAGCTGAGGAAGGATATCTTGGGTAAGAAGCCTTTTTGGACAAGTTTACAGATAAGTTGATTATTTCCTTATCTGACGATAATTCTACTTCTGATTGTGTTTTAAGTAGTGACGATGAAAAAGCGGGTCTACAAGGTGAAGCTATGTCAATTTCCAAATCACATTTTCCTCTTCAGAACAAAGAGACGGCTACATCTGCTGCATGTTAACTCCTATAGGTCTAACTTTAGCATGTTCGAACTTATTAATCGCGCGTGCATTAATAATATGGCTGAGCATTTTGTTGGTTGCGTTTCTAAACATGTTTTAAAAAAACGTCTAAATAAAATTTAATTTGTTTGTTCTATTTAACTTTTTAAAAAACTTTTTTTTTGTTCTATGTTTCATTGCATAGCACTTTTTCCGGTGTCCTACCTACCTACCTAAGCTACCTACCTACCAATCTAAGCTGCCCTACCTGTGCTACGTTTTTTATATAGGTATCACAATAATTAAGAATATTAAAATATTCTAAAATCTGGAATGCAATTTACTTCTTTACGATAAATTTTACCGAAAAGCAATTTCAACATTTAATTTTTCTAACAGTGTACCCCAGCGCAGATAAACATATTATGCTCACAAACTTTCTCATTTATAAATGATTTAGTCTGCTTTTGTTATTGTTTTTTTTCTTACAATGTAGGAAGTTTCTATTTATAATATTTATAAAAAACTTGCATACTAACATGTTGCATGATGTTTATGAATAGCAAAATGAACGAAATTATTTTTTAACAAAATTGCCCAAATATTTTCCATGCGGGAAAATTATCAGCTAACTTCAAATATAATCTACTGGTCAGTTACTGGCTTTGTAGCTAAAATTCAAAATTTCATAAGAAATTTTGGGAGCATACTGAATGTTTCGATCAGCAGTGAAGGGCGATCTCATCAGGACAGCAATGAAGCCCTGAACTGCATGCTGTCTATACTACAGATATGTCCAAGAATCATTCAATGTAAATAAAAACCATTTTCCTTTAAATGATTCATACTTAAACTTTTAAATAAATTTTTATATATCCACCACCAACTTTTGGACATCTGAGTTGACTATAGTGTAGACAGCAGGCAGAATTCTCCGTTAAGATAACTTAGAATATGTGCCAAAATGACAGTATCTATAACAATTTTTTAGTAGAATTACTAAAACTAAATATTGTCCATGGATCATTTGAGATCGTACGGTAAAAGCTGATTGGGGCTATTTTATTAAAAGTTGTCTGATATAAAGGTAGGGTGTAGACGAGCCACTAAAATTGCTACAGTTGCAGGAAGTAATGTCACAGTAGGCTACACGTAGATAGAATTCGGTGCATGATCTCTGGCAAGTTTAGAGTATTCCAGAAGCTAATATTGGTTCATATAAGTGTCGCTAATAAAAATGTGATGGCCTTCAAAACTAGTTACTAATAATTTTGATGGTGAATAAAAAGGCGAAGAACATGGAGACAACAGGGACTACCAACAAATGATTTTTTTAAGAAATGTTGGAAGTAAGAACTAATTATTCCACATGCCTAGATGAAACTCGTGAAGAATTTGGTAATTATATATATTTTTTTTCAACGGAAGAAGAATTGTTTTGGTAGTATTAACGCGCGAATAGTGGACAAAAATAGCTACAAAATATGTACAATAAAAGTAAAATAAATAAATAAAGATAAACTTGTAGATTTTGTGGTTCCAACTGATGTCCACTGTTTAGAATATAAGAAAATCAAAGCCTGATGAAATGTATAGGGTATACTAAGTTTGTCATTCTCTTTACAACGCACAGAAATAATGATAATAGAGCAAAATGGAGTGGACACCCAAGAGTTATTTTGATTTTTGTATGTCCGTCTGTCCGTCCGTCCTTTTGTCTGTCTGTGCGCCTGATAACTCGAGACTTAAAAAAAAAAAATTAAGTTCGAAAATGAGACAAATCGGGCAACTCCTTTGTTGGGTTGCCATACAAAAATTTCGTTTTCCACTAGACAGGTTGTTGATCATTCTAGTTTTACATTTAACTTTAATCGTGCTGACTATGATAATTTAAACACTTTCTTTTCTTTTCTTTTTTTCGTGTTTAGGGTTCCGTAGCCAATGGGTAACAACGGGAACTGTATTATTAAGACTTCGCTGTCCGTCCGTCACCAGGCTGTATCTCGTGAACCGTAACAGGTAGACAATTGAAATCTTCACAGAGTGTGTATTTTTATTGCCGCTATAACAACAAATAATAAAAATAAAATAAAATTAAAGGGGCCCCCATACAAGAAACGTGATTTTTTCGGCGTTTTTTTCCTCGTTTTATTCTCCTTCATTATTATTATCATAAGTAGTCATTTTTTTTTAAATGAGAGCATTATTTTTTCACATGACGCTTACTCTCATTTGAAAAAATAAATAAAATTTTCATAGCGTTAAATTTTGCACGATGGTACGGAACACTTCGTGCGCGAGTCCGACTCGCACTTGGCCGGTTATTTTTTTAAATTATTGAGCCAAGCTCAGAGGATACCCTATGATGTAAAGCACAGCATGGCAGAATGGAGATACGGAAAGGAATTAAGGAATATGAGGAGAGCGGCAGAGTGCTGATGTATGTCACTCTAAAGCTTTCGCAGATTATATGTCGGAGGAAAGACAGAAGATGGTAGACTGTTCCACATTTGCACTCTTCGGGATAGAAAACAATCACGGAATTTTACTGTACGGCCGAAAGTAATTTTATGGGTAAAAGGATGTGTGCGAGTTGCAGCGCGAGTATTGCGTGTAGGAATCATTCTACAAGGCATCAGACTAGATATTTCATCGGAATATTTATTGACCATGCATGTAGCAATAAAGGAGTTCCAGTGAGTCGATATGACAAGCTATTGCCATATCGCCAATGAGCTTGGAGGATTTCTTTTCGACAATATCCAATGAAGCTAAGAATGTGAGGATTGTATTCCATTCTAGGTTTAATAGGTTCTAATATTAACTGGTCTTTTTATGTACATATAACGATTTGTAGCAAGCCTACAGCAAATTTCTTGAAGTAGTTCATGACGGTTAATCTAAATTTGTTCCAATCAAACGTAAGCGTATAAATAAGCACCCGAAATGGTTCAATAAAAGTCTTTCTAAATTTAAGAAAGAGCATAAGCTATATAAATCTACTAATTATCCCAATAACGTAGAAAGTTTTAAGCGTTTGAGGAAAGAATATGAATTCTTACATCGATTCTTGTACAGACAATACGTGTGATCGATTGAATCCAGCATAAAATACAACAGCAATGCTTTTTGGTCTAATATTAATAATATGGGTCAATCTTCAGAGTATTTTCAGACCGTCTATGGTACCCATGCTGATAACTACAACATTACTTGTTGTCAAATGCCTGATACCTCTCCGATGAACATCGGCTTGTTAATGGTTGAATATGATGATGTCTATAAGGCATTATGTAATCTTAATTTAAGAACTAAACAATATACTAATTACCTATGTCCCTCGCTTTCAAAACACCACGCAACATCGATATCATCTCCTTTAACTGAAATTTTTAATCTATCTCTTCGGTTAGAGGTTTTTTTTGTGGATGATTGGAAAATTACTTTTATTACACCAAATTTTTAAATCCGGGAATCCATAATGAATAATGTTCCGAAATTATTAAATTCTATAGTGAATACTAAAATCAGTTTTATTGTAAAGGAGTCAATATTTTCCCAGCAGAATGGTTTTTGCTATGGTAAGTCCTGTTCTACAAATTTGGCAATTTCTCCAATTTCGTAATTAATTCTATTGAAGAAGGTGCCCTGGTAGATGTAGTCAATACTGATTTTGCTAAGGCATTCGATAGGGTTAATATTCCGTTTCTAGTTTGCATGCTGCAATGTATTAGCTTTCATTCATCTATCTTGATATGGGTTGAATCTTATTTAAGCAACCGTAAGCAATATGTAAAAATTGGCAATCTTGTCTCTAGAGTCATCTCCATTACTGCTGGTGTTCCTCAAGGCAGTCATTTAGGACCCTTACTTTTTTTGCTCTTCATTAATGACATAGTTAGAAATTTTTACTTCGCGAAATATTTAATATTTGCTGATGATCTTAAACTTTATGCAAAAATCGATTCCTTGAACGATTGCTTCTCACTTCAAGCTGATCTTAATTGGTTATTTATAAGGTTCTCCATGAACAAATTAGAAGTAAATGTTTCCAAATGCAAAATTATGAGTTTCACTAGAAAATTCGACATATTTAGTTTTAATTACACGATTAATGATATTCTTATTCCTAGAGCTTCAGAAGCCAAAGACTTAGGAGTATTATTTGATCCAAAACTATCCTTCGCTTCACATGGTGAATTTATTATTTCTGAAGCATTCCGCAATCTAGGTTTCTTAAAGCGTGCACGGGATATATCCCCAAGGCATGGAGACTAACCAAGTTTGTTTTTATTCCGAAACCGGGTAAAGAACCACCCAGCGAGGCAAAATCATACAGGCCTATCAGTCTGACATCAATTCTCCTCTAGAGAAAATAATAGACAGCCACATTCGGACGACGTCCATCAAAAGCTCAATGCCAATCAATATGCCTACCAATACAGAAAATCAGCCGAGGACGCTCTCAGCAGTCTGATAGAGACTATCGAGAAAGCCTCACAGGAAAAGGAGGTCCTTGTATGTTCCTTTATGGACATACAAGGCGCATTCAATAATACTCTCTTTGACTCGATCAAGAAAGTATCCGAATCCGAAGATAGAGGCATAGAAACCTGCATCGTCAGATGGATTGGCAACATGCTCGAGGAACGCTGCATAACAACTACCATGAACGGCAAATCCGCAACAATCATGGCCACTAGAGGCTGCCCACAAGGCGGGGCTTTATCATCACTCTTATGGCTCCTAGTTGAGGATGAGCTATTAAATTTACTCCAAGAGGCCGGCCTTAAGGCCCAAGGTACGCTGATGACATTGTCATCTGTGTTAAAGGAAAGTTTGAATCAGCTCTACCCGAGCGTTTGCAAACAGCTTTAACATCGTTAGTAGATGGTGCCAGAATATGGGACTATCAATAAATTCAGGTAAAAGAGTGCTAGTTTCTTTTACTAGGAAAAGGAGTCTTCAGATCCCATCTCCTAAGATAAATGGAATTGCAATAGAATATTCCAAAGAAACAAAATATCTGGGAATAATCCTAAACAGCAAGCTTACCTGGAATCCCCACCTGGGAATGATAACTAACAAAGCCATTTGGGCATTCAGTTCTTGCCACAGGCTTTTCGTGAAAACATGGGGTCTGAACCCCAAAATGACCTTATTGATCTTCCAGGGCATAGTCAGACCCATACTTTCTTATGGGACAAATGTGTGGTGGCCTAAAACATTGCAGGCAGGCAGGAGAACCCTTTATAAAGTGCAAAGGATAGGATGCTTAGGCGCCATGTGACGGTAATGAAAAGCGGACGAACTGACTAAAAGCGGAGCTGAATGTCCGTATAATGGTCCCTACCCGACATTTGGCCTACCATAAAGCCACTTTAGGGGGAAATTGCCCACTTATTGGACTTAGCAGACAGTCGCTCAGACTATTTGCTAACGCAGTCACTGATCATGGCCCCTTCCGTCAGTTCCTGAAGAAGATAGGCAAATCCGAAAGTGAACTGTGTCGACTGCGCGAAGAGGACGACGAAACCTCGATGCACGTCATATGTGAGTGCCCAGCACTTGCTGGTCGGCTGCAAGTCACTGGAAGAACAATTATCTCTCCAGATAATGTCTCCAATCTAACTCCAAAAGCAATAATCGTGCTCGTTAAAAGACTCGATTTTGCCTAACCACTTTGGGAAAGGCACAATAGACCAACTACGGTCGCGGTGTCCGCAAGGTCCAGGAGGTGTCGTCGCCCCCCTACTCTTAACAACAACAATGACATATACATAAATATTTCATTAATACTTTTATATTTTGTAAATCAAATGTACTAGTCTGTAAGATATTTTTTATCGGTAGACATATGAATAAATAAATATTTGGACAATGCCTGAGAACGCGTCGATATAGAGAGCTGAAATTTGGTATGTGGTGTTTTCATAGTAATAGCAAATAAAATTTCAAATGGACTAAATCGGGCAACCCCTTCTTGGTGTAGCCATATAATAATTTAGGTTTTTTACGGATACTGTGAAAACGATCAGTCTTAGACATTTTTATTTTTCTTCAGAATACGAAATTCTATAAAATTGGTTATAATCGTTTCTTTTGTCCGATGATCCGCTCTAGAAATGTATGCAAAAAATCAAACTTGCACAGAAGGGTGACCATACGAAATTTAATACGGGCACTCATCTTTGATATCATAAGAATTGGTCTTAGACCAATTCTATTTTATTACTTGTTTATGCACTATTTAGTATTTTACGTTAAGGTGATTTATTTTTCTATCGTTTTAAAAGAGATTCGAATTGAAAAGCAATTTAAATTTTGTTTTTGTTTTCTAATTTTTAAAAAATCTAGTAATTTTATTTCATGTCAATCAATTTTAAAGTACAACATATGTAGAGTAATGTCGTCAGGGTTGGCCTGTCGTCTAGGTCGGCCTTCTGCGATTTTTTTAGTTTTCACCATGAGCGCCACCAATTTTCGAGCGCGGAAAAACTTCTCTCAGTAACAGCGAACTTTTCGTGACAATGCAGATTTGGGGCGTGAATGCAGAGTACGTGCTGTGGACTCAGTGGTTTAAAATTCCAAAAAAAGTTTTTTTTTAGCTGCAATGAAGATGGCCAGATAGTAAGGAGAAAACATGCAATAATCAAGGTAAACATTGTGAATGTGTTGTGTGACTCAAGCTTGAAAATAAACCAAGAGGAAAATTCAATCCTGTAACATGTTTGGTTGTGGTATCATGTGATACTTCGAATATATAGCAAACAGGCATTGTGATAAGCCAGATTTTGCGTAATGAATTTCTGGTTGCGTTGGTAGTCCATTTTTACATGTATTTAGACGCCATCCTTATTCTAAGCAACTTTTCAATTTGCAAAAAGTAAACAAAGGTTTTTAGCGGAGCATCTGTGGTAAAAAATGTTCTTTTTCTACTTTATTTTGAAACAAATCATTAACAAAAAAGATAATTTAGATAGTGCAGTTGCCTCAAACAGGATTCCCTAGTTTATAATCAAATTTATATTTGCAAGCACTGACCGAACACTTCATTTCTACTATTTAATTAATATTAAGGTTTTAACCGGTTTTAGTGGCACTATAAAACTATGCAGAAAATAAACTTCAAAGATAAATAGTTTTGAAAAGAATTGCTTCCGTACTTTTGTTAAATTTCGCAAAAGAATTATAAATTGTGAAAACTCGTTCACAAAACAAAAGCACATTTGACAATCATGGCCCCACGCATCTCACTTACTCCTATATATGATGCCCTTCTTTTGAAAAATTACGCTCATGTACACGAA
Source organism: Dioctria linearis (assembly GCA_963930735.1). NCBI lineage: Eukaryota > Metazoa > Arthropoda > Insecta > Diptera > Asilidae > Dioctria > Dioctria linearis. Next base: position 241,981,358 of record OZ005741.1, read on the forward strand.
TTATACACGATTCAGCCAATCCTGTTTGCTATGTTATAAGATGTGGTGCGGCAATTGCGCTTGTCGTCAAGGTTGCCCACTATGTGTAGTCAGGGTTGGCCCACTATAATTGTGGGCTTGGAAAAAGTCCTACAAATGTCCAGCACAAATCCCAATGAAGTCCGCCAATAAAATACCAGCTAAAGGAAAATGCCCGCCAAAAAAGCGCAAAAAAAGCCCTCTTAAGACAATGCAAGAAAGAAGCGCACTTGAAGTGTGTCATTATAACGACATTTGTCGAAATTGCGATTTCGAATAATGTGCCATTCAAATTTTGTTAAAAAAACAGAAAATGCAACAAATTCAGCTTTTTATTTAATTCAGTTAATTTTTCCAGGTCATTTTCCTTTTTCTCAGATCTTTCCAAAGATGTGATTTGATTTACCAATTTCCTCCTTAAACGGAAGTTATGGGCAAAAGTCAAAAGGGTATCCAACCCTGACGACACTCCCCTACATATATAGTCAGGGAACAAAATTATTGCAGTCAGCCTTTACTTATAACAAATTTCTATTGTTAAATTATTAACACTACGGTATTACTGTGTGTACCATACCGGTCAGAGAAGTAAAATTTTGACTGGCAGAAATCAAAATACTTTTGATTTGTTTATAATATTAACGCTAAATTGATGAGTTCCTTCCAGGGTGGAAGCTTGCATAACGACAGAAAGTACCAAAACATTAGAAAAAGTCTGAATTTTTCTGTATTTTGTGAAGCAGTGGCATTTTTTTATTTTTGACTGTATTGGACTATATGAGCAAGTGAAGTTGTGATTAAATTTCTAAGTGATTAATAAAAGCAAATAGTAGCGGACAAGGAGTTACCAATTCACTTATTTCTTCACTTCCTTCACGAGTAAAATTGTTGGTCTTTCGGGCACAAATTTCATAGAGAAACCTTGTTTGAGTTTTAATTGTAAGGATGAAAGGGCCAACCGATCTTAAACATATTTTGTGCATAGTACGAGTATGTACTTTTTTCTATAAATTTCCCAGAAAAATAGGGCTCTAAATTCGCGTCCTGCACCCATCTGAGCACTTAAGAACTGCTATTGAATATTTATTTTATTTTATCGGACTTTGTTATAATACACAGATTGCATTTCATACATAATTTGTAAATAATGTTTAAAAAACTGGGCTTCTGGGGGGTGGGGAGTCCCGTTCGCCCCCGTCTCGGTGCGCCCCTGTTGATCGTCTTTAATATGACTGAATACCATTGAATTTTTATGATAGGCGATCAGAAATAACCAAACTGATGAGACCTCTCTGATCTCTAGGTCGAAAAGTTCAATTGTTTTGTATTTTTAATGCAATTTGCAAATTCATTGAAATTATTTTCAATAAAGAAATTATCCCTAGTACTCCTCTAAGATTCTTAGCACTCCAAATGTGGCGTTATGCTGATTAAATTAGCCTGATCTTATGAAGCTCGTTTCATCTGGCCAGAGTATTTTCTTGATACATTCGATGCGTCTTCCATTTGAGTGCTATATTAACATAACATAACATAACATATCATTTATTCCAGTCGTACACACGATTAGACATAATTTTTTTGTACAATGAGTAGTAAATACGGTTATAAGGCGAAAAAAATAAAAGAAAAAAATTAAATATTATAAACTAAACTATGCGAATTCAGAAGAAAACAGAAAAAAAGAAAGAAAGATTACAGAATCTTTGTAAGTGCGCTAAGAAAGGTCAACTAGAACTTACTTTCAACTGCTAAGAAGATAAGTAGAAAAATATGGCAAAAATTTAAAGGAACGAATATCAACAACTATATTATTTGTAAACTAATGAGCCTCTTGAATCCGATCAAGGAGTTGGCAGTTTGGATATTCATAGGAAGATTATTCCATAGGCGTGAGATCTGGACAAGATAAGAATTTTCCATAATCGTCCTAAAAAACGAGGAGTATTATATTCCTATTGCGTTCAGATGTTGCGAAACTGAAGAGTTCTCTGAGATACTCTGGTTTGCCTGACTTTAAAAGATTAAAGAAGAATATCAATGACCTACGCTGAAGGTAAGAAGTCAGAGGACAACCAAGCAATCTTGTCCGAAAAGGGGAAACATGATCAAACCTGCGAAGATCAAATATAAATCGAACGCAATCATTAAAGGCAACCTCCACTTTGCGGGCACAAAAGGAATCAAGCTTAGGGTAAATCGTACTACAATGTGTAAAGTATGGCATAAGTAGCGCCTTTACACATTTAAGACGAGCAGGTGTTGTTAAGATACTCGCATAGAGCCAAAGTCTCCGAAGGCCGAAGGAGACTTTTCAAATCAATGCGTTAACATTCTCACAGCACTTCATGTCTTGGCTTAAAGTAACGGCAAGATTTGTAACTTTACTTTGTATCACTAAATTGGTACCATCCAAAACGACCGGAGGAATACTATTTCTATCAAAAGCGTTGTTGTAAAAAGCAATACACTACGACTTTCATGGATTCAATATCAACCGATTTTTCTTAGCCCACAAGCCTATTCTGTCTAAATCATCGCTTATGCGTCTGCAGTCTTCAATAAGTCCAATTGGCGTATTCAAATAGATTTGTACATCGTCAGCATACATATGCACTTTGACGTGACGAACTACTTCAGGTAGATCATTGATGAATAGGCTAAATAGCAATGGGCCCAGAAAAGAACCTTGTGGTACGCCGTATAATAAGGTGAGTGAGTTTGAGATATTATTATTTACCTTAACGCGTTGGTGACGACGTTATAAAAATCTTTAATGAGAGTAAGAACTGAAGTACTGAATTTAAAAATAGCAAACAATTTATGCAGAAGGATGTTATGATCAACACTATCAAATGCCTTAGTGAAATCTAGCAAAATGTAAAATTGTTTTGATCCAGGCCAATCTAATGTCAGTGGATACCCTTAACACCGCAGTCTCACAGCTGTGAAAGTGTCTAAACCGTGTGTAAGCAGCTCATTATCCGCAAGGTACTCAAGCATCTGGCGATACATTAGCTTTTCCAACACCTTAGAAAAGAAACATAAGATGCTTATAGGGCGAATGTCGGCAGGCGACTCGAAACATCTTTTTTTCGTATTGGAAGTACTATCGCAGATTTCCAGTCTGAAGGAAACGTTGATGTCGTTAAGCATGAATTGATCACATGAAGAATGTATTTACCACAAAATGGATACAATAACCTGATAAATCGTCGAGACAAACCATCGGGTCCAATGGCATCAGATTTGATCGAGTTAATGGAAATTGACAGCTCATTCAGGTCAACACAACGAAAGGAGAATGCATTATGATTGGCAAAGGGTGCGACCTCGCTCAATGAATCTCCATGAGGAACTTCGAGCGTTCCAACTTGATTTACCATTGAACTTTGGTTAAGTGATATAAAACATGCATTAAGTTCATCGGGGTAACAACTAACTCCTGAACTCGTTGATAATGGCAAGAATGCCATAGTTAATTTTTAATTATGCGGGCATCAAATAACCTGGAGAACCCCATTATGAACGAATCGTGCCGAATATTAATCGTTCACTGAAAGAAATCGTGCAAAAATATTTAATTTGCAGGAATAGAATTTCATTTGCATTAAATGAGCACATTTGCCAGAATCGACTCATCATTTCCAACAAACGTTGTACGGTTGTTTTAAATGATTGATAAGAATTACAATTTTGGCATTTTTTTCCCAGTAAATGCAAAACAGAAATGAATCTTGTTTTAATGAAGTAATACGAAACTTCGTTTACGGCAAATGTAGGGAAATCATTTATCGTAAATGATCGTGACTGATATCATTTGCAAGAAATAATACAAAATTATCTTCATTCGTGGTGACTGAAATTATGTTTGAAGGAAACGAAGTTTCATTTCAGAGATCATTTCTTAAAAAACTAACTGTTGGCTTTCTGCTAGAAACTACTCAGTTTAGTTTTGTGAGAACTACAAGCCAGTACGGAAGTATTTTTGTGAGCGTGAAGTGTATTGCATCAATAGATATTTCATTGAATTGGAGCTCTTTGTATTTGTGAAGGTAAGTGTATTTAAATATAACTAAAATTAATTATGTTCGGGTACAGCAAGCTTTTTATATAAATTATACCGCTAAGTCCAAAAACGAACTAAATCAAGGAACCCTTTCCGAGGGTTGAGATACAACAATTCATATCTTGCACGTATACTGGGCCTGACCATTTTTACCGTCGAAACGAACTGTTTAAGAAACAAATGTAAAAGCTTGTGAAAAATAACTTTACCGTTTAGCGATCTAACTAGCAGAATTTCGAAACAGAAGAGTCGCAAAATTTAGGGTATACAGTTAATTTATTTATATAACTTCTCATCTTATAACTTTTTTTGTAGTTTTTATTTTAGAGTATTCATCGTATATCTTTTGAGATTAATGCTACGGACACACGTCGACCTTAATGCATGATTTAATTACTCTAAATATGTAGTTCGTTTTCGGTTACATATCGAAATATTAATCTGTCAGAAATTTTCTATGCTCAACAAAAAAGTTTGATAAATATTTTTATCAATATTATAATTATAACCCTAATTTGTATACGCTCGACAAAGTCTCATAAGGCATACTAAGTTTGTCATTCCGTTTGTAACTCATAGAAATAATACTGGTAGAGCAAAATAGATTGGACGCCCACGCATAATATTAAAAGATATTTTGGTTTTTGCATGTCAGTCCGTCTGTCTCTCTGTCCGTGTCTATCTGTCTGTCCGTCTTCAAAATAACGCGAGAAAGCATTGACTTAGAAAGCTATAATATGTCTATGGTCCTTTTAAAAAAATTGTAGATATAAATTCGAAATGGGACAAATCTGGTAACTCCTTCGTATGGTTGCCATTCAACAACATCTATGGTAGCGTAAAAATTGGCCTTAGACCAATTCTAGCTTTTTCCCTAGTTTTAATTACTCATTAAGGTCGTCGTATGTACAGGTTATAAGAACTAAATTGGTTTGTATATTGTTTGTTAATTCAATGATAAAATTTCATCTAGAACCTATTCTTACAAAGTAGGCATTATTTTTTTCATTGAAGCTTTAATTTTAGATGTCAAATTTTAAGTTCCTATTACTGCAGTATGGAGATCTAATTAAGAGATTTAAAGTGTTTTATGAGGATATTTTAACAGTCAATAATGTCAAAGAAGCAGTCACCAGCAATTTTCCTACCAAAGACACAAATTTCATATATATGTCTGGTGGCTCAGAAGTTCCTGAAGGGGACTTAGTTGATTTGATAAATCAATATTTAACGAATCCAGACTTCATTCTCTCTGTGAAAAGTTAGTATAATTATTGAGGTTTTTATTGGTTTATTATGGCATTTCCAAATTAGATGTGTGCCTTGATAATAATACGACTGTGGTCGCTAGTCAAAATGATCGTCTTGATCTCTTCGAAAGTCCGACTACTAGCAAAGCCGCTGGATACTCGCCCAAAACAGGAGAAATTTCCTTACTGCTTTCATTTTTAAATGAAATGAATACAAAAGAGATATGCATAATTATATATATCATTGAACTGCTCCTAATTTAATTTTTTATAGGAAATAGCAGACTTCTTGTATAGAAATTGCCAATCTACCATAGAATATTATAACAGAAATAAAAGACTTAATAATATCCAACGAATAAAGATTAGCAAAACGACAACAGACCAAGTCGTAGTATAAATCGCGATTACTTCTTACAAATATGCATATCACTTAGGTGCTATCTTTCCTACGGAAATTGGATTCTCCTTTATGGTTTGATGAACTAGTTCCTGTCTTTTTAAATTTAATGCCATACGAGATCTGCCTTCGTGATGTGAAAAGTCTCCCACTTCTCTTAAGTGTCGATGTCACATGCTCTGCTTGCATCTCTATAGCAGAAACGATAAATGAAATGGATATCTGCGTATTCCTTAAAAGGAAAATATAAAATCTCGGAGAAATACTAATGGCAGGCAATTTTAGCTACGATATGAAACGAAGAAAAATTTAGATAATCAGCAAACCAAAGAAGAAAATCAAAAATTAGGAATAACAAAATTTAAAAAAAAAACATTTCTACTAAGTTTCCTTGTTGGCTGACCCTTACAAAATTTTAAATCGAATTAAAGATTTAAAGCAATGCAGTGAGCTATTTAAACTATCAGATGGACTCTTAAAAGCTACATGCACAAATGACTCTCATACTAGTCAGTACCTGTGGGCTTGTTAAATAAATAATAAATGAAACATCACTTTTATGAATTATGTATTAGGAATAAAGAATAAATTCTTTTCAAGATATCTGCTGCAGGGCTGGTTAAGTAATTAGCTTAAGTAGGAGTACCTGAGGCGTACCTTGAGATTTTTAAATGATATGTTTTTAGTTAAAGGTCGTAAAATGAGGATGTTTTTCCCATACTAACACATTGCGCATAACCGGGAAGTATCATTTTAGAATTGGGGTTTGTTTTGTTCAAAAAGCTGGACGACAAATTTTATATCAACAGTAAAAAAAGACTTTTGACCTTAGACAAATTTAAATCCACAGTTAAAACATTAAACTTTTTGCTCTATAAAAATTAATTGGTGCGACTTATCTCCGTAAAGTATTGTATTTACTGAGTTATAGGGTAGTACATATGTACTTTACGATGCAGAGTGGGTTCCAAAAGTATGCGAGATTGGACACATATCCTGTTGGATTTTCCTGTTCCTTTTTATAGTGAAATTCTACGGGTGCAGGGCAGCGGTACCCTTCCGGTACGCCCTGTATATTATTAATGGCTTAATTAAAATGAATATTTAGAATAACTTACTTTAAAAATAGACGAAAATCAGATTTGTCTGACATCAATTAATTCATATCAAGTCCATAATGCCTAAATATATCTTAATATATAAAAATCACTGTGTTCGTACACGCTAATCTTCGAAACAGCCCAACCGATTTCAACGAAATTATGTGAATATGTTTGCTTGGTTCTAGTTGAGACAACTTAGGTACATCTAGATGTGCAAAACCTCACAAAAACGCGGTCCAACCAAAACGAGCTAATGGACTTCTAAGAGAAAGCTCTACACATTCTCTATTTCTCTCTCTTGCTGTATTATGCCACATAAATTCTTTGCAATGATAGCTTTCTTTAGTTGAAAAAAAGTTAAAGAGCTTTCAAAAAGTGATCCGGGTTTATATGGGGATTTTCTTATCTAGTTGTAAGTTGTCTCAGGTTCCAGCTTGAAAGATAGAATTGTTTTGGACACAATAGATAGCGCTGTTATCGATATATAAAACACTGCGACGTGGAAAACAGAAATTTTGTACACGGCGTTTTCATAGCAATGGTAAATAAAATTTATAAAATGGACTAAATCGGGCAACCCATTCTTGGTGTTGTCATACAAAAGCTTGAGTTTTTCACCATATATATGGAAACTGTCTAAGAACTCGTCGACGTAGAGAGCTCAAATTTTATACACGGCGTTTTCAAAAATAAGCTCAAAAATGGACCAAATCGGGCGATCATTTTTTGGTGTTGCCATACAAAACTTGAGGTTTTCACTATATATTTGAACACTGCCCCACGCGTCGACATATAGAACTAAAATTGTGTACAAGGGCCTTTTTACAAAAAAGAAAAAGAAAAATAAAGTTCATAAATGGGAGCAATCTTCCAACTCCTTCATACGGTTGCCGTACAAAAAAATTAGTACGTGGTTTTTTCATAGCAACGGAAATAAAAGTTCAAAAATAGACTAAATCGGGTTACCCCTTCTTGATGCTGACATACAAAACTTCTGTTTTTCTCTATATACTTGGTAGCTGACTGACAAGGTGTCGAGGTCCGCAAATCGGAACAATCGGGCAACTCGTTCGTAGGGTTGCCATACAAAGAATTCGTGTTTTACTATATATTTGGGCATTACCTGAGATCGCGTCGACGTGGAGAGCTTCACTCTCCCACATATATGAAAGCAAGCACGCACGCTCTAACACGCAAGCACACACACACATATAGAGACAAATAGTGAAAGCCTAGAGTACGGAATCGTGCGTTCGAGTCAGATAAAAGGTTAGATATTACGCATCCTCTAACCACTCAACCCCCACCCCGAGCCATCTAGGTATCTATATTATCGCAAGGCAACCCCAACGGTATACCCCTAGTATATCTACTATGAAGCAAGTCTTTAGTTTATACAGGATGTTTCCTCCATGGTGGTCAATAGAGCAGGAGGTGATAGTACTAACACAAACCAAAAATTGTTTAACGGGGGGGGGGGGGGGGCATATCAACCGTTTAGGGGTTACAGGATTTTTAAGAAAAAAACTAGTATTTCACAAAACACCCTGTATCGTCAAATGTACAGGGTGTAGGATCCTAGTTTAGAGTTCACTGATTTCGGATTCTCTTACGTTTTTTTTACAAAAACGTCATTAACATAAAGGCTATGAAGTTCTGAATAGAATGAGCTTTAAACTGTGACCGTAAGCCCAGTACTTTTTAAGATACAGGGTGATTTGTGAAAAACTACCTTTTTTTCTTCATCACCATGTAACTCCGAAGCAGTTGATATGGCAGCCCCCCCCCCCCCTCCGACAATAAATTTTTTGTTATCTAGGTCAGCACTATCACCTCCTGCTTTATTGCACCATGGAGGAAGCACCCTTTATAGGCCTCCGTTGCACTGGGAAAGTCTTAAAGTTATCCTCTAAATTTCACAGTATATTGTTGAAATTTTTTCTTTTTATACTCTAGATGAAATCTATAATGCATTCTAAGTTTGTCATTCCGTTTGTAACGCACAGAAATAATGCTAGTAGAGAAAAATGGATTGGACATCCACGCATAATATGAAAAGTTATTTTGAATTTTGCATGTCCGTCTGTCCGTCCGTCCGTCTGTGCGTCCTCACAATAACTCGAGTACGCGTTCACTTAGGGAGCTGAAATTTGGAACATGGGCTTTTTTAGAAAAAAAGGAAATTTAAGTTCGAAAATGGGACGAATCGGGCGACTTCCTCGTAAGGTTGCCATACAACAATTTTTTTGTTCACTACATATTTGAATAAGCTACAAAAATGGACTAATGGCAACTTATTCTTAGTGTTGCCATATAAAAATTTAGGTTTTTTACGTATACTGTAAAAATTATTATTTTTATTGTACTGAAAAGTTCTTCAGAATATGAAATCCTACGAAATTGATTATAATCATTTCTGCTGGCTGACGAACCGTTCTAGAAATATATGCAAAAAGCCACTTCAATAATCAAACTCGCACAGATTGGTGACAATACGAAATTACTAGTTGTTTTAGGTATTTATTTTGTTTGAATCACATATTATTACAGGGGAAACATTTTCTGCAGCATTTGCATAGTCAAAACTAGGGCGTATGTATCACGCCGACGCACGATAGTACTACTTATGAAGGCGTTCAAAATATACTTAGCTAAAGAAATCATGCGACATCCTATACTAGACTGAAGGAACTGATTTATGTGATATTGTATTCTTTAACTGTCGTACTATTTCCACAAATTTCTATTGAATTGTCACGTTGCTGGTTAAATTTCCTAGAAAGCGAAAATTAGAGTGAATCAATCTGAACTAGATAATTAATTAAAGGATAAGGACATTATCACAGCATGTGCATAATGTGCAGGATATAGAGCTATTGTAATCAGATTATTGTGTTACGTGTTCATTTGTGGAGGATTTTCTATGTTCAAGTGCTTAAAGTATTTAATTAGGATTTTTGTTTTCGGTCACATCACTAATCTTCGCAGGTATGCACTTTACGAGTTTGGATGAATTCATTTATTTCTTTAAAAAGAAACTTACGAGGATGAGTATGAAAGTTTTTGGATTCAAATAAACGAATAATTTTCATGACTTCTTACCACATCTAATCCTTGTCACATTCATAACAGCAAACATTCGTTTATTTTGACCGTTCGTTTTTTATTTAGTTATACCCGGTTTAATAGCTATAAACAAATTGGAAATTTTACGTTTTCTCAAGAACGAATACAGCTGTTTTAACACAATGGATAACTTGTAGGGTCATAACAGCATTTGAGTTTTGCAAATTAAATTTGAAGCAATTTTTTTTTATTTTATTAAGCCAAGCTCAGGTGATTTCCTATGATGCAAAGCACAGCATGGCAGGCAGGAGATAGGGAAAGGAATTAGGGAATGTGAGGAGAGCGGCGGAGGTGCTGATGTATGTCACTCTTAAACCTTCTAAGATTGTATGCCGGAGGAAAGACAGAAGATGGTAGACTGTTCCACATTCGCACAGTTCGGGACAAAAAAGCATCACGGAATTTTACTGTAGGCCGAAGGTAATTTTAAGGGTAAAAGGCCGTGCGCGGTTTATAGCGCGAGTATTTCGTGCAGGAATCATTCTACAAGGCATCAGACTAGGTATTTCATCGGAACATTGACCCTGCATGTAGCGATAAAGGAGCGAAAGGTATCCAGCATTGCAGTGGCGCTCGACTGAGCCGATATGACAGGTTATTAGCAAATCGCCAATAAGCCTGAAGGCTCTCTTTTGGACAATATCCAATGAAGCTAAGGCTGTGAGACCAGCCACGGCCCAGATATGGGAATTTCATTCCATTCTAGGTCTGATATAAGACTTGTAGAGGAGCGCTAAATTTGACGGGCTGAAATATTTCTTACACATTTTCAGAAATCCGAGATATATCGATGCTTCTTTGGCAACACAGAAGATGTGATCTGTCCAGCTTAACTTACTGGAAATGTTGATTCCTAGAATGCATAAAGACGGTGTATCGTAGATCAGTACTCCATCAAAAGAAACGGAAGTGGATAAATTATGATCTTATTTTAATGAAATAAGACAGCTTTGGGACTTAGGTGCATTGAATTCGACGAGATACGCTTTACCCCAAGCGAGGCTATTGGCAAGATCGTTACTCAATGATCTAATCATGCAATCCCGTGTAACATATGCGGCATTCTCTCTGGAGTCCACGAGAATTTCAAAGTAGTAAGCGAAATCAAGGGTACTGTCATCGCCGAAACTATGGATGGAATTGAAAGTAAGGGAAAGCAGATAATTAATAAAAATTAAGAAGAGAGGTGCCCTGTGGCACATCGGCATTTATAGGGAGAGGTTCAGATGAAATGCCATCTAGTACAACTTGTATTAGGGGACCGGATAAGAAACTTTCAATCCATAATAGAAGAGGAGGGGAGAGACCAAATGCTATAAGTTTGGCTAAAAGGGCTGGACGCCAGATTCTATCAAAGGACTTTAAAATATCTAGGCAACCAAATTGTGAAGACTACGGTTCAAACGTTCCGTGAGAAAAGTCAGCAAGTCTCCAGATGAGCGCCCAGCTCAGAAGCCGATGTATTCGTTTCTATAGATACTTCATTAATTTGAAGTTAATGATAGATTCACAAGCCTTTGAAATAATAGAAGGGATTGCAACTGGTCGATAATTTGAAGGATCGCTACCCTCATCTTTCTTGGAAATAGGCTGAACGTGAGCTAGTTTCCAAGCAGTTGGAAATTTTCCTATAGAATAAGACAAGTAGAATAGTTTGGGCAGAGATTTAGTGAAAGATGAGGCGCAGCTTTTAATTAACCTGCGGCTTTGGAGACGTCAATCCCCTCAAGGACTTTGAGCACATCTCTCGTACGGACGTGTGTTGGCTGTTGTACACATCCACACGGGATATGCAAATCAGGTGTCTGTGAAGTGGGTGGAAGACGAGAATTTGAAGCGAATCTAGCAGCCAAAATAATAGCTTTATCCAGAGAGTCCACAATCACTTCACCATTATTAATTAGTGAAGGTATAAAGGATCTGCTAAAGTTGTTCCTAATGGTTTTGACCAGAGACCTTTGCTTCCTTTGTGGCTTGCCAAGAGTCTTTGTCTGGCACTCTGGTCATAGAGATATTTTTCTCTCTGGATAATTGACTTACAGGTGTTCCGTGGAATCTTGTAGACTTGTTTCAGTGCCGTACATGGATGCAGTTGATAGGTGCGAATAGCAGACTTTTCAGGTTTAATTGCTTGATTGCACATATCGTTAAACCAAGCGCGGTTTTGCTGTTGCTGTGATCTGCTGTAGGAATATGGAATGTATTCATGCTTGCCAAGATTTAGAATGTTACTAGATTCTAATGTGCATTCATCAGCATCCTTCGAAGCAAAACAGACCGACCAGTCAATTTCTCTAAGATACTGATTGAGACTTTCCCAATCAAAATTTTTATAGTGCCATAGAAGCCTACTTGAACGTGGTGAAGTAGGGCGGCATAGGTTTGAGGTGGTAAATTGAACCGTAATTAGGCAGTGGTCTGAATTACCAAGACGAAAACCAACTGAGATGGAATATTTGTCGGGGTGAGATTCAAAAACAGATTTAATAAATTAGCTCTATCTCCAGCTGCATCAGTAATTGGCGTGTGTGCTTCCACTAGCTTTTGAAAATTAAACGATTCACAGAAGAGCTCGACAAATCTACCTGCAGGGCTTGTGGCAGAAGAATGTCCGAGCCAGGGAATGTTATGGACATTAAAATCGTCTGCTAGGACGATTTCAGAAGAGGGAGTGACAGAGACAGATAGAGTGATCAATATTGTTGGAGATATTGTCAAAATGCGGATCGTCATCAGACATATTTGGGCTGCAATAAAGGAAGTGCTTGTGGAGTTTGAACCTAATCCAGATGTAATTAAACTCTGGCTTGGTGGAAGAAAAACTTTAAAGATAGTAAAGCCTCATCATTTCGAATATATATTGCGGTCCTTCTATGAGGAGACATAAGAGGCACCAAGCTGTAACCAGACACGTGATACTGACCTTGTTTTCAATTCACGTAAGAATTGCCGGATGTTTAGAGTTAAGGTGGCAGTACACACCGAAAACGATTAGCACTTAATCCGTGAATGTTGGAGAATTCTAGGATAAAACTCTGCATGCTCAAAAGCAAAACAAACGGCAGTGGAACAAAGCGACACACAGATATTTGAGCACCACCAACAGTAGTCGAGGTAAAAAAACCAACAATAGTGTTATGCTTACTGCTGCTTTCAATACCTCAGACCGTGCAGTTCAATGACTACAGCTAGGAGCACCCGTGGTACAAATCAGTAACAAGTACAAATGGACTTGCACTGATCTCGGACCACGGACAGATGGAAAAATAATAACGTTACCGTACTGTGCAGCTGCTGTGATGATGATGCTAATTAATTTAATAATTATTTATTTATAAAGCGCCTAATAGAATTCATTTATTTAGGTGATTGACAAAAAACTTTGTTTCATTATTATAAACGAAAAGATAATTTTATTTCTAAAAACAATAACAAAAATCATATAAGATTTGATGGATCCGCCATTATTTTATTTCGCACCAACTCGGTCAGCCTTTTAGACATTAATTTCTGAATGTCCTTATGACATCAGCTCGCTGATGGTAGTGAATTATCGGTTATCGGCGTAGACCTTTTGATCAAGCCAACCTAAAATATTATCTATTGAATTAAGAGCAGGAGAACAAGCAGTCCCGCCCATAACATTAATGACATTACTCAAAGACCACGAAAAACGTGAATTGTTGCATTTCCTGATATTCCAGACTGTTCAATCTGGTAAATGAAAACGCGAATTCTGAGGTATCGAGCTTTTGCGCTTTAAAACGCGAATCTTTCCTTTGGTCGCATCAGTACACTTTCATACCATTTGGGCTATCCGGGTTAAACTTATTTTTGCCAGAAAAGATCACGTGTAAAAACAGAACTAGGTTAAGAAGAGGATGCTGGAAAAAATGCACAATTCATATACAATATCGCCATACTTATAACTATAATCGTTCCCTGTTGAGATGGGCGAAAAAAGCGTACTTCTTTATGGCTGAATTCCAGACAGTGGGGTCTTTTGCATTTCTCTCCTTACCATGACATGATTTCGGTTTATCTTTGGAAGTCCTTGATAATTTCTATTTTTCTCTCAGGCAGATGATTATGGTAAAAGTAATCTCAACTTCAAATAAAAAAAGATATGTACTAGTTGCAACGTCTTACACTCAAAAAGCTCGAAAAACACTGGACGTTTTTTACTCTTGAAATTTCATTTACAGAGCTTGTTATGACCACAAAACTTATTTAGTGCATTAGAACAGTCTTGAGTGTCACACCATATTCTGAAAGCCGTTTATCACAGATTGTATTTACTCTCGAGAAAACGGAATATATCAAATTCGGTCATAGTTTTGAAACGGAGGTATGTATAAATGTAAATGTAAAAATTTTCGTGCCATTATCTTGAATGCATGGGTCAATTGTGTCTCAATGTTGGGAAGATGGACAACTTGGGCCACTTGGACAACTGCAATAGCCTTCTTCATGATTGCCGGGATGGCTCGCATTAACCTAATTTGCTAATCTAATTGATACCTAGTTGATACCGGCAAAAAATATGCAAATTAGCGATGACGTACGTACTGATTTACCTAGAAGAGGAAACATTACTTTTGAAGATTTGAGTGTAATCTTTGACCGCAAGCTCCTCTTTATTCCACACATAAACTTTATTACGCCAATATCATTTCGTTTATTAGGCTTTATCTTTCACACTTGCAAATCATTTAGATCAGCATCCTCTTAAATCACTCTTTTTTATTCTTTAATATGGAGCATTCTCGAATATGCTAGTCAGGTTTGGAGTCCTTTTTATTCCTCTTATAGTGCGCAAATTGAGACTATCGAGCGAAAAAATTAGAGAATATCACTCTAGAGTATATCGAAATGAATAACATTGGAAAATCGTAGAGCCTACTTGGATAGTACATGCCTTTACAACAACTTAAATGGACAAGTGTATTGTCACGCATTCTGAACGTTACATCCTAAGATGATGATTTAAACCTTGATAGATAGATAATCGTTGGACCTTTCGAATGGTCTATAATTTTTTTCCCTCACACTTTCGGTTTTGAAGTTATGGCTCAACAAATTCAAAATTTCGGAATTTTTACTCGTTTTTGTTTTATATTTAACTACTATTTTTATCAGAAATAACGTGATCAATATCAATTTTTCATATTGAATTTGATACAGGGTGATATATAAAAACATACCCAAATATGTTAAAGTCCCGTTATCTCGGAAACCGTTACGATTACTTGCCCCCACCCATACAATTCTTTTTTGTCTAAGCATGACCTATCCGTAGCCTTTGGGTGCCAGACTATATACGGGACACCCTGTATAGTAGGTCCTTTTCACTCGCTAAATTGTATGGAAGGTAGTATTTTATGTAAAACTTTCTGTGTACTATCATTATAACTTTTAAAGTTAATAAATATATAAAAAACGCACGTCTTCAAGTGATTGCCAGACAGAGAGTCCGAGGGCAAGCATATGGCTACTCAAACTGTTTCTGCCATGCCATCATCCCATCTGCTTGGTGTACTCAGAGCAGCATATATTCGGCGTGAGTTGATTCAATATTAAAGGACTGAAAATAACGGAGAGGAACCACATCGTACAAAATTGATCATAAGTTCCTTTCCACACTAGAGAAAGCTAAAGAGACGAAAATCAAAAGGTTCGTACTCGGGTACTTAAGCTGGCCTTAAAGTCATGACTTCAGGTAGCAATTGCTTATATTTGATGTAGCTTGATTGTTCGTAAGCTACTCTAGTGGTGTTATCGGGATAGGATGAACTGTGCCTCCTATCACGATGTATGATCGGCATGTGTAAGAGTATCTGAGAAAATGAGAGCCACTTCTATGGCAGCCTCGGATATGATACTAAACTTGCCACGTTTGCATCAGAAAATTTAAGAAAAAGAAGTTAGTTGTAAAATCGACAGATTTCTGTCTGATATGAAAAATCCAAATTGCACATAAGGAAATTTAATGTGATCTATAACCAGAGCTGGGCACAAGATCGTTAATTAACGAAGTTAACATTTCGAGAAACGGATTAACTTTGAAGGGAATATTAACGGACTCTTTAACTTCCGTTAACTTTCCATAAGTCCGTTAACTGTTAATTAGGTAAATACTATTTATGACGAAAATGACGTCACACCGCGGAAATCATGCTCTGACTAGTTTGGGTTGTGTATGTGTGTGGTTTTACGTAGGTTCCGTGCATATAAGCCATCACGCTTCAAGAAGAAGCTCAAGCATATCTCAGATCACTCCTACCAGCAATTGCAGCAACTGTATTTAAATTAAAAAATATCAAAGCTAAGTCTCTTGTGAATTGCACAGCTTCAGCCAATCCTTTATTAAGGGTCATAGATAAAAGGTTTGGGCATCTTCTGGACGATGAATAATGCCAATTTGCTTCCATACTGTTTTTTTACTTATCGTCCATGTCTTACCTAAATTTCCCCAACCAAGACATTTTTTTTATAAGATTATACCCTAGGAACATTTCATGCTAGAATGATCATTGATCCAATTACGTTAATAGATCGAATGATCGTTGCTGGGTAAGGCAAGCACACGATATCTTGACGGAAATTCGATTTGACAGATGACACTTCTCAATTTTGTAAATTAAAAACTGTGAATTATGAAGTAATTTGTGAAAAATTGAATCGAGCCTTGTATTAGATAAACATATAATGTGAGAATTTACCTTGAAGAATGTATGCGCGAATTTCACAATTGACATCTGACAGTGATGGCTGAAAAATTAGCTGAGTTTTTCCAATAACTTGCAGTTCCTCATCACTCAAAGCGCATTTATCGGCAAAAGGAATGACAAGTAATGCACACTTGCAAACGAATGAGCTTGTGGAGGCGTAATTGGTGCAATGACGAAACGAATGATCATTTGCGCCAATGATGCAATCACACACGAGCTATGCAATGATCATTGCTCCGCAAATGATCATTAATATGTTTCGTGTGTCTAAGATATAATACGTTTGATTTACCAGCTCATTTCACTAATCCAATAACATAAAGATTACAATTAATATTAGGAGTTAACTTCCGTTAAATCTTCCGTATAGTAACGATTTAACGTTTAACGAAGTTAACTTTTTTAGTAACGGATTAACGGAGTTAATTTTTTTATTAACGGTGCCCAGAACTGTCTATAACACACTTCTTTGATACACCATTTATAGTATACTCAACCCAGACTGCATATGCACTGAGAATCAAGGAAACGCAAATACATCTGATTAAGATTTCTATGCTAATGCTTCCAGCATAATCAAAGGTATCGAGGAATGCATATAATGTATATTCAGAGAACGAAAGTCAGCATGTCTTCCACTGTCAACGAGATTATTTATTTATTTATTTCAAGATTCATCAAATTCTGATTAATCGAAAAGAAAAGGAAAAGACCACAATCATTGGATTCCATTGACTTGAATAGCAAGAAGCCTTAAAAAAGCTGATTTTTGAGTACCGATTTCGACAAGTGGAAATCAATAGAAGCGAAATGGCTGTTAAAAATACGGGACATTGACGAAATAGCCTTATACATACCATATTTAATGCGGTGATAAGGAACATGGAAGAAGTTCTGATTTCTCAAGGGGCGCGCCGAAACAGACAAATTTTAAACTCCTGTACTGTTGGAAATTATTCTAATCTTGACAATCCTTGCCAGGCCAATAGTTAGAATCAAATTAAAGGCCATCAGAAATTTGAAGTAGCGTGCAAATTTTCGGTGGATTTTGGATACATCGGTTCAGGTGAAGGGACATCTCTATGAAAAAATAAGTTTCTAGAACGCTCGTTTTTTACATATTTTATAGATGAAGTAAAACAGGTACCTACAATAAGAAGAAATAAATGGACCAAACAAGAAACACAACATGGTAAAAATATAACTACAGTCTTCGATTTACCATATTGTAAAATATTCGTAGCACTTCGTCAATATCTATTTTGTCTGTTTTTTTTTTGTTCAAATAAAAGAAAGACCAAACGTGTGCCATCTCATCTTGTGAGCTACCGTGAACCAGGGATACTGTAGTACAGTTTTAAAATTATGGCTATGGTGTTGAGATGCGGTGATATTAAGATTTTTTTAAAGTGCGGCCAAGCACTATTGTTATAATGAGTAGGATATTATTATTAACGCATTAATTCCTACTGCTGCGTATACGCACATATATTCCTTTGTGTACAAAAGTTGGTGAAATAAATACTGTAGCGTCAGAAGTTTTGTAACTAAGATGGAGGTGTAATATAGACTAAAAATAATCGCTATTGAATTCTCGCTCCACTTTCCAAACTGTAAGGATCTACATTTGCTTCAAGTGATTTTTTCTGTGTATAAAAAATCTAAAACGACGAGCCGCCACGCCGTATGTAAATACATTTATTTTTTTATTTGCTCAAGAAAAATAAAAAAATATGTTGTGCAATATTGTTCAGTTTTTGTGAACCATGATTACAAAAATTGTTGGTTTTTCTATCTGGCGCCTGGTTCTTGGCGGTTGGTAGTTCCTTGAAGCGTACATGCTTCAACTCGTCCATTTGCCTTATTCTCTTCTGTTGTTCGTCTTTTATGGAATTTCAGCGCCTTTTCTTAACTTCGATTGTTTTTTTTGACTGATTATTCAATATAAAAAATATTTGACTGCCAAGGAAATGCAACAGGAGATGGATTCATGGTTGGATGGTGATTATGTTAACGCAGAAGTTGCTGAGGCGGTGTATATTGTGCCAACTTGATCAATTCAGTAGCAGCGACGCCTCCATTTTTTCATATTTCAGATCAGGATATTAATTCGGAAGAGCACTCAGCCACTTCGGTTACCACAACCGAGCACATCAAGGCAACTCTAAAAAATACCACATTTGTCTTACGACAAGGCAATGCTCGAGTACTACGGACACCACGGGTGTAAACAGTTTTTCGTGGCAAACCGTGGGTATCTACAAAATATGGTCCCCAAATACGCTTTACCTTTTAAATTTGGAAATGTACCAGGGTTAATTGCCTTGGCATACCCATACCCCGTCGAAAAATATGGAAAACCTGCAGCAGCACTCTTTTCAATGCTTGATGAATTCGATGAAGCAATAAAATTACTTCCATTTTGCTTCTATTTGATAAACTTTTTACCATACCTGGTATGTTAACTGGTCTACTTTAAGGTGCTCGAGGAAAAAATTGTATTTTCCAATTTTTACATGGCTAGTGTTTCTGTCAAAAATTCGTAAATACTTAGTCGTAAAGCAGGCCACAAGTACACTCAGTTAGACATACTTCAACTTCGACCTTCTGGCTATCGATGGCCCACTCGACAATTAGAAAATGAAGCCTCATATAATTGTGTTGGCCATTTTGTATAATTTTGATTTTTAACATATAATATAAGATTTTTACCTGCGTATATTTTTAATCTGTTTACCTAAAATATTTTTTTTATCTGGAATATAGTTTTTATTTTACTTGTAATATGTAATATATATCATTGTTTTCAATAAATAATTAGTCGTCCTCTATTTTGGTTTATATTATATGGAAAAATTAGTACTGAGAATGGCCGAGTGTAGCGTATACGCTACAGACGCCCAAACCCAAACGGATTGAAATCAATTTTATTTTACACTTCATGGGCCTCCAAACATACACCACACATAATTTCAGATCTCTTCACCTACCGGGTCACTTTCAGTTTTAATGGGTTAAATATATCAAAATAAGGATAGTAAAATTGCAAGAGGGAAAATCATCTGTCTCGTTAGCTCAGTGGTAAGAGCAGTCGCCCGGCAAGCGGAAGGTCCCGGTCTCAAACTCCGGACGAGGCGGATAGTTTTTTCTTCTTGTATTTATAAATTGGATTTAGAATCGTTAAAAATAAAAGTTCTCAAAATTCTTCTTTCTAGTAAATTTTTTTAAAGGTTCTGGTGAAAGAATATCCCCTTAATGGGATACTTTGATCTGACATCAGTTTTGTTTATAAATTGTATGTATAAAGTTAGTTTGATCAATGAATCCCAGGCTAAGCATACAATTGAACACTATACAATTTTTTAAGATGAGAATAATACTTTTCTATTTTGGTATGAAATCGGCTTCCAGAAAGAA
Source organism: Dioctria linearis (assembly GCA_963930735.1). Classification (NCBI taxonomy): domain Eukaryota; kingdom Metazoa; phylum Arthropoda; class Insecta; order Diptera; family Asilidae; genus Dioctria; species Dioctria linearis. Next base: position 242,001,472 of record OZ005741.1, read on the forward strand.
TAAACAAGCAGATTTTAATTGAGGTTTTATTTCGTCAACATAGGTAGGTACTATTACAATAGAAAATAAATTAATAACATGAATCGGAAATATTTAATTAAATAATATGAAATAACGTATTTTAATACATCATTGAGTAGCTTCTGATCAGAAGACCCCCAATCATCACCTGAAATTTCCATATAGGGAATATTAGCGGAACACATCGATTGATCATCGAAGTCATCGAAATAAGTATCAACGATTCGAGTAGGACTTGGGATTAAAATAGAACTTGTCGATGGCTCGTTAACAAAATTAGGAGTTCCTCTCGGCACCGAAGCAACTTCAGTTGTTGTGTTTTTCAGGGAGATATTTGCTTAAAATTCTTCTAAGGGTATGCCCTTACCAGCAGGACTCGTACAAATACAGCTTGCGAAACAAGCTTTTGAACTTGTTCCGTATCTTCATTACTCGGCAGACGACTAGTCACCGCTGATGGGTTAAATGGTAAAATTCCGCATTTTTTGAAATCACTAACGAGGTTAATGAAAACATTATTTGCATCTGATAAGTTATGCTCCAATGTATACAAGAACTTTGGAAATGCCTCCTTGGTTAAAATCTGGGACTTTTTCTTTTGCTCTGATTTCCATTCATCCAAAATTTTTCGCCAATATCTTTTCAGCGGGGCATAGAATTCGACATCTAATGGCTGAGCAATATGGGTGGAATTTGTAAGAATACAAACAAACGTGATATTATTAGCTTGCGCCAATTCAATAACTCGAGGCGTAAACTGGCTGGATAGATTATCACCGATAACTACAATCTTCCCAGTAAATTTTCTGGTATGAATAGGTTTTCAAATCAATCGGTGAAAATAATGGAATCAAACCACCCACTTGTGCTCCTATTATACCAGGTTTTTGGCGGTCCCCCTTCCATCCATGTTTGCCAAAGATGAGTGGATTTGTAAACCACATAAGATGGCAATAGCATTCCTGTAGCTGATCCACAGTACATAACCGATGTAGATGACTTTGAAGAGTCTCGAACTCGCTCTACATATTTTACACTGCGTTTGAAAATGCATTTTTTGACACCAGGATCATTGCCAAATTTGTTTTGTCGTAGTTCAATATACGCTCAAGATGAACAGTTGATTCGCCACTACCAGTGATCTCCTTCAACGTTTCTTGGAGATGGCCGAAATAGGTGAACATTTCTTTCGGTGTTATCGCTGCCTTTGACCGAATAATATTTTGGCACATTCGGTGTTATAACTCATTTTTGTAGCTCTGCAAAAATCGCCAGGCTCATTCGACGCTGGACAAATTTTGGTGCCCAAATTGTGGAACACGTTTGCCGCTTTTGTCTAGGTACAATTTGGCTAGCTGACGAAGATCTCCTGAATCGCAAGGAAATCTCCATTTGGCCATGACTAGCATATGGTCGACAAAAGCTTTTTCCTCGCCAACTGTGATCACTAACGGACGGCCAACTTTGCATGTGTGCTTCCCCATCAACTTATTAATAAGTATTCCCTTTGCTATTTTATGTTTATTGACAGCCTTAACAATTGACAGCAGTCCGATAATGTTATCAAAATAGTAAGTTCAAAACAAAGAAACAAATAGAATAAAATGTAACGAACCATTTTCAACGTCACTTATAGCTGATTTCAAATCTTCTTCAGAATACCCATATTTACGTGAACCCGCCTTTGGAACATATTTTCGCGGCATTATGAAAGTTTTATTCTCTGTAATCTCTAAATTACCAAAAATAATGTGATCAGATTTTTGACGACTGCCAGGGAATACTTCGACAACCGAGCGGTCAAAGTATCCCAAATTAGCAGTAAAAGTGGTATACAAAATTGTAACTTTATACAAAATAGTATAAAATTGAAAATTTTTACAAACAAAAATCATAATTCATCATTTTTTGGATCCTCAAGCACTTGATTTTTACAAAATATTACACACAGATTTTCACCAATAAAAAACTTGTACAATTTGAAAAGCAACCTGCTTTGTCTGTATTCACGGTACAATTGAGCAAAATATAGCAGATTCGTTTTAAAATTAATACGAGATAATGTGAATCTGTTTGCATCGTGATGCTTTGTTTTTTCAAAGAAAAGGAAGCCTTTGAATTTTTATTTTAGCTTACGGTCAATGTATCCTTCACTGTAGAAAGTATCCCTGTTTTACGGTATTAGCCATTAGTGTCGAAAAGGTAGATTCGCACGAAGCTGTACTACATCCGGCTATTGCGACTGATGCAAATAGGTCATACGTATCCCTGAAGAATTCCATTTGTCGGTATAGAACTTCTAATATTTTTTCGCTCTGATCTCCTCGACCATTCAACTCATTCAAGTACCTTTTCACAATTCTACTTTGAAAGGAATTTTAATACCTGAAAAATAATTGCAATTACTGAGTTGTTTTTTCTTTTGTCATTAATTTCCTTGCACCAATTATAAATTTAAATGTTGAACAGACTTAAACTTTGTCCAACTCATCAAGACACAAAATTGAATCTACATCTTTTCAACTTCAAATTGGAAATAATTACTTTAAAATTTGAAAATGAAAAGGTAGCAAGCCGGGTATGATAAATCAATGTAGAAGTTTTTCATTTGTTATACATATTCGCCAGAAAATTAAAAAATGTCTATTGTCGATATATAGAAATATAATATTTTTGCTTAAAATGCCGTATATTAAGAAAAGGGAAGCTGATAATGTTAAGAAACAAATTTGTGCTATATATATAACCATGGCGAGGATTGGAGAGTGCTCGCAACAATATTGGGAGTGAAAACGACAACTTCATATAGGTGGGTTAATGAACAGAACGTCGCCGAAAAGCAACAAGTTGCGAATAGAAGAAGTAAAATTAGAAACGATAATCCTAATTTTACGGAGACAAATGTTGAATGAAGAAAATACAAGAATAAATTTAAAGCAAATGAAAGAGAAACTTATGCAGACTTATCAGATTAATGTCCCCTGGGATTTTGTGCGCAAATATTTAGATGGTATGCTTTTTACACTAAAGAATATTCGAAAGGTACCTGAAAACGCGAATAATGAAATTAATAAAAGAAAAACACGTCAATATGTTGAACAACTTATATAGCATATCAATCTGAAAATAGACCAATCATATACATGAATGAAATAAATTCCACACTTTTCATATCAAGGAACAAAGGACGATCCAGAAAAGGAAGTCGTTTCTAGGTATATTGCAGCAGCTTGTCGTGGTGCCAATGTTCATATGATAGGTTGCATATGTAACATGGGGCTTATACATCATGAAGTAAGAAGAGGAGCATTTAAAACAACGCAAGCGAATGAGTTCATACGCAATTGTCACCAGTCGTAATGGTAATTGATAATGCTCCGTGTCAAACGTCTATTGGAGATGTGTTTGTTGAAAGTGAATTTATCAATCATCGGTTATTAAGATTAGGTCCTTACAGTCCCATGTTAAACTCAATAGAACTTGCTTGGTTGGCTCTTAAGGCTTCTTTTAAACGAGATTTAGCAACTGAGATGCCACATATTCTAGCAAGTGAAATTAGGACAGATTTTACCCAAACCGAGTTTCGCCTACAAAGGATTGAAAATATTATACAACGCAATGTAACAAATTTATCTGTTGCAAAATTGTGCTAAATATGTTGCATATATTCAAAACTTCGTACCAGATGTTTTCAATTTAATCGATATGATTTTTTAATTTACTCTATATATACTAATAAATAAAATTTAATTGTGTTACATCGTGAGTTTTTATTTATTTCTTTTCCGATTTCAATCTGCTTATGTCCAATTCAAAAGCGATTATTTCCAATTTGAAGTTGAAAATGTATAGTAATTCTCATTGTCTGCAAATCTTCTTTTCGTCTCAGCTGTTATTATGTTTACAGTTTCATAATATTCTGAAATTGTCTCACACATCTCTTCAGATCTCAATTTCTTCCTGGACACATTTTATTATCGATATGGCATCCTTTAATCCCGTGTTTCGACCCTGTAAAGCCGCATCAGCTGGTTGCAGAACACATAATATTTGTTTGCTACTATCTTTGCCAATCGAACTTCCATATTTAACATAACACCTTTGATATCAACACATTTTGCAATACAATCACCATTGAATTTTCCATTTTTCATTTTATCTGGAGTCTTCCAAATCAAAGGATAATGTCGATTTCGATGAGACTTCAGTGCAACACCAGTGTTGCACTTTTTCTAGCAGTGCAACACTGAAAATTTTCGATGAGACAAATTTTATAGCAGAAGTGAAGCACTGACTTCCCCTACTTTGCACTGGATATTTTCTCCGTATTACAAATGCATATTCAAGTTGAATTGTCATCTGCTCTGTCAAACTGTACTGTCACGATTATTTGTGAAATTTTTAAGTTAAATGAATTAAAAGATTTTATTTATGTTATTTGCATAAAGTTTAAGAAGAAATTTCTTTCTTTATATCAATAAAGAACATTTATTACGTTTGACAGTTCCGTATATGTATCAGTGGCGTAACCACAGGGGGCTTTGGGTGTGCGTAGAACACGGGCCCATGGAATCTAAGGGCCCACGCTCCAGAGAAAAAACAATTATTTGCAGGCAAAGACACCCAAGGATAGAATGAGGAAAAATCCCTACATGTTTCTTGAATATTTATTTCAACTTTATAATTATTCTATAAAATTAAACAAAATCATCGCTAAAATCTAATTGATACTAATTGATACATTTTTTTGTTCAAAGCAAATTCATATCTCGCGCTTATAGGAAAGCAAAGGGTTCAATTATATTTCCGATATCCATTTCTTGCTTCTTTACTTTCGATGAAAAGTATAGCTAGGCTTGTCAACCTTACTTGGGCCATAATTTTTTATTATTTTTAGTTTAGTGAATGACAAAATTTCGTCTAATTTCTTTTTTTTTCGTATTTAACTTATAATATCTTCCACGACTCTGCCAGTTCTGCAACAGCTGTTCTAACTGAGTGAGAATCACTTCGCATTGATGATGTTTTATTGTATACGCATTTGTCAAACGATCATATGCTTTTTGCATGTCGAAACTCGAAGTTTCGAGTAATTGAGGTACGACATCACAATATGAAGTAAATTTTCTTTTCGAGTGCGTTTTCTAACAGAAGAATAATTTTAGTCAGCGCTTTCAAGATATCTTTAAAATGAAAACTTCAGGAAAATATCGCGTTGTTACGCGAAGATCATTGAGTAGGATACAAACGCTTCAGCGTATGATTTTCACTTTCGATGACAGACTTTAATAAGGCCCACCTCTTAATGCTGTGGCCGAAAAATGCTTAAACGGTTTCAGTCACAAAACTTATTTACTTCCAAAACTGAATTTACCGCATCATTAATAACCAAGTTCAGATTGTAGGCAGAACAGTGAATATATGCAGTTTTCGGTTGAATTTTAAGAATTCGTTCCATGTAAACCGTTGTAAGTGTTCCTCATATTAGCTGTACCATCGAATGCCTGACCGCAAAGTTTATCTAGACTTAAATCATTTCTTTCAGCAATTTTAAAATTTAGAAGTTTCTAGTGTTTCTGCTTTTTGATCGTCTGTTGTTACCAAACCTAAGAAAACTTTTTTAATTTCAATTTCCGGAAATGTGGTTTCACATTCTTTTGAGACCTTTACGAATCGAACCATTATGCTGACCTGGTCGATTTTAGATATGTTTTCTGTACTGTCAGTTATTATTGAGAAACCCGGATACCCATTAATTTCACTTGTTAAATTATTTTTCACTTTGTTTCGCAGAAGTTCCCTAATTTCATTTTGTATCTAAGAACTCAAAAATTTTATTTTTTTAGTGTCGTCTGCTAAGAGCTCGTTGAGAACTGGGTCATATTTTGCTAAGAATTGGACGATGTTTAAGAGATTTCTTGAATTCGCGTTCTTATTTTTGACACTTTCATTATGCTCTATAAATGGTAAATTACTAATGGCTAAAGTTAGAGTCACACTAAAGATTCTCTCGATCACTTTCGACCAGTAACCAGTCTCGTTGATGATATCCTGCTCAAGATCATTGTCGAGTATTCTTTTTACTTTTCGATTGAAGCACGTTATGACAAGCATCGATATGATTATGTGAATGTTTGTGTCTTTTAATACCCTCGGATACTTGACTCCGTTTTCTGATAGTTTTGTGTAATGTGACACATTGAAGCTTTTATTGCTGAGATCTATTTGAAAAAGTCCAGTCAGTTGACATGGTCCGTGCGGAATGATAAATCATTTATTTATTGTGGTTAAGGGATCTTGGAAATGTTCTTGGTCAGTAGGAATCTTAACTCTCACTTTGCGATGGCCATCTCAACAGCTGAATCTGCACTCTTATTTGACGAAACTGACGATTTTTTCATTTTATGTGATTCGTCCTGTTGAATATTGGAATCCCTCCAACACGTAGCATTGATTTTTTATTTGATTGATTTCGATAATAAATGAATGACTTCGCTTATATTTTCATTCCTCCATTCTTAAGTGGATTAATTCGTACTTAAGTAATCGCTCGCAGTGTGTAAAAATTGATTTTCTTAAATCCCGTAAATTTATAGTTAAATCAGGGATGCCTCAAGGAAGCCATCTTGGCCCGCTATTGTTAATTATTTATATAAATGATGCGGTTAAGATATTTTCTTTTACTAAATGTCTTTTGTACGCTGATGACCTAAAAATTGTCTTGCCAATTAGAAATCTGGTAGACTGTCTGCATCTTCAAATTGACCTAAATAAACTTCTGGCTTGATACTCGTTAAATGGTTTGGAACTCAATCCTAGCAAGTGTAAGAGCTTTAATCGTTGCATTAATCCTATTTTGTTCAATTACGTGATCAAAGACATTACGGTAGATAGGCCTACTGAGATTAATGATTTGGTATCATTTTTGATTACAAGTTAAACTGCTCTTTGCAATCAACATGCAAGGCGTTTAAAATGGTCGGATTCATTAAGCGTAACTGCACTGTTTTTTCAATACACTTATACTTTAAAGGCTTTTATGTTTCATTAGTCCGCTCCATATTGGAGTATTCCTCTGTAGCTTGGTGCTCTTATACTGCTCTACATAATAAACGCATTGGATCTATACAAAGATCATTTACTTGTTATGCTTTGCGCGGGCTTAACTGAGTAGCTGGCCTTCCTTCATAGGATCCCAGGTGCCAGTTACTTGGGCTCCAAACTTAGAGTCTCGTAGAAAGGCTTTTAGTATTATGTTTGTCAAAGATGTTTTCAGCTAGAACATTTGCTCACCCGAATTGATTGCATTATTCAAAATTTATGTGCCTGTTTTTTTTTTATTCCATCTAGAGATTTATTATATATTCCTTCTCATAGAACTTGTTACGGCCAGTATGAACCCATCACTGATTGCTCTCGAAATTTTAACGTTGTTTGTACTTTCATAGATCTTACTGAAGAACGTAGTATTTTCAGATATTCTGTACAGCAAATTTATCGATAAGGACATCTTTAGATATTCTTTAAATTTATTTTTTCTTATAGTATATATTGATATCCTTTTGTTAAGTTCCTTTTAGTGCTTAGTCTGTAGGAGCTGTTCTCTGTAGACTTTATAAACAAATATACGATCTCTCGAGTCGTCTGTTTTTCTGCAAATTCAGAATTTCTGCTTCTCACATATTACGTGTATTAGAGCTGCCTGAAATTCTTAGTTTGGGTGTTAAAAATGTAAATGCATTTAAAAATGTGGGTATAGTACAGGGGCCCAGATTGTATAATTGTATACGGGCCCGTAGAAACATAGTTACGCCACTGATATGTATATAATATCTACGTGTGTCCGCAAATAAAAGGAATATGGCAGAAATATGTTCGATGGACTTCAGTTCTCCCACCCAGTTCTCCGCTGCCAGAAAAAGTGCAACACTGAAATCGACATAATTTTCATATACGACTCTTGTAACAGCCGAATGTCCTGACCAAAAGCTGTCAAGTAGTCGACCAATTGTCTTACCATACATCCAATGCAGTAAGAGGTGGGAGGTAAGGGAAGTAGCGCAAAAATGGCCGAGTAGTGGCTGACTGGTCAGTGTTGCCGCTCACACAGACTTGTCGCGATGACTTTTATGACGTGACGTCGCGGCAGAATACGGGATAAATTGACAATTTTTAAGGTAGGGGACTGTGGTTTAAGGTAGAGCCAAAGTTAAGTTAATAATAAGTTAAGAAGTAGTCGAGATTTCCGAGTGTTTTACGTTTAAAATGTACACGGCAAGAAAAGGAAGAAAAAAGAAAAAAAATCAAACTCTCTTTAAAACTTTTATGAATAAAGATAAAAAAATGTGAAAGCGCAAATATGATGTAACGAAACAGAATGGCAAATGAATCATTTTCGTAAATAAATGAGAAGGAGCGGAGTTTAACGCTTTACTCTCATAAAATGTTTGGTGGCATGCTGTTGCTGTAATGGACACATATTGTTGTTGTAATCCAATGATATTTGAATAGCACGTGCTTTTGTTTACAATCGTTTTGCTCTTAAGAGATTAAGTGGGAGAAACTCATGCTGGATTCTCTGATATTTTCGGGAAAAATGAGCATTTTATTTGAAAGGAATTTTACATCTCCTTTCAGCATCTTGGCCAAAGCGAAATTTATCTTTTCTTTAAAATGGGAGGTAGTGTGACCCGAAGTACATTAATATGAATAGTTTGATAGGATTTTGAGGAATTCAATAAGATTTTGTCATTCGGGTAATACTACGTTCTCTCGATTTTTGTTTTTAACTCGTTGTCTCAGTTGTACTACAATAGTCCATAGCCAAGTTCTTTTCACCCATTAATGCAAAAGACAAAAGTATATGACATTATTTGTTTCAGTCTAAAAAGCACGAAAAATTTTCAATTTTGTTCGGCTGCTTCTTTTTTCTTCTTATTAGGTTATCTTTGGTAGGCCCTCCCTTAACTACGGCCCTGCCTTGCTTTTATAATTCTCGGCACGAAAGCTTACCAATGTATGATAAAATTGCACCAATGGATGCAGAAATTAAAGCAGGGATTGCAAGAAAAATCTGGAACAAATTAAATGCTTCCAATCTCGTGCTAAAAGACTGACTTTATTTACTCTTGATCGATCATTTTTTATACAAAATTTTGTTCACAGTTTAACTTAGAGAATACCTAAAGAAAGTTAGTGGGGACTATGCCTCACAAATTACATAAGAATTTCCAATCAATAACAAATAATAATTTTTTGAATTCCATGTTTGCTTGGTCATAAATTATGACGGTGTTATTTATAGGCACTAGGCTCAATGTTTTTTAGTAGTGCCTGACCCAAGCATTCTTTCATCAATTTTCTTTACTTTCCATTTTCTTCGATTCGTACTCTGGGTCATTATGCACGTGATGATTTATGAAGTGCGCTATGGTCAAATACTTGCAGGAATGCACTTTTGCTTGGAGGTATTTTTTTAGTTTTGTTTTACTAAAAATTTTATTGACTTCTTCCAAACAAGAACAACTCTGGAGTGTTTCGTTTACCTTCAAGAGTATCCATTTAAATTAGCTTATGTCCGTCCACATACGGGGGTAGTCGAAGGGGGTATGTCCATGGAATGCCGAAACTTACAAATCTGTGCTGGAGCCCCTGAACGGCAGAGAAAGAAGACTGAACCGGGATACCATTCTCAAGAATTGATCTAACAAAAGTACAGTAGAAGAGATTTGTTACATAAAACTCGTCGAGCTCCTGTGACCATCGTGTAACGAAACACAATGTCAAGCAAAAGTTGTGCATGACTCCCATGTTTTTGAGTTTGTCAAATCTCATTCGGAGCACTCAATGCTGAAATCGAAACACGGAGTTTGTCGTTTGCGAGAACTTACTGATGTTAAGGGCAAGTGAATTTATAGAGCACCATCTCTGAAAGTCGTCTACAAAAGAGATAATGCGAAGAATTATAGCATCGTCAGCATAACAAAAAAATTTCGTGTTAGTAATGAGCATAGATACATTATTGATGTAAATAATAAAAAGTAGTGAACCTAGATGGCTATCCTAAGGCACAACCGAGGTGTTAATTATGTCACGAAAAAGGACACATTGTGTATGACCAGAAAAATAAGAACTCAGGGAATCAATAAATAAGAGTGGAAACCCAAGAACAGATAGGTAGCTTATGAATAAGGACATTATAATTAATTTTGTCAAAACCTTTGGTGAAATCCGAAAAAACGCAATCCTTTTCTTTACTCGCTTCTGTGACGCAAACACAAAAATTGGAAAATTCCAATAAATTAGTTGTAGTGGAGTTTCCCCTTATAGAACCGTGCTGGAAAGAAGTCATAATGTTTACAGAGAAACTTGAGGCTCTTTACACATACAGCACAGATTAACATCGATAATTAATTATATCTCCCTGTTTCCTTTCTTGTGTAATGGAAAAATAAGAGATAGTTTCCTAGGTCTCGGAGAGATACCTCAACAAATAGATGAATTAAATATATGACAGAAAGGACAGAAACTAGAGACAAGCTGCGACTTTTGAGGAAGAATACAGGTATGCCATCAGGACCGCTCGTGAAACTATTAGCCAAATTTGAGATGTGCTTTAAGATGGTGGCTTCATCAATACAAGGTCTTTGGATTCAAGTGATGTAGGCGGAAGCTTCGTCAGATGAGTAAAATGTTAAACACTAATATATCCGTCAGAGGTGCTATTTAGAATTAACAAATCTCCAGAAATGCTTAGGCTTAGTACGCAGAGTTAACCTTATGTGATCCGAATAGCTATTATAAGAAGCATCTAGAGCAGCACCAATTGGTTTCATAATGTAGAATATAAAACATAGTCAAAATCGCTCCTTGAGGCTGAAAAGTCCACGAGCTATTAAATTTTGAATAAAGGAACACAACTGGCAATACATACAGATAAAATATCATAAAATGATTTAACAGCTTTGTCAATGTAAGGCTCATAAAGAATAATCGTCCAGACGCAGGCAAAAAGCCGATTTTTAAGTATAAAGAAATCAGCTTTCCTAAAATTGCTTGAATCATAAGAGAATATAGTTATAGGATAGAAATAAAAAAACTCCGTGAAGTGTCGGATGGTGATGAATCTCAGGAACCAGGGGACAGAAGCATCACTTAACTATAGTACTGCAGGAATTCGTGGATAATATTAGGTCCTGAATCCTGCCCAGATCATTCATCACTCTAACTGGACTTCGACAAGCCAGAAGAAGCCTTACATTCAACAAAGGTAATAAAATGTTGCGAGCATAAGCATAACATCAGTAATATTAACAACGCATGAGTTACGTTACCTCACCATAATACGCAAAGTACAGGAAATAGAGATTCAATAACAATATATCTAGGAAATATGAATAAAATCCAAATACAATCCTGATCTATCCATCCAACCTAATATCATATTTTCCCACATTTCTCCACTTACCTGTAAAACAAATAAAAAAAAGCAAAATAAGAAAAAGCTGAATTTAACGTGGGAACGATGATTAGGTAAGACCGACGTAGTTTTTTTCGAAACTACTTAATTAGGAAAGCTTCAGTGTGTATTGTGTTGGTTTACTCTGAAGAGGAACCAAATTTTGTAATAGTTAAAGATTATTATATAAATGTGTACATACATATAGTTTTGTGAATCCACCTCCAAAACATTTCAGTTTCTTATTTTACTCAATTTTTTTTTTATTGCTGTAAGAGGAAATCGTTTTAATTATTTATTGATGAAATTTATATAATACAGTTCAAATGAACGATTTTATGAAAAAAAAGATAAGGATGATTCGTTATGGTTATGTAGCCAAGCGTTCCTTGATCTCACTGACAGAACTAGTAAATTCTTACATTAAAAGAAAACAATAAAGGTGTACAAATGCGCTAGTTAGGGTTCCGTACCCAAAGGGTAACAACGGGAGCCCTATTACTAGGACTTCGCTGTCCGCCCGTCCTTCATCAGGTTATATATCATGAACCGTAATAGGTAGACAGTTGAAATTTTTACAGACTGTGTATTTCTATTGCCACTATAATAATAAAGAATAAAAATTAAATTAAATTAAAAATTCAAGGGGGGCCCCCATACAAGAAACGTGATTTTCGGCGTATTTTTCCTCGTTTTATTCTCATCCATTATTATTATCATAAGTAGGCATTTTTTTTTCAAATGACGCCTACTCTCATTTGAAAAAATAAATAAAAAGTACATAATTTTAAATTTTGTACGATGGTACGGAATCCTTCGTGCGCGAGTCCGACTCGCACTTGGCCGGCTTTTTTTCCTTTTATTTCTTATCGGTTTGTCGTAAGAAGGGTTAAAATAAAATAATTGTTTCACTTATTTAAGAATAATATTATTAGTAATACTTAATAACTCCACCCGTGGTTTTTTTGAGTGCACAGATTCTTCTTTCTATCAATTCATGTAAAGTAGTGATGGTATTCTGCCTTATATCTTTATACCAAACCTTTTCTATAGTTTTCTTGAGCTCTGTGATATTTTTGGGTTTTTTTCCCGGATTTTTGAGCCCATAATAGTCCACAGGTTTTCAATCGGATTTAGGTCTGGACTATTTCTGGGACACAATTTCTTTAAAATCTTTAATCTGTAAATACAGAACATGATATTCTGTTATACATCCCCACACCATAACAAAGGGCGAATGCTTAACAGTTGCTGCTATACATTCCTTCTTAAATCTTTCTCCTAGTTTCGGTGAACTATGACAGTTCCGTCTGGCCCAATCAAATTAAATTTTGATTCATCGGAGAAAACAATTATTATCCATTCACTTGATCCCCAATACTTTCGTTCTCGACCCCACTGAAGTCGCTCTGCTCTCATTTTGCTGGTTAAGAGAGGCGAAACTGTACTGTTCGAACAGTTAGTCTGCAAGAACTAGTCTTTTCTATTTCTGCCTTAATTTGTGACGCAGCTTTGAAAGGATCACGCACACTAATTTGTAGTATTTGCCTGTCGGCGTGAACCGTTGTTATCTTTTTCCCACCGCTTCCTTCTTTCCTAAAAATATTTCCAGTTTTTCTGAAATTTCTTCATAAATGCCCTTATTGGAGATTCCGGTCGTTTTCGCGTATTGCTAACTTTTTCTCACCAAAAGCTATAATTTTAGCCTTTTCTACCACAGTTAATTTCATTTTAACTTTATTGATGGAGAAAGAATAATTTGTTAAGAACTTTTATTTTCAACGATTCTAAATCCAATTTATAAATACAAGAAGAAAAAACAACCGCCTCGTCCGGGGTTTGAAACCGGCACCTTCCTCTTGCCGGACGACTGCTTTCTCTACCACTGAGCTAACGAGACAGGTGATTTTCCCTCTTGCATTTATCAATTTGTAACTAGCCTACTAAGCCACGTTTGCTTTCAGCTGGCATTAACCAGTAACGATGAAAGCGCACAAATAAATTGTAAATTCAATTTTTATTTATTTTTCCCGCGGACGGGAATCGAACCTACACTTGTTAGAATCGGTCAATGATGGAGAAAGATGAATTTTTTAAGAACTTTTATTTTTAACGATTCTAAATCATACCCCAGACGAGGCGGTTGTTTTTTCTTCTTGTATTTATTAATTTGATTTAGAATCGTTAAAAATAAAAGTTCTTAAAAAATTCTTCTTTCTCCATCATTGACCGATCCTAACAAGTGTAGGTTCGATTCCCGTCCGCGGGAAAAATAAATAAAAATTTCTCCAATGACCCTAACGTCACGAACGTTGCCTATTCCACTATGTAGCTAACAAAAATATACCTATCATTGAAAACTAGTGCAAGATAGATACTTCAGTCATTCTTAAAAAATTGGTAATTTAGTTAGAAAATAATTGTAAGAAAAATTAGTAGGAAAAAATATGATATATATTTTGTAATGTAGCTGCAAATGAACACTACAGCTATATTACTGCACTTTGGTGGGTTGGTGTAGCGGTGTGTTAAAATTGCAAGATATGGGTGCTTGTGTTTACTGCTACTTTATTGAGCAAATTCCTCAGTTACATTTAATGCTAGGTATGCTCTTAAGTCGATTCTATTTGTACTAATTCACAATATGCTTATTAATTTAATTATTTGTCTGCTGGTACGTATGCTTGAGGTGTCGTAGTATGACATGTACTCAATGTTATACCTCAGACGTAAACTGAATTTCACTTTTAGGTAAATGCATTGTAGTTTTAATAACTGTCCATTAATTCAAATTCCATGTTCATCACTCTAAAAAATTATTAAAACACATGAAACGTTCAAAATGCTAGGCTAGCATGAACTTAGCCGTTATGAGGAAAAACCTAAATCAAAAAATTGCTGCCATCAACAACATAGACTTCCAGTAAGGACGTCAAATACTTATCTGTAATTGATCACCAAAACCAAATTTTTTCACCACAGAACTTTCCTAAAACAACCTTTTTTTGTTTAGCATGAATAAGTGTACCACGGTACGTTTATATATGCTAAAAAATGTTCACTGAATTTTCACTTTGACCCTTGAAATCACGGTGATCTTAGTTGAAATTGCATGTACGATCACTATCAACTCAATTTCTTTAGAGATCACCTCCTTTTCATAGTGTCGGAGCCGCCATTTTGTCATAAGTTCAACGCGAAAAAATGTAAATTTCTTATATTTTTCATGCTTGATGGCCTTGTGCAATTATGTCAAAATATTCTAAATTATGCCAACTAATTTTTTTTTCATTATCCATGAATTCTCCTTATTGATTTACATAAATATTTTAAATTTTCTAAAAAATGTCAATATGGCGGCTCCCTACCATATTATGTCGGTTTCTGATATGGAACGTAAAATCTTTCTCCATTTCTTCTGTCTCATTTCCACCTTTTTCTCTTTCCCACTCATTATGGGAATTAATTTTACCTTTTTTCGAGAATATTGGCTTACCTGATGAATTTCGCACCTTTTATGCATCACCAACAGGTTGCGCGCAGTCAACTTAGGTAAACTTGATACTAGTAATCGCGGTTTTCCAGTGCGAAAGTGTTGTGTTTGTATGGTGCTTTTTGGCCAATTTAATGGAAATTATCCAGGTAAGTGTAGAATAGCTTTTGAAGTGTTAATTAATAGTTCTGGTATGAATAATTTCCATGACATATGCTAATTATGAGAAATTATTCATGTTGTGAAAGTGATTCTGAAATGTCAACAATGGCAAAAATGGTTGAATTTCATTAATTATTGTATATATGCATGTGGCGAATTCATGTAATTTGCATACTTTAACATGAATGCATATTTGTTGCCAAGAAATTCGTTTGTGGGTAGTTTTGCATGTAATTGCCTATTTTTGAGTTTTTTTTCTCTTGTAAGCTTTACTTAGGTTAATTGCATTGAACTAATTTACAATTATCTTTTCTTGTTTCAGATAACTCATGCAGTAGTAAGCGGTATCTGAGGTCATTGCATTAGAGGACTGACAGGGTATTAATGAATAACTCGTTAATCTAATTGTTAATGTTTTTTTTCTTTTTCAGTTGTGTTCAACAATACGATCGTTCAGTCTACAGTGGAAATTGTGTCTTTAATTTTTCGAAATCTATCCTGTGTTTTTGTTTTTTTTTTTTTGTGCCAATCCTAAAGGAAAAAGTTAATTGACACAGTCGGTAGGATCCTTCCCTAAAGAAAAAGGTCCAGTGATGGAATACAAAAATTTTTTTTCATACTAGTGACCGAGAATCAGAAACGAAGTAGTGCATTCATAGTTAGTTACTACGAAGAAACGAGATTCCTCGTCTACGTCTCTTATGAGAGATAATAGAGAAGCAGCCTTCAATTTAAGAAAAAACGAGTACAAGACGAAATGGCCAAGTAAGAAGACATCCAACACTTACAACAAGCCATCCAACAACTACAGAGATAACACCAAAGGGAAATTGCTGCCTTAAGACAACAAATCGCTCAACTAGGAGGACAAATGTTCCAGCTGATGGCTGATCAAGTCTTGAGCAAACTTCAACACATCAGAGCCTTCTACGACTATTCTATACAAGAATTCATTAGTGCTGTGGATAATGTTGGAGCTTTGTGCGGAAATAACGTAACTCATGCAGCCATCAATTCATAAGTATCCGCCGGGGACCTACTAGCCGAAATGTAAGCTATATCAACATACATTTTTCTATGCGGAAGCCTCAGGACGATACACAGAAGCTTAAAGATACCAAAGCTGGATGATCGTGCAAGGGATGCTACGACGAACAGCACACGAAACTCCAGCCTCAACAAGAGCAACAAACATGGAAGGGTGGCGAAATTATTAGTTATTCGGGGCACCAACAATTCGGCATCAGAAATACGACCACAAAGTCAGGTTTGAGTTAAATAGATCACATTGAAAAACGAGTCAGTCGAACCAATAAAAAGGCGAGTCGTCTTAAATCGAAGAGCAGTTAGGTTCGCGCAGTAGCAGAAGATCTCGCTCCTAAGTATGTACATAATATTAAACTAGACATTATACTAAAGAAAATGTATGATCAAACAGATCTAGCTGATTTTGGATTGTCTACAAATGTGTGCAAGGCTAGCGCTTTAAAATTTGGCCAGCTTGAACTCGGTACTTGGGCATATAAAAAGAAAAATTGTTGGAACGGATGAATGCCATAATAAATACGAGCTGAATAAAATCAAAGTTATTCTTAGAAAATTACTCCAAGAAAATAATGTACAAATTTCTAAAACTGAAGAATCATATAATTTGGTACTTGAAGGGGCAGCTGATAGGATGCTGTCATCTAAACAAATATCTGAACACAGTTGAACTATCCAGATAAAAAATGTTAATTCAGATGCCAATATGATCTACTACCTCAAAAATAACTTGAGAAATAAAATTGAACAGATGAAAGATAAAATTTGCTGACACGATCTGAACTAGTAAAATTAAAAGAGCGATCCATTCAAATGTTCAGCCTTATATATGGTCTGAACCGCCATTTTTTGTATGGAACCCGCAACCATATGCAAATTACTCATAATATTTTAACTCTCATTAGCGGTGAGGAATATTGGCATCTAACTTTTTCCATTCAAAAAACCTCCATCATTAATTAAATTCATCGAATAAAAATGATAATTCCAGATTTTGCTATAACATGGCGCAATTAAATTCATGTCGTCCAAGTTGAGAGAACTCGAAGTGGAACGTAAGTTTTGGCTATCTCACTTCCACTTACTTTCTCTTTTCTTCTCATTAGTTATCCTAGATAAGTAAATATCTTTTCATAGAGATATTTTAGCACGTTTTTAACGCCGCCATAGTATTTCTCGTTGAAAAATACTACGATTTCATGTGCCATATTTTGGCAGTATATTAATTCTGACAGTTCTGCGATATTTACAAATTTCATTTCGCGGTTTTATCGTGTATGATGAATCCAAGGTAAATTGTGCAAATTACGTTGTTCTTATTGCTTATTGTGTGTGTGTGTTTGTTTCATAAAAAAAATTTTCTTTTATATAATTGTGTACTCATAACTTGTGTTCAGATGAGATTTTCTTTGGTTGATTTTAGCGGAAAATCATCGCGGGAAGTAGTGTTTTTGTAAGAAATGGTTCCAGTAATGCATTGTCCTTGATTTTATTCTATTGTGAAATCCTCAATCTTGTGAAAACTCGATATTTGAGTAGTTTGCTTTCCCTTTTGACAACTGTCAAAGGGTGCAAATTTGTGTGAATTTTCCTTCAAATTGTTCGCGGGAAATTGTGTTTTAAAAGTTGATGTGTTCTATGACTCCTTTTCCATAGTTGGTGTAAATTTCAAGTAACAGACATTGAAATTTAGCTAATTATAACATAATTTCTATTTCACACAGTGTTGTTGTTGTTTTTTCATGTATGTGTTTATGTTTACTTTTGCATGGGGAAAGTTGGAAAACTTGTAGTTTTTCATATAAATTGTTTTTCTTAATCTATAAGTAATTCATTGTTAATTTATTTATTATTTATATTTATTTATTTATTATTTATAATGTATCCAGTCGAATTCCCCGGATTCGAATTTAAGTTAAGTAGATACTTCAAATTTGTTTGAATTTTTCTAATTCTTTTTTCTTTCTTTTCAGCTTCATTCATCGCTGAACAGACTGTGTTCTTCCAATGTATCAGAATTTGCAATTTATAGCAGATATTTACAATGCATTCCACTGCGTTGTTATTTCATTCCGATGCATGTTGCTTAAGGCCATATTACACTATGAGTGTTGCTCACGAGAGTTCTCTTATGAAATATACTTATGAAAAGTCATATGACGTCAAACTGACATGTGTACTTTGTTTACATCTTCACACCTTGAGTACCAATAGTCATATGAGTGAACGTCAACTGTCATGAAAGTAGCAATGGGAAACTCGACAAAAGTTTTTATTTACACAAGCATTTTGGGAATATTGGGTATTATTCGTCGTCTATATATCTCTCTTAGAGCAAAAAACGCCATAGCTCGTTTTATTACAATTACAAAGGCTTTAACAGCATTAAATTATTAGCTCTGGTAGTTGCTGATTACAATTTTCTGTATGTTGATGTGGGATGTAATGGCAGGACTAACGACGCTGGGGTTTATAATAACTGCACGTTATGCAGAGCTATTGAAGAAAACTTGTTAAATTTTTCTTCTTGGAGTCTTAGAAAAAGCCAAACTTAGTGTAACATATATCATCGTTGCAGACGATGCCTTCAGACTATCTTCAAGAACTCTAAAGCCTTATGGGCAGCGACCCACAACTGAAGAAAGGGTATTTAATTATCGCTTAAGCCGGGCACAGAGAGTCGTGGAAAATGCCTTCGGTATTTTGGCGAACAAATTTGAAATACTTCAAAAAGAAATAAATTTATGTGTGGAGAAAGCAAACGATCTAGTAATAGCTACTTGCAATTTGCACAACTATAATCGAAGAGAGGATGAAATGAAACACACTGCAGAAGTCGACGGAGAGAACACTTCTAGTATATTATTTTAAAAGGAAACTGGAGAAGTGATGTTTTCTTAAGAAAACTACAAAGAGCTTGTAATTAGAGGCAATATATCCTCAAGACTGTTCGCAATTTCATAAAAAGCATTATTCCTGGCATGTTTATTGGAATAAATACTATTAGTGCTGTCGTATATACAAGGATAAAGCTGCCATAACTCAGCCAACTTAAAAACAGCATCTTTGGTCCATTTAACCTAAAATTACATTTATATAGACTCAATGTTCTTATTAAATTATAAAAATACCTTATTTCCGATACTCATTCTGAAAAAATATCCTAATTTTGACAGTACATTTTTTAGGTTAACTCATAGCCCAACTCACAGCAAATTAGAACCATTTCTATTCCACTGAAACTCATGTCAGTTCAGAAAATGACGCTCAAATGAGTTTATTTTTCATCTTTACATTTTGATATCTGTCATTTTAGGGAACTCATGTGAGAACTCCCGTGAGCAACACTCATACCGTAATATGGCCTTTAAGCTCCAAAAATATTTCACACTCTTTCAGTTCAGATATTATCATGGATCTAATTAAAATTTATATGTACACAATTATTATAAACATTTTCTTTTCTTTTTTTCAAATTTCAACACGTATAATATTTTTCGAATGATATTATGTGTGTGACAAGCAAAAGATATAAAAAAAAAACATTAAAATTCAGACATTTAAATTTCTCCTACAGTTCTTGAAACTATCCTGACGATACGCTTGTATTACCTCATCAGGAGAAGGACCAACTAAGTTTTCAATAAAAGAAAATCTATGAAAGGATTGAAAATACAACGGACCAGTTTGCCCTTGCTCTTTTGTTTAAAAAAAAAAGTCCTATAAATATTTTGACACCCTTTGAAGTTTCATTCAAACCGGAAAAGTATAAATATTTGCTGAATTTTGAAAAATGTGTACCGACAATGAAAATTTTACTCCTAAAATGTTACCTCATTTCTTTATGATTCTATAAATTTACCATGAAAATGCTTTCTAAATTATAACTTGGAATCTGAGATTCTCTTTGTAATTCTCTGCGATAAAATAATTGGAGCAATTAAAAAAAAAACATAAAGAAAAGTTTTACATTATGAAAAAAATTCCGTAACATTTTCTCGTAACAAAGTAAGTATATAGAAAAAAATTTTAAAGAAAAGAATAAAACTTTTGCTTTTATATTACTTTTCTTAAAAATGTTCTTATTACTTCAAATGAATTTTAAATGACTTTGAAATATTTGTTTTAATTTCTTGTTTCGTTAACTGCGTAAGCAAAAGAAATGATACTCACGTTTTTTGTATAATTCTGCATTATCTCATCATTTCTGAAACTCATAATTACTTATTTATGCAGATGAAAATAAAGTCACTAGATGCCATAATGAAGTTGCAAATTATAGTCATCAGCACTTCTTAAGAGTAGAATAATTTCCGAATTTCCCTCCACCTTTCTTAATGAGTATACACATTACCTACATCTTGTGTTTTTTTGTTGCAGAGTCAGTTGCATGAGAAACATTTCTTGCACAGACAGAAATAATTCATTGTGGTATGGTAAATGTATAAATAAAATTTTTGAAATTCTAAGTAAATTAGATTGGAAAATTAAAGTAAAACAGAAAAGTATAAATGACGCATTGTTCTAGAAAGGTGTTATATATAAGCGGCTACCAATTCCCACAGAGTGTAAAAAATAGCCGAGGTAGATTGTGTTTTTTTTTCAAGTTTACTCAGTGGTCACGAATGATATAAAATTAGAACCCTTCTATATACCTTCAAATAAATTAAACGATACGTAACCCATGTTGACTTTTAAGTTAACGGAGTTCTTCACCTGAAAACACCTATGTGGATTAAATTAGATGAACCCTCAAAGGGTATCGATTTCGCCTAATTAAAATGTTTGTAAGTGTGGAGTTTGCTGAAGTTATACAAACATTTTTACTTTACTTTAATTTGCAACGCACTAAGCTGAATAATTTGGAAAATAAAAATAAAAACGAATTAAACTGTTATATATATATATTCTCATTTAAGGATAATATGGATTAGTAAGACTTTTTTCGAGATAAAACGGCTTTGTCGTCATGCAAAATGCATCATCATTTTAATTATGTTAACTAGAATATTGGGTATGTTATCCATCGGGGGCGGGTAGGGTTGTATTACTTTTTAAATATACAGAAAAATTATTAAATGTTTAAGGACATGTAGATGATGAAATCGCCAAGATATATCTTAGTTTATGATTCTCAGGTCCCTTTCGTGCTGGCAATGCCTTCCGATCGAATAGCTGCTAACAATTGAGTGAGGTCGAGGGAGGAAAAAGCAATTGTTGCGAGAAATAAGCAAGATTTGCTGAAGCTCCTCAACGATCTACTGTATCGTCTCCTAGGACACCTGCAGTGTCCTCTACCAGCTGTATAGTACTATCAGAAAGAACTTGAAGTGAACTCCCTTCGCCAGAATCTAGCAGATCGGAAGATGTTACTAAACGCCCAGCTACGAGCGATATGGTTTGGGAACATCAAAATGGTACAGTAATTGAAACGGACAACCAAAATTAAAAGATTTGCGTAGATCGATAGAATTGATTGAATGAAAAAGCTCATGGCTACTAGAATAGCAGCGTTTGTCGTGCAATCCAGCAGACCAAATACCGAAGTATGATACTTCAAGATGCCACAGGGTAAAACCATCTAGAATACTTCCCAAAGCCATGAAACAGAAATATATATGTATGCGTTGGGAGTCGACTCTCTAAAATCTTCTATATTGATACTTATGGAAAAGTGTCAAACATTGACTTTATATATGTTATAGAGCCTAAACTACTATCCATACAGGAAAATAGTCTGGTAGTAATTTACAGCTTAGTTCCTTACTTTCCCAAAGGTTACGCTTACTATATACATTACTTAACAAAATACTAAAATAGTTTTGATTACAAAGTAACCTTACAATTTTACGCTCAATACCTCTCAGCTGAGTGATAATTGCATGTGTATATGTGCAGCCGGAGTCCGAATCTGTAGGCAGCTACATTCGATATCATCAGCCCACGGCATCTCATGACGGCACAGCGCCATTGCAATGATTACTCAGCTGAAAATTTTTCTTTGAGTGATCGTAGTCATATGCTTAATATAAATGTTTTTAAATAATTTTGTTAGGAAAGGTACAAAAATTTTGTTTCGGTTCGGAAGATAAGAAAGCAAGCTTAAGATTATTAGAACACCATTTTTCTGTATAAATAGTAGTTTAGGGCGGAGGAGCTATTCAAATCAACCTTTTGTCAATTTTACATAAGAACACTGCAAATATTTTAGAATATTAAGACTCCGTTGGGGCTCTCATGTGGTAGTGAGGGAGTCTGTTCCATGGCTTGTGAAGTATTCCCGAGGGTTTTGCATGGACCAGTCATTTTTTGATTACGCAAAGGAAAGTGAAACCAAAGTGGGGGAATTGTAAAGCAATTTGCGACCTGAGATCATTCCACTATAGTAAATCTCAAGAAGTGCGAGTGCCAGGGTGTGGATACCGGAGTCCACTCTCACATCGCAAGCATTTCTGAAGATGCTGAGAGCCCGAAAGTAGTATAGTAGGAAATGCGGGATTTTCAAGATAATGGATCTCAAACCGACAGAAAGAAGTATCATTTTTCCAGCGTACTGCGGAATTTCTATAACATTCAGAGGAGGCACCTTCAGACTTCTGTGTGATTTTAACGCGGTTGAAGCAAACGTCTAAGGGCTTTCTTAGGAAGGTCCAAGGAAATGAAGGGTTAATTGAGGTAGGAAAAAATCACAAGGATTTGGAAATCTCCAAAAACTGTGGATTTCCACAAGAAAGGTGGGCGGCCAGAATAATAACAGTGGCTAGATTTCTACCGCCGTAATGTCAGCAACCTGACTACTACAGATGCAAGTGGTTCAAATCAACCAACACCATAGCAGATAAGCATCAGATATGCTCTTACCGAAACAACCTTGGGTCCGAAATTATGAATTATGGAAAACCCCATTTGTTAAATTAAGAATTTGTTTTCGTAAACTAACAAATTCGAAATTCAAAAATCTCCCGTGTGCTATGAACTAATGATTTTGGCAAGTTAGCGAATTCTTAATCTCCACTAGTTATTCAAGAATGGGACCACTGAATGGATTGAAGAGAGGTTAAGAATCCGATGATGACGGTGTTGTTGGAATGTAGGCCGCAACAAGTTCAATTGTTCACTCGCCAATCGGACGCTCTTACAGAGTTTAATATTGGCTCCAGCCCTCCTTGCCGAATTCATGCACTTCTTCCGCATACTCATTTAGGATCATCAACTAGTCCCATCTTGTGTAAAAGACCGCTGAGAAAAGAGTGACCAGTGAGAATTGAGACCAGAGTTGTCACGAGTGGCTTGTTTCATCCGAATAGCTTATTCGTTAAGTTCGCATTAGGCTTACCGCACAGTTCCTTCATAGTTCTGCCCGGAGAGTTATTTAAGCAAAAACAACTGTGAAGACGATCGGCCCAAATTTAAAGATTACAAGCAAGGTGTTTTGTTACAATCCCGATTTTATCGGTCCAAGATGGAACTTAGGGTGGTCTTAAACGCCAATACCAGTTTGGAGGCTATAAAGGGTTTTGAAAAAGTCTTCACAGCTACCTGGCTGTCCGAGCAGATGGCAATCTCCGTGTTGTCAGTGTCTGAGTTGAGGAGATACCTTTCCGCTTCCAGGGTGGCCTTATCTTCCGCCTGGAAAACAGTGAAATGGCTTTCAAGGTGTATGGCTATTTCCATATGAGACTCCGCGCAGATAACGCCTGCTCCGGTGTTTTCTTCAGATTTGCAGAGGCGTCCGTGTAGATAATAGGATTTGAAGGACAGAATGTGGTTCCCATTCTGCCCTAGATGGAACTTCCGAATTGGAATTGCTTTTCAGCATAGTCTCGAGGAATTGGTCGCTGTTCCTGTCGCTATCAGGTGCGACAGACTTTACAAATTCAAAGATGGATTCGTGTGAAACCCTTGTTCCAGTGTGAATCCAGCTCCGATTAAGATACATTCTCAGCGCTACTAAGGACGCGCCCGCCTTGATTTGTATTTCCACGGGGTGTATGTTGTGGATAACCTCAAGAGCCCGAGTACTGGTTGACCTGAGACTGCCACTTACACTGAGGAATTACAGTGTTTGAATATTTTGTTCCAATATCTTATGATGATTTGCGAAATCCATTGCTCCTGCCATATCACAGAACCGTAGATTGCGATGGATCGGATGATGCGAATCTTCCGCAGTTTGGGTTATCACTTTTTCTCTATAGCATCGTGAAAGCTTTGAGCTTTGCTCGATCTGTTCTCAAGGAGTGGTTTCCAGGTTAGCTTTTTATCTAAGATGATGCCTAAGAATCTTACGCTGTCCTTTAGCTGCAAACGTGTGGAGCCAATACAGATTCAATCTGGGAAATAAGCATGCTGATGTTGTGACAATCTGTTTCTGAGAAGGGAGCGCCTCAATTCCTATTCGCAGATGCACTCTAGCGTTTTGAGTTGGAAAGAAGTCAAACTTATTGGTCCACATGCCCTGGCAGTTGAGTAATAAACCCGTCCAGCCTTGCGAGTATCCTCAACGCGAACCTCTTGCTACAGCTTTAGTGTTTAGCCCATTTTGATAGATGCCCTAAAGAGAAGGAATAATCAATGAGTCAATCGAGTTTTGAAGAAGGGCTCGAAAAATTCAATCCTGGCCCTGCGAGTTGAAAGATTTGAACGAATTCACTATTCATTTTACCGATTCATCCGTGATGAAGGCCACGTCTTTATCCCCGGAAGCGGTTTCATACTGATAAGATTCGGTTCGTAGAAATGAAGAACCGTCATCAGGACCATCGGGGAAGTGTTCGTCTAACAAGATTTCCAAAGATTCCGCAAAGGAAGTATCCCCGTACTTCGTCAGAGTTTATGAGGAATTCGGATTGATTGGGTATCTTTGATAGAAATCTTTTGAGCCTTGACTTATTTACTTACCCCATCTATATTCTCAGAGAAGAGTTGCTACAGATTTTATTTTAGATCTTCGGATCGAATATTTATAAAAACGTAGAACGTTTTGGTAAGCCGACCATTCGTTTGCGTCATTTAATCTTCTGGCTTTGTTGTACAGCCTACATGTAATTCTACATCGATTACTTAGTCCCCCTTAGGACCCCTGATCCATTTCATCCCAATTTCTCAAACTCGTCAGTCGAAATCATGTAACCATACTACTCGTAACTTCTAAGAAATTTCAGCTTTGTTCCAGACAGTCATCTCAAAAGATACATCTACCTTTCGTGAGCAGCTTGTTAAACGGGACAACCCTATACAAAAGGCCTATGTATATGTATTCCATGAAATCTGGAGTAAGACAACTATAAAAACAAATCTACATATATCAAGATCTAAACATACCACCATTCACACTCCTTCGAATCCTAGGATAAAAACAAACAAAAAACGGCTTATGTTTGAAAAATATTTCTGGCAAAAAAATAAAACGAGGAATGAAAATAGACGTTGGGTAACAAGCTGTTTAGCTTGGAGAAATCCCTTGTGACCAGACATTTTTACTAATTCTAAACATGATTTGTTTCCAACTCCAACACGAAGGCTCGAGTACACATGTGTATGTATATATTAAGGATTTAATAAATTTGGGCACTTGCGAAAGCCAACGAAAACACGTTCTTCGTATTTAGTTCAAACTAAATTAAAAAGTTAACTTATTCGGGTTTTTTCATTTACACAAATAAAATCTCTTAAACCGGGACCGCTCAACCGGGATTTATTTTTATTTTCGTAATTAGTACTAAATAATGCAAGATATGAACAGAAGCAGCAGTGAAAATGTGTTAGAGATATACATATATATGTTCCGCAACGACCATCTTGAGTCCTTACTACTTTAAAGGAAAGCTCTCAGTATAATGCTACTAGCTGTCGTCAACTAAAAGCAACAATAATGTTCAAAATTCCGCAGAAATTATAATACAGCAGGGTACATTTGAAAACTGTATTTGCATAATTACTGATAGAGGATAGTACAGAGAAGTTAATTAAGTACCTTAGAATAACTATGAAAGTGCCTACAAGAGGTAATGGCAAGTAAAGGGCGCTGAATATAAAGAATTCTATTCTGTCAAAATTGTCTGTTTAAAGTGAAGTAATGAAGTCATACTAGCAAATAACTAAGCCACGGATAAATAATAGTTACAACAAAACATGAGAGCCACATTTTCAATTCCTAATTAATGCTAAGAAAGCCTCAACTTAAATGAAATAATAAGCCAGGAATTATTGAGATTATCTGAGCAACAGCAGGACGACAAACGAAACTAAAACGAAAAAAACCAAATATTTTCTGCGGCATTAGGTTTGGCAGTGATTTTAGTATACACTATCATTGTAAATACCCGCCGTGTAGTTAATTTATTTGGGTTGGCTCTGGTTTTCATGGAATCCCAATTGGTGCAATCATTATGAGACCCTTCGATATCTTTAAGGTTGTTAAACCTTCTTGACGACTCGACGATAAACCGACAGTTTAGGTAGCTACAGCCAAGTATAGGTAAATGTAAAATATCATTTACGATAGAGTAATTACAAAGGATAGAGGAAACCGACAGTTCAAAATAGCCGCAATTCTCGAGAATATGCTTTAAGGTCAGATGTAGGATAGATTACAGATTAGATGACAGATTTGCCACCTCCAGGTTTAAATGCAGTATAGTTAGAGTAGAATATAATAGGGTAAGGACAATACCAACGGACAGCAGTTTTAAGACTTACCTGAGAATAAATCAGGCGTCGAAATATAGAACCAAGGAAGTTTGATTTGGAATCTTGAGTTCACGATAGCTAGGTGGTAAGTCGCATTCGGGTGGGTCTTTAAGTTGCATGCAATCAAGAAAATTTTTGAATCATCTTACAATTTTGTTTTTTGATTTAGGAAAACATGAGTTTTTCCCGCAAACTTTGTGTTAATGACGCCGACAGCTTTTACTACATATATGTTAAATATTGTCAACATCGAAGAAACATTGACGATTTCGTAAAACAAACTTGCCAAGCATATTTTGGAAACAGCTTAGACAGCAGAATAAATATTGGGTGCCGCATAAAGTACATATGTAAAACTTGTGTGGAGTTTCTCTGATACTAGATGCAAAAGACTTAAATTTTGAGGTCCGAGCCGATGAATTAGAATGAGCCAAGGAATCATCTTGATGATTGCTTCTTTTATGCAGTAGTAAATGTGAAAGGTATGAAAGGGTACAAAACGCGCACGTAGGATTATCCTAATATACAATCGGGTAAAGCACCAATACCTAACAGTGAAGATTTTCCAGCACCAATATTTACTACATTATCAATAAATTCCTCTGATGATATTAAAATGTTAGTCACTCAAAATTAAAGCAATAGTGAAAATGAATTTGAAAAATGTAGACCTACATTTCAGGGTTTTTCTCAAGGTGAACTCAATGACTTAATCCGTGATTTAAAGTTATCAAAGAAATCAGCTGAAATTCTTGCGTCCAGACTTAAGCCAGGCGTAAAACTAATATCTTACTGAATTAGAGAGGAAAAAATTCTTCGTTCTAATGAAACAGTTCGTCAAAGCCTTAATTAAGAGTGGCAATTGTTTTAAATATATTTACCATACATCTCCTGGCCTTAGTATGGAAAAATTAAAAGAAGACATCTTTGATGGTCCACAAATCCATACCCTTATAAATTGTATTGTGATTGTAATTTTACAAGCCACAAGACTCAGATAATATCTGATGCCTGGACAAGCTTTGTATCAGTTATCAAAAAATTTTTGGGGAAATAGTTTGTAAAATTGGTGGGTAATATGAGTGTCAAACTACATTTTTTAAATAGTTATTTGGACAAATTCCCTGACAACCTTGGCGATTACAGTGAAACGCAAGGAAAGCGATTCCACCAGGACATGAGGATAATGGAGGAAAGGTACGAAAGGTGGTGAAATAACCAAATGATGGCGGACTATTGCTGGACCATACAAAGGGATTGTTCTGGCCAAAAATACATGGATTATCATATAGAAAACTAATTATTTTTGTATTTTCTATTTTCATGTAATTTATGCCTGAAATACCATTTATAATTTTTATTTGAAAATAAAGGTCTCAATATATATTATTACGTGCCACAAAGTGACACAAGCGACATCTGTTGGAAATGGAAGCAAATTTAGGCTATTGACATTTTAGTAAACCTTGGGTTTGCAAAACGGAATATTATGGAAGGTTCTAGTAAAATTTGTAGAGTATAAATACGGCGCTACTCACATCCAGGAGGCGGAGTATTATGACAGTGAAGTGAACGAAGTAAACTATTTGGATTGCGATAATTAGAAGTATAGTACTAGCGATAACTATAAAGAGTTGATTTGATAATTATTTGTCAATTGTGACGGTCAACAGTAAAGTTAAATAAAGAAAGAACTTTTGAATTATATCTGAAATATTGTGTTTTAAATAACGAACTAAAGCCACGCTCGTAACAATATTTAATATATTTTTTATATCCTTATCTTATTATATGTAGGTTATTGTTATCTGAAAAACTAGAGCCAATTTAGCAAATCTGATATTATTTTCATATTTAGCGGACTAAAATTACTCCAAATCGGCTCTCAAGCCCCGTGCCGTAGAATCACTGTTCCCCAGTGTAATCGATAGGTGGGAGCGTAAACAAGGTTTTTCCGCCCAGAAGGTGAATAGAGCAGGAGGTGATAGTACTCACCTAGATGAACAAAAAATTTATGGCAGAGAAGGGGGGGGGGAGCATATCAACCGTTTAGAAGTTACAAGGTGATTAAGAAAAAATCCAGGTTTTCACAAAACACCCTATATCTTAAAAAGTACAAGGCGTGCGGTCACAATTAAGAGCTCATTGTATGCAGAGCTTCATGGACTTTCCAACGACTGCTCATCCAGCCCGGTACTCCTCTCTCATCAATGTTTTGTAAAAGCTAGCTTTTTTTCTTAATCACCCTGTAACTCCTAAATGGTTGATATGCCCCCCCCCCCCCCCCCCCCCCGTCATACAATTTTTTTTTGACTGCGCTATTGACCTCCTAGGCGGAACCCCCCGTACTAAATTTGTACCAGGGCCAAACATTGGTCCAAAATAACTAGGACTCTACTGAGTCACACGGAAAGTTGAAAATCTTGAAAGACTGCTAACAACAGTAATAGAATAAGTGAAGCCATTCTTTGAGTATTTTTTGTTTGTTTTATCGAAAAAAAAGTCATTCCGACGACTAATATTTTAAACAAAAAACGAATTTATGCAATAAAAAACAAAACCAGAACTAATGAATTAAACTGAAACGTATTAGATACTAAGTTTGAAGAAGCAAAATGAACACAAAAATCTCTGATACCTTTTGTAGAAAAAGCTTATGAAATAGTTAATCGAAAGATTTTGGAAGCATCGCAAGAAGAAGAATCTGTGTAATGCTTTGAAAATATTTGCGAAGGATTACATTAGATACTAAGATGATAGCTAAATATTCGACCGGTGTAGGATTTAGTAGACTTATGAACACCATCAAATCTAAGCCAACAAAGTCAAGAAGTGTAAATGCAACATAAACGTATGTATGTTCCATTCTGAAATTCTTCACTTCTAGTTCGGTAGGGGTGATGTAAATTCAATTCAGTTTTATCATTTAGTGCCCTACAAATAAACCCTCCTACATACATATGAACCTTATAGGACCATCAGTGCAATCGAACAGTTAAATATACGTTTTAAATAGAAGCTGTACCCATCAAAAGCATTGACACTGCCACCGTCATCCAAGCATATATGCGGAATAGTATTTAAATGTAGAGTGTACTAAAACCCTTGAGAAATACTTCCCAAACAATGAAACAGACTCTTTCATTAATACATTGTATCGGAGTTTCGGTGGGATGACTGCAGATAGCTCGTTGGGCCAGGGTTTCTTAGAAATGAAACTCCTTCAGTTACAATACAAATAAAAATAATTCTTCATTTAACAAAAAAGCCAACCAGTTACACAACTAACTTAATCTAGTTCTATTTATCGCCTATACTAGAGACTATGTAGTGGTAAGGGGAACTTCACACGGCTTACCACTATGAGAATAATTCTGGACTTAACACTAAAGAGCCTAGTTCTTGCAAATTCAATATACACCACTCTAGATCTATCTATCGGTTATTTGCTGGGTATGGAGACTATATAGTGATAATTGGACTTCACACGGCTTACCACTATAATAATAACTCTGTACTTAACGCTATGATAATCTGAGAGGGTGACGAGGTGACGTACCAAGAGAATACTTGCGGAGGCGGGATATTTCACACAGATCTCGCTATTTTTGGGAGAGGTACGGGGATTTCTCACACGACGTACCTATGTTTTAGTTCTAATACACTTGGGTAGGGGGATACAATGGATGGTACGGGGATTTCTCACACGACATACCAGGGAAATATTAAGGCGGGATAGTTCACGCTAACCTTAACACAACGGATTAGGACGGATGGTACGGGGAATAATCACACGGCGTACCAAGTAATTATTGAGAAAATGCACGGGGATTACTCACACGGCATGCTTGGTTTTCACTAGTGCGGGAATTTCACGCTTCAGTAAAATGGTTTGATCACCTAATTTGTCGATCTGGCTGACCAGACTGATTTCTGTGGGCGATTAGCATGCTTTATATAGCCGGGGGTCAGAGCTTCTCAGTGGCTGAGTGCCTGATGCTTCTACTGGTGTGAGTACAAAAAGCTTTCAAGCTCTTTTGAAAAGCTTTTCTTGTACTTGACTAGCACATGTGCTGGCGTGCTGATCATGCAGCGCGTGGCTATGGCAGCTTTGTTTGCATGCCCCAGTGGTTTGCTTACTTGAACTTATGTTCAAGTTTTAATTAAATAACCCAGTGGCGGGCAAAAATAATTTAATTCGGTTTCAAATTTGTAACTTCGTTACAACATTATAGCACCAACTTAGTCCTCACGTTCCAAATTATTGGCACTGTTCTAATGTGATACTGACAAAAGTTTGATTTGAATAGGTCATGTGCCGTTAACTGCTATTCATACAGAGAAATAGCCTTCTGATAACTTTAAGCTTGCTTTCTTATATCTTTCTTAGCAAAACAATTTAAAAATAATTATCTTAACCGAACGACTACGATTCCCCAAAATAAAAGCGATTTGATCCAATTAGATGAATTCGAATGAATCTGACTATGGAATTTATTGAGTAAGGTTTATTGGTAAAGTTCCTTTTTAATCAAAACTAATTTGTAATTTTTTTTAAGTAAGGTATACAGTAAGTGTAGCCTTCGGTTAGGTAAGGGGCTAAGATTCAGGCGCGAATTCAAGAATTATTAAAAATATTTATTTAATTGAGTTATTTGAAAAAGTATAAATAATTCAATTTCAAAAAATTATACAAAATATTTTCATACCAAAAGTTTAAAAAAAAAACAGAAAAATTTAATTCAATGAATATTTATTGTAATCACGCCTGTGTATAGGTACTTCTCAGAATTTTAGTTGGGGTAATCATCAAAAAAACATATTTAAATACTTAAAAACAAAATATTTTTTTCACGTAGTACACAAATAATTGAATAGAATTTAAAATAGAAGACAAGATAAATTAAGGTATAAAAATCCTTATCGCAAAATTTTTACGGCAAGTTGACGCGTGTTAATGTGTCTAACATCTGACATATATATATCTACATAAGCATGCAATTGTGGCATTAAAATTGCTGCAAGCAAATGGGACAAGTATCTTCAATAAATTTCAGTCTGTTAGATGAGAAATCTACTTCGTATAATTTCTACTTGGTTTATCTATGTGCTGCCACGCAAAATATGGGAACAATCACCCAATTTGAAAAGTGCAATGAGAAATCTTGCCATATATAATTCACACTTACTTTTTATAAAATTGGCAATTGGTGTGACCGCCATTATTGAACTTCTATGGTATGCGATCAGAGATAACCATACTGATACAGACCTCTCTGATCGCTGGGTCGAAAAGTTCAATAATTTTTTTTGCACTTAAATGCATTTTGTAATTTTTTTGAAATTATTTTCAATAAATTTCGGTCTGTTAGACGAGAAATCTACTTCGTAAGTTCTTTATATTGCTCTCATATTAAAGTATAATAAAATAGGTGGAAATTTTTGAGCAATGTCCTTTATGTGCCTAATTTCGTTCAAAGAAAAGCAAACAAAAATTGCATTGTTTTTACTAGAAGTTTAATGCAGACTTAGTTTTAAAGAGTGTTAAATTTTTAAACTATACTTAACTTAAAACCGAACCAAAAATTATGCTTAATTTCATTTACAAATTTTGTTTCTTGTAGATTCGCTATTAGTTTTAGTACTTGAAAGATTTTGGTGTCCTAAATATATGCAAACTCGTACAAATTTTTTGAAGAATGAATGCTTTTATTAAATCGAACGATGTTTGATGAACTTTTGGTGCTGTTAACTAAAAAAGAAGTGATTTGCTCATAGATCAATATTGGTGGTACGCTAGATAAAACCCGGTGAATATAGACACCCTTCTATTTTGAAATTATGCAAATTAGATTTGTTAAGTGCTTTTCCACATTTATTTCTGGAAAATTTGGTCGGGCCGTAGATTTATACATTCCGAAGACCTCCTCAGTACATTAAAAACAACTGAAACTGTCTGTTTTCCCAATATACGTGAAAAATTTGTAATTCTAACAATTTTGATATGGAAACTCTATGAAGAAGTTGCCCGATTTTGTCTATTTTATAAACAAAATTTTGTATGGCAACCTTATGAAGAATTGCTGCAATTTCGTCATGATTGGTTGATCAGGTTGATCTTATTTTTTGCACACAATATCTACACAACTTTAACGTACTGGGTTAACGCGTTCTCAAGGTATCGTTGTATACCCTATAAGATATTATTTTATCAATAAAATTTCAACCCGAGTATTTATTTAAAAAAGCATCAGCAAAGTCAATCCAATTAATTTGGTATGACAATGGATAAATTAATACGTATACATGCCGGTTTGAAAGTGAGGATCGACTTGCTTCTATTTTTTGTATTTTTATAAGTTGCAGTAAATGTTTTTGTTTGCCTGGCGCGAATCAGAGCTCCACCCTTGGATTCTATCGCTTCCTTTTTCGCGAACATCCTATCCATTCATCCTTTCCTCCATTCATTCTCCTCAGCCAAATCAGTAATATAGTAATCCCTCATTCACCCCTACTAGTGAACCATCTGAACATCACATGTATCCATTCCATCTATATACCCTATCCATTGTTTCTTCCCCTCGAATAATTTTATCCATCCATCCATATCCGTCTATTTCGTTTAATCCATCCCATCTAATCCACCTAGCAATCTTATCTGTTCATTCATCCCAGATATCGATCCCATCCAAGTTTCGAATGTATCCCATCTATCTAATCATCTCAATCATCTAGTAAGTATCAAACCATTAATCCGTGTAGCCGGTAATCCATAAGGCTAGTGGCATCAGCATGAAAAAAAATACAATGTAAACACTAAGCTGATCAACCAGCTCACAAGCACGTGGCGGTAGAAAAAGTTGAATGACTTCCAACTTTTGTGCTATTAGATCAAGCTGATGCAAATTTAAAAATGGCTTTGACTGATAACTGGAGAGAGAAAGAGACATAATTTACTAGGCACACCATCACAGAAGTTCAAATAAATCAGATACTTGTGAACCAGCGCTAATTAATATGCATAAGTATCAACTGGCCTATATGAAAGAACATATAAGAAATATTATTTAAATGTTATATAAATGCTGAAATACGTAATCGTTTTTTGTAAATTGAAACACTGTACTTACAATTGTACTTTTATTTTGCAATAAGATGATGAAAAACTGGTTTTCGGTACCATTTTTCCAATGCTGCGTTGCGAGTAGCGGCAATCAAGGTCGCAAACTCGAAATATTAATGAGGACACCAAACTGTATAATTATACCAAATTAG
Source organism: Dioctria linearis (assembly GCA_963930735.1). Classification (NCBI taxonomy): domain Eukaryota; kingdom Metazoa; phylum Arthropoda; class Insecta; order Diptera; family Asilidae; genus Dioctria; species Dioctria linearis. The sequence goes on from OZ005741.1 coordinate 242,035,617, forward strand.
AACTCTCTTAGACCTTTTGTGGTGAAAGCCCCGTTATATGTCTTTAGGCTCTATAATATAAATATTATATCAATCTCTAGTCACTTTTCCATAAGAATCAATATAAAACATTTTAGAGAATCGGACTAGCACGCACACATGTGGATTTCTGTTTCCTGGCTTGGGAAGTATTTCCCGATGTTGTTTTCTCAATCAATTCCAAAGTTATTTTTCATTTAAATATGTACTATATAAATATATATATTCAGTAGCAAATCGGAGGCCCTATTCCTGAATAACGAAGGCAGATTCCGTTTACGTTAAGCTGTCAAAACCATTCGAAATGAATGTGCATGTGGTATTCTTGAAATCCATATTCGTTATTTTCGTATTCAAACCATTCGTTATATCACGAATTCGTAAAAACCATTCGTAATACAAATTTAATAGGCCTCCGGGTCTATTGAGATAATTTTTAAATAAAATAAGGAATCAAAAGTAAAATAATCCTTACCTTTACTGGAGATGACGATGCTAACCATTGCTGAAATAAATCAGAAGTAACCGATGCTCTCTTAGAACTTCTCTGAGGCTTTTTTCCATCTACAAAATCATACAATCTGGATATGACTTCAGGTGGAGCTCTCTCGGTTAGCCATTTTTCAAATGCTTCAGGTTTTTCTTCGAATAACTTTGCCACTTCATCGACATCACTCGATGAATTAGGGTCAGTTGCAGCAGAAAAATATGATGGTCCTTGAATACCTGCATCCTGTGACAAACGGTAATTTGTTTTCGTAACAACTGTTGATAATTCATTCAATTGGTTCCTTTCACTTGATGCAAATTTTTCAATCTCTATTCTTTGAGAATTTCTATTTGAATCCTCAATACTCTGTTCCACGAATACAGGTAGAGGAACTTTATTGAGGACACCATTGTGTTGACTATCAGACTTATCTATATTAGTAACGTTTGGATTCTGAATCTCTTGACTTGATAACTTATCCAAAGTTTTTCTATTTTCGGCTCCACCTGTTATGGTCACCGAAGTGTTTTCTGTCATTTTGACACCCCCACATTATATGGATAAATGTAACTGGTGAAAAGGGACCACTTACATCGTATGGACTCTCCAAAAATTTTAATGTTTTTCTGTCTGTGTTGCTGAGAAAGAAATTCTTTTCGTCCGTATAGCTTCTGTCATGAATGTGTCTCCTTAGATTATTTTAACACTATTACAGTGTGTTTGTCGTATCCAGATGATCTCTTAGCTGTTTCGTTCCCATCCTGAAATAATCAATATCTGTGTTAAATAGTCCGTAAAATTATAAGGAGCTGTGCTCTTATATGTATACGATGGTTAACTACTGAAAGGAATGAATGAATAGGATAAAAATAAGGAATGCCTCATACCATGAAAAGAGTATAATACATTTCAATTAGGTTCCACATTTGGTTGAATAGGCCTTTTGTTGAAAAGCCCCCTCCATTTGACTCTTAAATAATGAATACTTTAAAGAAAATGGATTCTATAAGAGAGCTTGTTTTCTCTGTTGGGGATTTGTTTTACTGAATTGAACATTCATGAAAATATTCTACATTTACATTTTCACAAAATTTATGGTTGCTGTGAAATGATCGTCCTTATTGAATAAACAATAGACTGGAGAGAGGCCTTTATAGTTTTGACTTACATTAGGGAAGAGCTAAGAGGTTTTGTTATCCACTTGATGTGCCTATTTAAATACGGACAGAATTTAGATAACGTACAAACAAAAGGGTAGAAAACGATGTATGCCAGAAATATACCCTCCGAACTTTCCGTAACGAATGAAGAACAGATGAATTTTCAAATTTTCATTGTTCTTATAATAATAGAGGCTTTAGTCAAGTACATTAAATTTTACTATAAATTTGTTTTTTCCAAATTTAAATAAAAGTACCTACTGAATGAACGTAAATATTGGATAAATTGAAGTAATTTTGTATTTATATTCCTACCTTAGATGAAATTATTGGATATATTAAGATTGCCACACTGAAAAAAAACAAGTTAAAAAGATCATCTAATCTGGATTAGTTGATTTCCTTTTAGGTGAAAAATACATAAATGTTAACAAATCATCTAATATGATTCTGCAAATTTACAACTGTAGGCGAACTTAAAATTCCTGAAACTGAAGGAAAATAGGAAATTCATCTACAAAGGCAATTTTTCACTTACTTCAATATATGTATGTACAAAACGAGTAAAAATCGTTATTTTATCTAATGTAGGAAGTAATTTTACAATTCTTTATAGGAAAATATAAATTTTGGAAATTGTCTACATTAATAACAAGTCCACATGAGTCATGAGGCAAAATCTGCAAAATTAGTAGCTGATTTTCCTATAAATTCGTTGTCATACATTTAGGTAAAACGTAAATTTCTCAAATCCCGAATGTCTAAAACAACTTAAAAGAATTTCCCAGAATAACACAAGCTCGAGATATGTGTGTAGATGTTTCACCTATTTCCCTGGTAGCCAACGCTCATCAATGATTAGTTTACAAAATTTTTGTACCGGTGCGAGCAGCGGCTAATATATTAACTAACATAACTTTTAAGGCAACTGAGTATACATTATGTGGTTGTATGGCAAGTAACTTTTTTACTGAGCTCCTCGATGAGTTTCTGCGCCAACTCATCTATCAGCTCATCAATAAATTAGTATGGATACTAATCTGTATGTATAATACCATGTAATGAACGAGTGAAAAGGAGATAAATGTTTTTGCGCAGTCATTGAATTGCGAACTATATAAATGAGTTTAGTCCCGGTGCTAGAACAAAACTCATCATTACATTCATCTAACCATCATGAGTTCATCAGTGCGCTCATGATGATTGGTCTACCAGGGTTGTTTCGATATTTTAACTACATCATTGAAAAAGGGTAGAAAAAACATCTACTTTCGTAGTTGTAGTAAAGAGGAAGTAGTTCTCTGTGTAAATGATTTAGGTGCTGTTTATAGAATAAATAGAAAATTCGTCTACTAATATGTGCGATCTCAAGAGTATGTACTAATTTAGATTGGAATAAATACACGCAGTTTTTAGTACTGCGGTTTCATTCGTGTTTTCGCAGTGACATAAAGAAGTGGTTAGTTTCTTTTGTAAGAATTATGCATTGAATTTTAAAATACATTCTCTGCTATTCGGAAAAGTAAATGTGGGTGACCTTGTGGAGAGTTGGACTTCTCGAGCTTAACTCCTAGTTTTCGTGATAACTATAGTTTTACTCTGCTATTTTATACCGATCTATGTAAATATGAGCATTTCCTTAGAAAAAGGTGTACTGGACTACGAAGCTCTCCAAAATCTTACAAGCGAAGACTTAAAAATTTAGTTTACGCATCAAATTTCGAACAAGGTTATTGGAGAAGTGATAAGGTTAGTTTTGTATTCTATTATGTCTGGGATATCTCACAGTAAATTAAGAAGCACTTTGTTAATAACTTATAATTACAATTTTCCCGTATAACATTTGAAAAAAAAAATCATATTTTTTTATTGATAACCGCGTGGGTTACAAAAAAAAAATAAAAGGACTAACATATTATAACTTTTGAGTATTTTGATAATATCCTAGAAGTGTTCGTAAATACATAACCGTATTTAGTTGAACTTGGCATTTTTATTAGACAGTTCTGCAGTAGGAAGATATATTCGCCAAATTATAAAGAATAAGGTGTTTGTTAAAAGTGCACTGACAACAACTATGCGTCCTTACCTGTGATTATTGGGTTAACTCCGGAAAACGAATTACACCGAAGAATTATAGGAGTGCTGGAGAAGAAATTAAGGCCATGTTTTCAAAAGAAGAAATTAATTAATTATCGAAATCGATTAAAAAAAAAACTACGCGGTCGCAAAAAACAGCTTGAATCGTGACAGGAGAAATAGAGATTCAGCTCCGATTTAAACTCCGGAAGTGAGTCTCTACTGTTATTGGTAATATACTACGTAAATATTACAAATGGTCTCCTGTTTGCATCTTATATATTGTTTATTTTTTTAGATTAGTCATATCAAAGTGGCAACCTACATATTCTTTAAGACTATTTGAAGTAACAAATAACAATATAAATCTTTTGGAGAGGAGACCAACATCTTGAAACATTAGACACGAGCATCTCTAGTAAGTTCCTTTATAATTTTTTTTCTTCCAGTTCTTGTTTAATTTTACAAATAAATCTAAATCTAACTTATAGCTTTAATTTTCATTTTAGGTATTTATGCAAATGTTTTAGAATATATAAAAAAGAGATACTTTTTCATTAGAAAAGAAGTTTTAATGAAACGGTTCGATCGCCATTATAATTGGTACGTTATTTGTTGTGCTTAACTCTAGTAATATATAAAATTTACCACTACATCAGATTCTGTTAGCTAATAAGGATAGTGTGGTCAGATTAAAGCCGCCAATAATATAGTTACTATTTTTTCCTGACTTTTTACTATCTACATATAGAAGTGCATAAGTTTATTTTGATTAATTGAAAAGTATTATACAAGGTGATTCAGATCAAGATACCTTCCGGTATACCACGCGATTCGTTGAGGTAAGCTGATCAAAAAATTGTTCCACATACAACTTTAGGTTCGAAGAATCGATATTTCGAGAACGGAATATTAGAGAAGATTCTAAACGATTTCTATAGTATTAATATGTACCGCCAGAAGGCAGTCTTATCTGAGACAGTGAAGTGATAATTAGAAGTACAGTACTAGCGATAATTAAAGTGTGATTGTTTGTAAATTTGTAAAATCAAATAGTATAATTAAATAAAAGAAGAGCCTGTGAGCTATATCTGAAATTTTGTGTTTTAAATAACGAACTAAAGCCGCGTCGTAACAATATTTATATATTGAAATAATAACACTCTATTGTGCTAAGAAACTGAAGCAGAGCATCAAATAATAGGGCCAGGGGCGGGGTTATGCCTATACCTATGTGGAAGCCATATCAAAAGGAGTGTAGTAGAAAAAAAGCGATTTGAGTTGGAGCTTTGAGTCATACATATTTTACTCAATTTGTCCCCAATGAAGCAGTAAAAAACTATGGATAGCCTAATTGAACTGGGGATTAGTCGTGAAAGTTGCCCAGTATAGCTCAATTTGATGCGCAATCGAAGTAATACTTTACAAAGATATTATTCAATCGGAAGTGGTGCAAAAATTTGGATTATTATAGTACAATATACAGGAAATCACTAATAGAAAAATATTCTCCAAGCAGCGAGGAAACAAACCGCGTGCCCTAGAAAACGGCTCACAGAAACTCCGCAAACACAATCAAGAACAAATAAAAGAGCTAGAATTAGTTTAAGACCAACTCTTATGATACCCTCGATGAATGCCCATATGTAATTTCGTATGGTCACATCTGTGGAAGTTTGATTGTTGAAGTGGTTTTTCGCATATATTTCTAGAATGCTTCATCGGAGAGTAAAAATTATTACAATCAATTTTATAATTAGCTGCACGTCGAAAATTCGTCTATGCTGACATATCATATACGAACCAATAAAAGTTGGGTTAGGTTTGTCTTAAATGTAAACAAACGGAACATGAAGTATGGAACGAAAAGGTACTTTCTTCACAGTTCGGAACGAAAGTTTGCCTCTCATATGGAAAAACATAAGCATGTATTTTAATCAAAACAAATTTTTGTTGGTTTAGGGCAAAATTTGTGTTTTTCGGTTTAGTGTTTTCATTTGTTGATGTGTAAACGGGCGTAGTATACCCTATAAGTTCATCATCTAGGGTACAATAATTTATCCAACGAACTTTTTAACTGGATCTATGTACATTTTGGGTTCAGCGCACATTCTATTGGAATTCCATTAGTCGATAGCACATAATTTGACCAGTCTGTTCCTATCTTTTGATTTTAGCATTCGAACAGGTACCTCATCTGTATCATGCTAATTGAGTTACACTAATCATATCTAACTTTTTTCATGTGTGACTATTGAGCACGTGGTATTCCATGCTGCCCTAAAGCACTGCAGTGGGACTCTTCTTTACCCGTTAACATCTTTGTTTTTAAACTTTTACTAGGTGTTTAAGCCATCTAATTAACTTACCTTGCATTCCATATAAAAGCAAGCCTCTGAATTTCATTTCAACTAGATAACGTCTATGCATCTTATTTTGCTTGCATTCCTTAAGAATGCAAGCTTCTCAAATTTAACTTCAAGGAGAAAATATTTTCTGCCGGTTTCCATGAAAATGTGAGCATTTCTTATCGCGGTTTCAAATATCCGTGCATGAATGAGAGTTTCGTCATGAGAATATTCACATTTTTTCGTGTGAACAGGCATATGAAATTCTAGAGTTTTAAAATTTTTCTCACTAGATTTAAGGTAAAAAATTTGTTAACTTTGCATATTATTATAAATTGCAAATTTTAGATAAATGTTTTTAAGACTTTGACGAACAACTGAGTGGTATTTTTCTCACCCAACATTGGCGACCGTGACAGGACTCTAGTTGAATGTTTCAACAGTTCCTGACTATACATCAGCCATCAAATCAAGTCATAATTTAAATTCTTTAATAAAGGTACTTAAGATGGCTACATTTGCAGAACTTTCTAAAAACCAGCAGACCGTTGGAGATGAGCTGCAGAAAGCTTATACTAACTACAAGAAGGAGTCTAAGAATAGGAAGAGTCTGGATAAGCTGCAGTCCCGATTAGAAACAATCTCTAAAGTATGGGAACAGTTCCGCAGCCGGCACTCACAACTGATGGATGCTATTGAAGTCAACGAAGATCATCCCTACCTGGTAAATGACTACTTCAACAAAATAAAGCCCATATTCGAAGACTACATAAAAAGGCTTCAAGACGATATTAAAGGCATTGAACGTACTCAAGAGGGAACCAGCCAAATTGGTCCAAAGGCAAACCAGGAAACTCGTTCAGAGGGCTTCACCTTCAAAGTCAAAGATTCAGAACTCTCCAAGAGGATTTGCTTGCAAGAGGCAACAATTTCTGATCTAGAAAGGCTTCTTGCAAGCATTGACTTTGAGAAGAATATTCAACACTCAAGGGCCTACTACCAGCATAAAATGAAGTCAATCAATGAATATTGGACCAACATCGCCTCATTAGACAGACAATTATTAGTAGAGGCTAGAGGCGGCCTACAACAGGAACCTGATTAGGAAGGCGGAAGATCATTACCATAACGTAGCCATCTTCCTACAAGAGAAGATAGACGAGTATGGCAACACTCTGTTGACCCCGACAAACAATGTAAAGCTGCCAAAAATCACACTTCCAATATTTGATGGAAACCAAATCAGATGAAAACAGTTTATGGATTTGTTTCCTCAACTCATCCACAATCAGCCACTTGGTTCAGCAGAGAAGATGTACTATTTGAAGGCCAACCTAACAGGTGAACCAAATCGTTTGATCAGACATCTTCAAGCCACAGAAGAAAATTATGCCACAGCATGGCAGATTTTAGTGGACAGATACGACAATCAGAGAAAAATAATAACGACTCTACTTAATGAGCTTCTTACTAAGCCGAACCTAACAGTGGAATCAAGCAATGGAATAAGAAAACTCCATGATACCAGCAAAGAGTGTCTGTTAGCGCTTAGCAACATAAGTATAAACACAGATACCTGGGGTCCAATTCTATTACATCTACTACTGCAGAAATTGGATAAGGAATCTCGAAGATTGTATGAGCAATCGCTCCAAAATCCGCGAGACATCCCAACAATGAGCGAATTCTTTAAGTTTCTGGAATCAAGGTTCCAAATGTTGGAGGCAGTTCACTTTAAGGAAGATAGAAAGAAGTCTACCATCTTCACGGCATCTGCTCAATCACTTCAGTGTCCAATTTGCAAGGCTGACCATCCCATATACAACTGTAAAAAATTCCTCCAGATGTCTACAGAAGGTCGGAATCAGACTGTTAAGCAGCAGCTACTATGTCGAAATTGTCTTAAGGCTAGCCATAGTACCAAGGATTGTCATTCGCGTGGCTGTACGAAATGCAATGGACGCCACAACACGTTGATTCATGATGATAACATACAAAAACAGTAAACTCGCAATACTTCACTACATAGAAGAGCCAAAGGGGCTAACCAGTCTTCAACTCAAACAACGCATGGAACACCCTACACGCCGCAGTCATCATCAAATCAAAATCAGTTAAATGCAAGCCTTAACGCATCTTCAAGGTCTTGTGTTCTACTAGCTACAGCTGTAGTAAACGTAGTAAATTCATCAGAAACTCTTATACCTTGTAGAGTGCTATTGGATTCAGGCTCACAATTGCATTTCGTCTGTGAACGTATAGTTCAAACATTGGGACTGAAACGAAGCAAGGTAGTCTCCCATTCAGCGGTATTGGAGGCATCGAGACGACTGCAAAACATGAAACAAGACTAATAATCAAGTCTAGAGCAACTAACTTCTCCACAAACGTTACCGCCATAATCTTACCAAGAATAAGTCTATGTCAGCCGTCCGGATATATTGACGTAGAAAGTCGGAATATCCCAAGTAACATTCAGCTAGCAGATCCAGCATTTTTCAAGCCCCAGGAGGTTGATATGCTGATAGGAGCCGAACTCTATTTCCAACTGCTTCAGTCGGGACAAATAAGAATTGCTGAAGGATCGCTCATCCTCCAAAACAGTTATCTTGGATGGATAATTGCAGGAAGAGTTCCAGAAGTAACAAACTATGCATATAATTGTAATATAGCAACTCAACCTTCCTTGACTGCACTGGAAAAACAAGTTAAGCAGTTTTAAATGGAGCAACATGGTACCCCTTCTAAACGAATGACTAAAGAAGAGCATGAATGTGAACAGCATTTTCAAGAAAACTTCCAGCACTCTTCAGAGGGCAAGTTTATCGTAAGACTTCCGTTTCGCGAGCAACCTAGTCTTCTTGGAGCGTCGCTGGATATGGCCATCAAGCGGTTCCTTACCTTAGAACGCAAACTAGTAAGGAACCCCCCTTTGAAGAAAGAATATAGTGACTTCATACACGAATACGAATCCCTGAGCCACATGCAGTCAATCTCGAAGAACGATATACCTGCCACACACTACTATCTACCGCATCATTGCGTCTTCAAACCAGAAAGTTCCACCACCAAATTAAGAGTCGTTTTTGACGCCTCAGCTAAAACGACTTCAGGAACTTCATTGAATGACTTATTAATGGTCGTACCAACAGTGCAGAGTGATTTATTCTCGATACTACTGAGATTCAGAATGCACAGATATATGCTCACTGCCGATATCAACAAAATGTTTAGGCAAATCGAGCTAAATCCAAGAGACAGGCAGTTTCAGCTCATCATCTGGCGGGACAACAGGGCAGATCCATTACAATTCTATCAACTAAACACAGTGACTTATGGAATGGGATCAGCACCATTTCTCGCAACTAGATGTCTGAAACAACTTGCCCTCGAAGCAAATGACACGACACCTCAAGCAGCAAACGTCTTGCAAAATGATACCTATGTCGATGACATCCTAACAGGCTCTAATTCTGTGCAATCAATTCTGGATTTGAAGAATCAGTTGATCACACTATTAAAAACAGGGAACTTTGAACTGAGAAAATTCTGTTCCAATCACCCCAATATTCTACGAGACATTCCAGAAGAACATAAGGAAAGAATGCTTATTATTCATGAAAATGAGGTCATCAAGGCATTAGGAATGATCTGGCAACCACATGATGACAACTTTCAATATCGAGCGATAGCCGAGGATACTGATAAGTTTAGTAAACGTACGATACTATCTGACGTCGTCAGAATTTTTGATCCTTTAGGGTTAATCGGGCCGGTTACTGTTCTAGGTAAACTATTCATCCAAGAACTCTGGAAGGAAGGGCTATCATGGGATGACGAACTGCCGGTATCATCTCGTGAAAAGTGGCGAAATTTTAAGAAAGATTTATCTGCTCTAAATTCCCTGAAGATACCATGACACATACAGTTTGCATGCGCAGTCGACATCCAATTGCACTCCTTTTCAGATAGCAGTGAGTCAGTGTATGGAGCTTGCTGTTATGTGCGATCAACAAACCAAATTGGTCAAACTCGGGTGAGATTACTATGCGCAAAATCCAGACTCGCCCCTCTGCAAACAGTTACATTAGCAAGGTTAGAACTCTGTGCGGCGGAGCTAATGGCGGAGCTCGTAGACCGGGTACTTCAGTGCCTTCCCACTGGCATTTCAAAGGTTTATTATTACACGGACTCCACTACAGTTCTATCTTGGATATCATCACCATCGTATACCTGGAGTACATATCTGGCGAATCGAGTAGCAAAAATACAAAATCTGACGCAAATTGAACAGTGGAAACACATCGAGGGTTCCAATAATCCAGCAGATATAATATCACGGGGCATGCTACCAGACGCTCTGGCCCAATCTACCTTATGGTTTAGGGGACCGAGCTTTCTTACCAGCCGGGAAGAAGAGTGGCCGAAATCAACATTTGAGCCATCAACGGAGGTTCCTGAACTTAGAACCAGGAAGTCAGTACTATCAGCTGAGACAGTCAACGAAAATTGCTCTGACCTCCTTACCTCAATCAATCACAAAAACTCATTTACGAAACTACAAAGAATTATTGCATATTGCATTAGGTTTAAACAAAATTGCAACGTGGCTAATGGAATCAGAACGAGCGGAGCTCCAACTGTAACGGAATTGGACATAGCCTTAAATGTTATTTTAAGACAAATCCAACAATCAGCATTCGCGAAGGAGCTTAGAATTCTGCAGTCAAACAAAGAATTGGATGACAAGAGCCCTCTGCAAGCATTGAGCGTCTACATAGATGAAGCAACCAATTTAATTAAAGTCGTAGGTCGATTGCGTCACGCCGATTTAGAAGAAGAAGCAAAAAATCAAATATTATTACCCAAGAATGAATTTGTTGAAATGTTGTTCGCTCATCTACACCAAAGCCATATGCATGCCGGGCCACAGATACTCCTGGCCATAGTAAGACAAAGGTTTTGGGTCATAGATGGTAGACGAATTGCACGAAAAATTGTTCATGACTGTATACGTTGTTTCCGCTTTAAGCCAATAACCATCAATCAAATCATGGGAAACCTTCCGGAAGAAAGAATTAGACCATCTCGCCCATTTCACACGACAGGATTTGATTTTTGCGGACCGATCTACACATATTACAAATTAAGAGGAAGTAGATCAACTAAAACATATATCGCCGTCTTTGTATGCTTTTCAACAAAGGCCGTTCATCTGGAGTTGGTGAGCGATTTAAGCAGTTTGTCTTTCTTGAACTGCTTAAAGAGATTCATTTCACGCAGAGGGCTTTGCGCCAAGATCTTTTGTGACAATGCTACCAATTTTGTAGGTGCAAGGTCAGAGTTAAAGGAACTACAAGAGTTGTACAACTCACAACAAGTACAATCGATCATCTCCCAATTATGCGCAGAGAACCACATTGAATGGAAACCAATCCCCCCAAGATCACCTCATTTTGGAGGGCTGTGGGAGGCAGCGGTAAAGACTGCTAAAACTCATCTTCTACGACAGGTTGGAAATTCCCATCTCACCTATGAAGAACTGCATACGATTATCACCCAAATCGAGGCTATCATGAACTCAAGACCCTTAACGCCCATGTCGTCAGATCCGAATGACCTTGAGGCACTAACACCCGGACATTTTCTAGTCGGCTCACCTTTAACCTCATTCGCTGAACCCGATGTCAGTGAAGAAAATATTGGCAGACTAAGTCGATTCCAGAGGTTGCAGCATATTCAACAAACTTTCTGGAAACGTTGGTCATTGGAATACATTCAAGAACTACAGACGAAGCAAAAATGGAAGAAACCCACACCAGATATTCAAAGGGGAACGCTTGTGCTTATAAAGGAACAAAACATGCCGCCATTGAAATGGCTAATGGGGAGGTTGCTCGAAACCCATGAAGGGTCAGATAAACGCACTAGAGTGGCAACCCTAAAAACAGCTAATGGTGAGTTGAAACGAGCTGTTCACAACTTATGTCCATTGCCAATAGAAGAATCAGCTACCAGTCTTCACAAGGTCACCGAAAACCAAACAGAGGTATCTTCACCTTTATTATCAACTGGAGCCACAGACAAACCTGCATCTGTATTATCAACTCAATCCATAATTAAGAATCCCTATAGCTCTCGGGTATAACCACGTTAAACCACCATTCAAGTTTCCGAAAACTAAACCATCGCATCATCCAAATAAGGGAAAATTCTTACCAATACGACAGTGGGGAAGACCTTCTTCCTTGATATCTCAAACGCACGATATTAAGACCTGCCATGACTCAGCTTCTAATAAATATGAAGAACGAATCGAAGCCCCAAGACCCAAACGACAAAAGAGATCAGGAGCCTCAGGACTCAGCATGACTTTGGCATTACTCTTGTTATCGTCCTTAATTATCCCACTGAGGGCGCACCCACAAGAACTTGTTGAAGTGACAGAATTTACCAATCATCCAGGTGTATTCTTCGAAGCATTAGGCAAGCTTAATTTAGTAACCGATGAATGGAACCTCATGGTGTTTTACGATCTAAAAATTACTGGAAAGAATTGCACAGTTTACAGCAAACAATGCACAAACTGGAAGAATTGTGTCACAGAAAACTAGTTCATGGCATATGCGAACAAATTGTTGACCAATTGCAACACCAGCTACAGATCCTCCAACATAACAATGCGCTCCTCGTATCAACAACTAACCAAAGACCGAACCGAACAATAAAAAGATCACCTTTGGACATTGTGGGCACCATCGCCAACAAGCTATTTGGCGTGGTTGACCAGGAATACGCCACAAAGCTTGAGGCTATTATCAATAATGTGAGAGACAATGAAGATCACTTATTGGCACTGGTACGGAATCAAACATCAGTTATAGATTCAACTCTGAATATCATTAAAAGGGACGAAGATCACATTAACAAACAACTAGGAGAATTCGAAAGGTGCCTGAATAAATTACTGGAAACCCAACAAATAACAAGCGAAATCGTAAGCGAAGAAAGGATCTTACAAGCCTTCAACGCCCTAGCTATTCATGCTCATTTGATAGTACCCAATTATCATAAAACGCAAACAGCTCTTATTGACGTACTAACGGATACACATAACGGGAAACTCAACCCACTCATTCTAACACCAAATCAATTGAAGCAAGAATTGCACAACATTTTGAAAAACTTACCTCCCAACACTATAGTACCTCAGCAGTATGACGAGAGCAAACTACTACAGCTCTACCATCTCATGACTGTTAAAGGAAGAGTGACCATGACGAATGTTGTGTTCAACATACAGCTCCCTCTTCTAAACAGCGAAGAGTACGAAATTTACCACATTGTTCCCGTTCCAACGTTGCAAGCAAGCACATATATATCGGTGCAACCTGAAACTGAATATCTTGTTGTAAGTCTGCACAAGGACAGTTACTATTCATTAAGTGATGAAGACTTTTCAAGCTGCATTACGTTAGATAACTCTCAATACCTTTGCCACCAAAGACAGGCAATATTCAATAAAGATTCAGGAATGTACCAGTGCGAAATATCGTTCTTTAACAACGGAGGACAGTTGTCATACACTTGTCGAACAATAAGGACAAAGGCATCTCCTTGGTGGCTACGGTTACATAATCCAAATCATTGGCTGTATTCCTTGCCAACTGAAACAACCGTTAACATAGTTTGTGATTCCAAGGTCTATCAAAGAACTCTTCGCCGAGAAGGGATATTAAGGCTCAAGTCAGCATGCAGCATACGTCAAAGGGAAATTACGATCAACTCCCACAAGGCATATTCATCAGAACATAGCTCCTCCTTTGTGCCTTCTTTCAATCTAAATGAGACTTACTTGAATATATCACGACATGAAGATCAGATCAATTACATCAATAACACGGATATTGCCAGACTGAAGAAGGACATCAATTACATCAAGAGTCGAGAAGCATTTCCCAGGACAATCAGCGCTCATGATACTCATCATTACACCGTTGGGAACCTGGCATTAATAATTGCAATCGCTTGCATTATTATCTGGTCCATCTTAAATTGCAAGACAAGATGTTCGTGTTGTAAATTTAAACGTACCAATGAGACCAACCCAAACGGATTGGGTGACTTCAATATATCCCTCTAAATGAACTACATTGAGAACTACAAGTCCTCAAGAGGGGGAGGATGTTTAAGCCATCTAATTAACTTACCTTGCATTCCATATAAAAGCAAGCCTCTGAATTTCATTTCAACTAGATAACGTCTATGCATCTTATTTTGCTTGCATTTCTTAAGAATGCAAGCTTCTCAAATTTAACTTCAAGTAGAAAATATTTTGTGCCGGTTCCCATGAAAATGTGAGCATTTCTTATCGCGGTTTCAAATATCCGTGCATGAATGAGAGTCTCGTCATGAGAATATTCACATTTTTTCGTGTGAACAGGCATATGAAATTCTAGAGTTTTAATATTTTTCTCACTAGATTTAAGGTAGAAAATTTGTTAACTTTGCATATTTTTATTACAAATTGCAAATTTTAAATAAATGTTTTTAAGTCTTTGACGAACAACTGAGTGGTATTTTTCTCACCCAACACTAGGATTGGGAAAATTCCCAAAGTTGTGGAAGAAATCGTTTATTCTCTAGCGATGAAACTTTCATCCTAAAATTTCCTTGTATTACCAATCTATTTTAGGCTATCGCGGTGTTCTGTAGGATAGCTCCTCAGAGCTCCCGCACTTCATTTTATTTATTAATGAAGATTTCTATGTGCATGCAAAGTAACTACCTCTGACTTTTTAAACTAAAAGTTCATAACTATAAAGAGCCTATTTCACAAACAGACGCGATTCTTCGAGTATTGACTATGTTATGAATGGGTTTCTACTTTGTCAAAATTCTTAACATATGTGACTTCAGTGCATTTGTTGATTCCAAACCCAATTTTATCTACCACACATGTCTATTAGTAAGCTCCGAAAAGGAACATCCACACTACTAAGCCCTTACTTAACACTGTTCTTAGACTCATGCATGCAAATGTAATTTTAAATTTATTTCATCTTATATCATATAATGAGTGACAAAAGTTCTTGCACCTACATACTTGTAGCCAACTGAATGCAGTGGCGGGTCCAGCTAAGACCACTGAAAAAAAAATTCAAACAGATCTTCTGAAGTTTTCCTAACAAAATCTATTCTACTGCCCTTATTGTAAAAAATGTAAAATTATTGGAAGCGTTCCAATTTGATAGCCCTTATGGCTAGCGGTTCAGGCTTCGCTCTACTATAAGTTGTGCCTGAAGTCCTATAGTGAAAACAGGAAGTGCTGATACCTGTAAAACTCATTCATGTATATGAGAGCGTTTCTTCTCGGGGTGTTTGAAGCAAGGCAGAGCTTATTCGGGTAGAAGCGATGAAAGGTTTGTTTTAATTGAAAACAGCTGCCAATTGATGAGTCTTCGATGTAAAAACGGCTTGTTCGAATATTATCGCCGGTTCAAAGCAAATATTTAAAGAAACAATTAGAGCTAGTATTTGGAGAACAAACAAATCATTATATATATATTTTTTTATTATTTCGCAAATTGCAATAGTTTTACTAGAATACTTAGCTCAAACATTAAATAAAAATAAGTGATTGATCGGTCTGTTTTACTTCGGGAGATGTTGATGAATGCACATTAGAAGTTATTCCTACAGCAGGTGTCAACAAAAGCAAAATCGCTCTTGGCTTAACGATAAGTTCAACAAAGTAATAAACGCGAAAGAGTCTGCTTTTCGCGCCTGTCAATTGCATTCATTTCCAGAATTGAAACAAGACTGCACAGACCACCTGCAAGTCCGTTATCTGGAGAGAAATTTTTAATTTTATCAAAATGTTAGAACTAAAAATCTTGGCAAGCCTCAGCGATAGCAAAGGCTTCAGGTATCTGGTCAAAACCATCAGCAATTCCTCTATACCTTGTTGTTGACTCCCGGATTAAGTTAATATTTTGGCTGCTAGATGCACTTCAAATTCTCGTTTTCCATTCACTTCACAGACACCTATCTTGCATCTTCCGTATGGATGTATACAAGAGCCAATAAACATCCGTACGTGAGATGTGTTCAAGGTCCTTAAGGAGATCAACGTCTCTAAAGCCGCAGGTCCTGATGGTTTTCCCTCCTGTTAATTAAAAGCTGTGCCTCATCCTTGGCTTAACCTCTGCGGAAACTATTCTACTTATCTTATTCGACAGGAAAATTTCCAACTGCTTGGAAAATAGATCACGTTCAGTCTATTCCCAAGAAAGGAGAGGGCAGCAATCCCTCATATTATCGCCTAACTGCAATCACTGCAATTCTTTCAAATGTTGTTTAATCTATTATTAGCTCCAAATTACTTAAGTATCTAGAAACCAAACAACTCATGATCGCCAAAATGACTTCCGGAATGAACACTCATCTGGAGACTTGGTGACTTTTCTCATGGAACTTAAACTTAAAGCACTTGGTCACTCCCCTCCTCTTCTATTTTAGATTGAAAGTTTTTTATCTGATCGCCTAATACCAGTTGTACTAGATCCCGTTTCACTACAGCCTCACCCCTTAAATGCCAATGTCCCCAGGGCTCTATTATCTCTCCATACCCTCTTGGCGACTACTGATGGAATGCTACATCTCTCAAACCAGATTGCATGATTAGATCATTGATTAACGACCCTGGTAATATTCTAGCTTGGGGTAAAGCTGTTCCATCTCTTTAAAACAAAATCATAGCTTTACACTTCCAATTCTTTCGATGGAGCACTGATTAACGGCATACTGTCTTTATACATTCTTGGCATTAATATTTCCCGTAAGTTAAGCTGGACAGATCACATCTTCTCTGTTGTCAAAGAAGCATCGAAATGTCTTGGATTTCTAAGAAGATGTAAGAAATATTTGAGCCCATCGAATCTAGCACTCCTCTACAAGTCCTACATTAGACCTACACAGTAAAAAATAATTCCCTAAAGTGAGTGGCAACAATTTGTGCCACACAGGTTAGGCATTTGTCGATAAGATTACGGAAAGCTCCACCTGGAAAAACTACGATTAGGTTTTTATACCTAAAATGTAGATAGGTTTTTCTCCCTCAAATATAGGGAATTTTGATTTGTCCCCCTAAAATGTAGGGAATTTTCATATTTATTTTTTATGTTTTTCCCTACATTTTAGGGAATATTCCCTAAAATGTAGGGAGCATTCCCTAAAATACAGGGAATTTTAAATTGTTGTTTTTTCCCCTAAAATGTAGGGACTATTCCCTAAAATTTAGAGAATATTCCCTAAAATGTAGGGAATAGGTGATGGCACCGCACCACTCTCCCTCCACCATAGGTGAAGGTGATAGAAGACCACCCATTTTAAAAAACATAAGTAAAGATAGAGATTACTCTATAGGATTTTTTACCGGGTTAAACTTATATTTGCTGAAGAAGGAGCTTTTTTGGATTCTCCGGTATATAGGAAAAGCTAAAAAATGTTTTTAATTTGTTATTTCATTACACAACTCGTTATACTTTGGGTGACAAGTTTCAAGTCTTGGTTTGACTCATCAACAGGTCCCAAATAGCGAAATTGAGTGACTTGAAAAACAAATGAAAAAATTAGAACAAAGAAAAGAAATGAAAAAATTGAGAAAAATAGAAAAAAAATTGTTATTACAAAATTTAAATTTTTTTTAAAAAAAACCAGATTCATTCGAAACGAATCGAACCTGTATACGCCCGCAGTGGACTGAAAAAAGAAAAAAAGAAAAAGGAAGAAGAAGAAGCGTTTCTTCTTTTTTTTCTTCTTTTTCAGCCCACTGCGGGCGAATACAGGTTCGATTCGTTTCGAATGAATCTGCTTTTTTTAATTTTTAAAATTTTTTTAATAAAAAAAATTTGTTTTCTATTGTGCTCAATTTTTTCATTTTTTCATTTCTTTTCTTTGTTCTAATTTTTTCATTTGTTTTTCAAGTCACTCAATTTCGCTATTTGGGGCCTGTTGATGAGTCGACCAAGACTTGAAACTTGTCACCCAAAGTATAACGAGTTGTGTAATGAAATAACAAATTAAAAACATTTTTTAGCTTTTGCTATATACCGGAGAATCCAAGAAAAGTCCTTCTTCAGTAAATAAACATAAAAGTGAGCTGAATAACTCATTTCTTATTGGCCATACTAACAAATAGTACGGAAGCTATGTTGGTGCGCTGGGCACGCTTAAACAAAATATTGAAAAACAATATATGACTTCTTTTCAAAAACAATGTGCGAATTATATAAACGAAAATATATTTCCATTAAAAATGCAGCATAATACCTTATTTATTGAATGTTCTCTTCCTCATATGAAAAAGAGCTAATATTTCGGGAATTGTACGTACTTTATAGGTTTTCGAGTGCCAAATACCTAAATTCATTGAATGTTCCACTGATTTGGGGAAATTAAACTGATTTTCCCTTTCTATCAGAGAAAATTACATTTATTTTTAGGGAAAAACGTGTTTTAAATTTAGGGAATAATCCTAATATTTTTACAGTGTAGAATGGAATCCAATTCCCATATCTGGGTCGGGGCTGGTCGCTTTTATAGCCTCCAAGCTCATTGAAGTTTTGGCAATAACTTGTCAAATCGACTCACTGAAGCGCCGCCGTAATGTTGGATGCCTTTCGCTCTTTTCCCTATGTCCTTCTTACCATGCTGTACTTTGCATCATAGGGTATCTTTCGAGCTTGGCTTATTAGTCAAACTTTCTTAATTTTTCCATGAAGTTATATACTTACAACAACGTCTGTATTGCAACTGTTCTGTGGCTGCTATTTTAAATAGACGCAAAGTACGTAGCGCTTGCATTCCAAGCAAAGTTACAGTTTATGATGAATTCGTGAATTTGAACAAAATGTATTTCGTTATTTTTACTAACCGAAATGGATGATTCGGGAGCATCACACTTCTACCATTAACAAACTGAAACAAAATAAATAATTTAACACCTCGTTTGACTTTCGCGAGTGGTAAAAATTGAACGTTGAGCGACTTTCTTCGTTGAAAGTGTTCGACCCGAATCATAAAGATGATAAACCTTGTGCATTTGATATTTTCGAGTGGTGGCGAGTGTCTTCGAACTTCTGATCTATTTCCAGCTTATACCGTTTTTAAAACATACTTGGCTCAACTTTTTTTTCGAAAAAAAACAAAGATCTTATTTTTCTTCGGAAAAAATAAATATCAAACAAAATTCTTTGGCAGATTTATGAAGTTCAAGATATTATCGAATGGAATCGGGATTAAGAAAGGGCAGTGATGACGAAAATATGATACCAATAGCTGGCCATGCACGAGCGGAATTTTGTACGGATTTGATCCGCGGACCAGGTCCTCTGTCACCCCTTAACGTGGCGGATCTGATGTGTGGAACCAGTCCGCGGATATATTCGCTTTTCAATATATCAGGTCCGTGGTAAAATTAGCTGCATGTTTTTCTATTGTTTTTGACGGATCTGATCCGCGGACTTGGTCTTTCTTGCTTGTTTGAAAGATCTGGCGACTTTCATGCTGGATCAGTCATACAAAATGGTACATAGGAGCAGAAAACAAATCACTGTAGTGGCTGCAGGTATTTTTGTTTTAAATTATAATACCGTTATAAAAAAGAAGGAAAGATCAAAATGGGTTAAAAAGTGGTTAAGTGAAAAAAATATTTTTGGACATATGAAATTAATAAAAGAGCTCCGGACAAATGAGCCAGTTGATTTCAAAAATTATCTACGCATGAGTGAGATAGATTTTGACCTATTGTTCTGTACATAAATTCTTTGATAGGATGGTGTATACAGATCTTCTGCCCCTGCTCCACTTCTCCTGGAAGATTCAATTTTATTTTTTCTTTCCGTATTGCTCTTTTAAAATTTTGTATCTTTTTTTTACTAACTTAACATCTGCTTCCGGATAGTCTTTGTTTAAAAAACTCACAATTTGTTCATACGCCACGTTTTTTTAAATTTTATTTTTATAATTTCTGCTCTTAATTTGTCAAAGACATGGTCTTTCTTTATACATGTTAATAAATTCTGCCGAAATTGGTTTTGACCACTCCATTTTTAAATTTTTTTATGTATCTAAACTGGAAAGCTCGCAGAACTCTTACTACATCAACTGCACTGTTAATGGCCTATGACGGACTTGAATCAACGGAACCGTTCCACGAAGGAACTGTTCCGCGGAACTGATTCACTCGTTTAGCTCACTAACATGCCGAATTGGTCCGCGGAACAGGGCCTCAGCGGATCAGATCCGTCGAAAATTCCTCTCGTGTATGGCCAGCTAATTAATTTATAATTATATATATAATTTTATTTATAATTTTATAAGCATATTAATTTGTCCATTAACCCTTTCGGTCTTTTTGTTGCAATTTTACAGCATGCACATTGATTATTTATAAATATGGATATGTGCTCAGAATCATTGACGTCTTAGAAAGAAGATGTCGCTATGTGTCTTTCGTTTGTTATTTCCAGCTTTAAAACTTCTAATAAAAGAATTATTAATGACTGGTAAGGAGTTTTGATTTAGTTTTGAAACACTTTTATATTATACGCTGGAAAAATTGTATTTTTACCATTAAATAAAAATTTCAATCACATTTTTGGCAAGTAGCGACATCTCGTTTCAAAAACGTCAATGATTCTGTGCACATCTATATATAAATAATCAATGGTCAGCTCCTATAATTATGTCGACACTATAGTATAGCTCCTAAATGTATTCTATTTCTATTTTAAATGAGTCATTTCGCAATTTGAATAGACAACGTCATAGAGTGAAGAACTGTTTAGGGTATATAAGAACATGGCAGAACGAGCAGGTAAGTCTATTTTTTCTACCGTTTTTAAGCATGCAAAGTGTAAAATGAACTGAAATATACATATATACCTACTAATTCAAAACAAGTGAAAGATTATTATTTCCTGCAGTTTATATTGAAATAGTAAATTTGTACCTACTGTGATTTTTTAGAAATTTGATGTTGTAAATTTGCAACAATTGTATTCAAAGGTGGCTTTACTTGTAATTTTAAATCTAATTTTTCTTAATTAATATGAAGCATTTGTTGGCTATGTTGATTATTTATAACACTGATGGAAATTATTTTTTGAAAAATATTTACTTCAGGCCGAAAAAGGTTTTTGAGGAATGATTCCGATGTAAGCGAGATTTTCGAAATGTTCGATTTATCGAATATAGAGGACGATTATGATGACGACGATGATATTTTTGGCGACATCGATAATATATTTCAACAGATAGAGCAAGAGTGCCAAGTGTCCCCGTCTTTGGATAAAATTTCTGAGGTGGTTCCTGAACTGAACCTGATTATGATATGCTTGATAAGTATTTAGAAAAAGACTTATCGGATATAGAAGATCTTAACAATCTTAACAACGGAGTCAAGGAAAGTTAGGGCAGAGTTTTGTTGGAGAAAAAAGCACTTCGAAATACCAACTGGAGATTTCATTACCAATAGTTCTGATGAATCATCATGTTCCGAAAAGACACCGCTACAGTACTTCCTACAATATTTTCCGCAGGATTTAATTGAAAAAATTGCCAAGGAAACAAATATGTATTGTTTTTCACAAAATACAAATATTCTGGGCACTATATCTTTTGAAATATACCAACTAATCGGCATGTATTTAGTAATAGGAATGTGTGATATTTCACGAATTTGCATGTACTGGAAGAAATCAACCAGTATTCCAGCAATTGCAGATACAATGTCTCGGAATAGGTTCCATATGCTACGAAACAACCTGCATTTAGCCACTGAAACTGATTCAAAAGATAAGTTGTGGAAAGTACGACCCTTGATAAATGCGATGAAAGAAAAATGTGGATGCATTACAAAACAAGAATTTTTATGAGCTGATGAAATGATGATTCCTTTTAAAGGAAAAACAACACTCAAGCAATATATGCCCAAGAAACCTTGTAAATGGCGTATCAGAATATTTGTTCTATGCAGCACTGATGGTGTTGCGCATGATTTGAAAGTCTACCAGGGCAAAGGAACAAGAGTTGGCGAAGGCAAATTAGGTTTTTGTGCAGATATTATCTTGCATTTAATTGAAACTGTTCTACGTAATTTGGACATAAGATATTTTTCGATAATTATTTCAAAGGCGTCCAATTACTTTATAAATTGAAAGAGCTTTGAATATGGGGAGCTGGAACCCTAGGGTCTAACAGATTATGCGAAGCAGCGAAACTCTTAAAATTTGAGAAGGATTTACGAAAGGAAGGTCGCGGGTCATTTGACTATCGCATCGAAGTAATACAGAATATATTTTATTACGATGGTTTGATAATGGTATAGTGCAACTCGCATTCACCATATTTGGAACCGACCCACTGTCAAATGTTACACGTTTTTGTCAGGAGAAAAAGAAGTTTATTGAAATTAAACGCCCTAAAATCGTACAACAGTACAACAAGCACATGGGAGCTGTTGATAAGATAGATTTTCTCATATCACTATTAAAAGCTGGAAGTGGACCACAACATTTTTTGATCACTCCGTGGACTTAGCTGACTTAGCTGTCTGTAATGCATGGCTTGAATACAAACGTGACTGCCTAAAAAAAAGAAATTCGTTCTAGAGAAATCTTGAGAAATTTCATGGAATTTCGAAGTGAAATTTCTGAAGGTTTTTTATTTGCAACTATTATTAAACCAGTGCGCAAACGGGGAAAACCTCGAAACTGTGATGAAGGAGACAATTCGTCTCTATCTATTGCATCTCCAAAACAAAATTTTGAAAAGTGACCAGGTACAAGCGTAGGGTATGATTTATATTTACAATCACTGGCCGATATTTGGAAGTAAACGTGGTAGGTTGAAGGATGTAGTTACTGGATTTACGCAAAACATGTGTACTAAGTGCAATATTCATTTGTGCTCTGCAAGCAAAAACAAAAATTGCTTTTATGATTTCCATAATAAGAAATAAAATCGTGAGTGGCTGCAACTAAAAAGACGTAAGTATATAATAATATTATATTTCTGTTAAGTTCTAAGAAATTATGTTTATTTTATGTTTGTTAACAATGTTCTTAAATCGGACTGAAAGGGTTAATTAATTGAGCTGAAACTAATAAAATATCCTTGGTGCCGCTACTAGTTTTACGACAATTGTAAGAAAATATATTTTGTACAATTTTGGAACAATAGAAAAACTAGACATGACTAACCTAAATACTTTTCTAAACAATAAATTCCTTATTAAGTTCAATAGATACGAGTTCAATTTTTTATATTCGAAGCAATGAGCAACTCTTTAAAGTGAACATAGTCGGTTTTATTTTGTGTTTATTCAAACCAAAATCTACGTATACATTACAAAAATATTCCATCTGATATTTTTTTCTTCTATATTATCTCTCGGTAAAGTAGCACTTAAAATACAACTTTTAAACTTTCCAAAAAAAATATACAAAACACTAAAATGCAATATAGGTATAATAAATAACATCAAAAGATCCTACTAAATAAAAGCTAAATCCCTAAATGTAACCCAGATTAATATTGTCACATTAATTAAAATCCCATTCCCATTCTACTTTCGAGAAAAATATGTGATGTTCATTGTGTACAAGGACAGTCCTAGTAGATAGGCTAGACACTATCAGGGAAGGCAAGGATGTAGAAATGTCTCCCCAAATACGTTAATGACATTTAATTATCTACCTCATTATTTTGATATCAAATTAACATTTCAGTAAGAGAACGACTTACAGGTTATGGGTATATTTATTTACGAAAATTAAGAAAGAAAATCACTTTTTTATCGAATATTTATAGGAAAGAAAACAAAATAAAAGTAAAGAAAGAGACCATTAGGAGAAATTTATTACCTTGAAATATCCAACTACTCAATTATCTTTGGTCAAAGTTAGTGTTATGTTTGGGGTATACATATATAGAAGAAAGTTAAACTTATGAAAATTAAAACCTATGATAGGAGTTTTTGATTTTACGCATTTGACCTTTCTTTTATTATAATTTTCAATTAATTCTAAAGCAAGCAAGGGAGAGAAAATGTGTCTAGCTCACACTTGAAAATATAATTATTACAACCGAAAGGACATTATTTTGCAAAGTCCAATAATATGTGCATATGCATTAGACGGAAATCAGAGATTCGTCCAGCATCAAATTGGTGTCATCCAATCAGGTAAGATCTTATAAAACACGGAAGAACTGAAATGGTTCGATACACTATTAAGCCTTGGGGATTGCTATAACCATGGTCGATTTCCAAATGATCGGGAAGAATGAAGAAAGTATAATGAAATAGTATTAAATATGTTTGTTAGGTAAGGATATATAACCGGTATGATAAGTTCGAAAATTTAGCTTAAACCTATCAAGACAAACAGCATTAGAATACTTTATACAACAATAGTAAGTATATCCTGTTCCAACATTGACAACAAAAAGAATCCTTTGAATTAATCATTACGAGAATCGAATTTAATGCATAGTATATGAACAAGTGTAAAATTATGATTCAATTCATCAAGGTCAGTAGTAACATTATTTCTAGATTTTCCTAGACTATTTCTCTAATGTCTACACTCAGAAAAAAATCACCTTGTAATATTATAAACAAAAAAAGTTACATTAACATGACAAGCCAATTCCTTAATATGGCAATGGTTAAATATATAGGGTGTCCCGGATTAGGATGGCCATATGAAAGGGGGTGACAGATCTCGGGAATAAATGAAATAAAATGTATGGGAGGGGGGGGGGGGGGGGGTCTAACTTCACCCCCCTGGGAGCTACGGGGGTTTGAAGTTTTTCTTAGTGTTAAGTAAGTGCTTCAACATCTTTGCCAATATCTCCTAGGTTTTTTTAAATATCGGAAGGCGACTTTTTCTAATCGATTGCTAATCAATTGCTCATTAAGGAGGTGTGAAATTCTTTTTCCTATTGTTAATGTCTTCGAAGTTATAGCCCTGAAAATTGAAAATTTTGAGTCAAAAAATTAATTTTTTCGGATTCAAATGAAATTATCTCAACATTTTACCCTATTATTTTTTTATTTTTTTCAGCTTGGAAGAAAGCCAATCGGTGCTCTATACGTTAGTCTTCACAGCACACAAAAATATTTGACTGTTCTCAAATCATAACATAAAATGTGCAGGTCTTACCTGAATCCCATTTTATAAATTTCAGGTTTTCACCAGAACAAAGTGAAACAAAGTGAAACATTTTTCTGAAATAACTACAACAATTTTCAGTAGTCCAAGAACTGAACCAAGGAATATAAAATTACAGACAAAAAACAGACAAGTATACACATTTTTACACAAAAATAAAGAAAAAGCAATTTCGATTTGTTAGATACATTATTACTTATTTAAACTATTAATACTTACAAAAATTATCTAAAACTAACTGACGCTAACTGTTCAAAATATTCGCGAAATGTCCGCCATTATTTTGAATGAATAGCAAACATCTGCGTTTAATAGATCTTTTAAGATCTGTCGTCCTTAATTCCTCCCTAACTTTTAGGGCAGCTTCTGCGATCCTCCTTTTCAACTGATCTTCACTTGATATTTGTACTGAATACACCATCTCTTTCATATATCCCCAGAGATAAAAATCCAAAGGAGTCAAATCCGGTGATCGTGGCGGCCAAAGAATGGGCGCATACCGTCCAATGAATTTCCCCGGGTAATTTCTTTGAAACCAGTTGAAAACTGGTTGAGCAGTATGTGCTGGAGCGCCATCATGTTGACAAAACATTTGACTCCTTGTTGCTAAGGGCACATCCTCCAATAATCCTTAATAATTCTTCGTTACTAAACCCGGACATTTCTTTTTATTTATTACCTTTTATTTATCAGTTGAAAAGATGTGGACTAATGATTAAATATTTAGTAAAACTGCAATTTATGTCCTAAGTGACACTTAATTATCCACACCCCACCATGAAAGTGTCTTTACAGTGAGTGGTATTTTTGACCACAAACCATAGAGGATAATAAAATTTATGGATCAAAATATACTTAGGAAAACGCAATGTTTTCAGGTAACGCACGTGCCCCTAAAAACAATCCTTCAGATTACCTGTAATTCGTCCAAAAATTGGAATTTATTTATGGCTTGCTTTAAATTTGAGGATGTGACCAACCAAGTGTACATGGGTTAGTGCAGTTGGGGTACAGTCACCACGTTGTCATCATTCCTTTCGAATACATTCTCTGTTTTAATATATTACTGAAAATTGTTGTAGTTATTTCAGAAAAATGTTTCACTTTGTTTCACTTTGTTCTGGTGAAAACCTAAAATTTATAAAATGGGATTCAGGTAAGACCTGCACATTTTATGTTATGATTTGAGAACGGTCAAATATTTTTATGTCCTGTGAAGACTAACTTATATAGCACCGATTGGGCTTTCTTCCAAGCCGAAAAAAATAAAAAATAATAGGGTAAAATATTGAGATAATTTCATTTGAATCCGAAAAAATTAATTTTTTGACTCAAAATTTTCAATTTGCAGGGCTATAACTTCGAAGACATTAACAACAGGAAAAAGAATTTCACACCTCCTTAATGGGCAACTGATTAGCAATCGATTGGAAAAGGACGCATTCCGATATTTAAAAAAACCTTGGAGATATTGGCAAACATGTTGAAGCACTTACTCAACACTAGGAAAAACCCCCGTAGCTCCCAGGGGGGTGAAGTTATAAACCCCCTCCCAAACATTTTATTTCATTTATTTCCGAGATCTATCACCCCCTTTCATATGGCCATCCTAATTCGGGACACCCTGTATATTGGATGAATATATAATTAACAGCAGTTCCTCTTAAAAATGTAATAACTACATCAAATTTACATTGAGGAGGGTATACTTATAAGTTCACAATGATAAATCAATATTTGTAGTAGTATATTGGTCAATTTCAATGTAATCAATGTATGAAACTATACCTAGACTCATTAAATTTCATCGGAACACATTTAATTTCCTGAGCCATGTGGGTATATGATTTTGAAATGTTCTTGTTTATTTTAAGAGGAGTCAGTACTCAGCAAAAATTTCAATTCAGATATCAGCGAACCTGTCGGCAATAAAATTTATTATATGTAGGTTTGTGCCTTCAAAGGGAGAAAATTCATATAAAATTAGTCTTGACCTAGACCACAGACCACACTAGAGACATCTAGCGTAAAAAACAGAAACCCAACATGCGACAAAATTATACAATTTAAGACGAAAAATGAATATTTGCAGTTTAAATAAATTGAAAATTTTTAACGAGAATTAACTCTAATAAATTTTTAATGTACATAATTTACATCGTGCGACGTTGTTTTAAACACACACAAAGTATGTATTGCATCTTGAACTGGAACTTATTTAATCACTTGTTGCTAGCTAATTGAGGAGTAATCGTGCACTGAAATCGGATTTTGGTAATTTGCCTCTAGTTTTTTTTTTTTTTTTACTTTCTTAGAACTTTCTGTGAAGCATATTGAATAAGTATATGTATACAGTTATATTTATTTTTACAAAAGCGTGTTGTGGACAATTACCGCAGTTATTAAAATCTTTAGTACAAAGGATTTATGCAAGTGAGAAACGCTGTAACAGAATTATGGTTTTTATTATTTTTTGCGCTAATTAAAATGAGTGAAAATAACTCCAGAAAAAATCTAATAGTGTCATTATAACATTGTCATGATATATTTCTGTACCTGCTGTTGAAACGGTAACAAATTTCGACATAGATTTGTACAATTTGTTAATAGATTGGAAGCTAGAGGATTTATATACAACTCTCCAAGGTAAGCATGTCGATAAGATGTTATTAGTGCAAGTTAGAACTATATAAAACTGATACTTGGTGTAAAAGTTGATAGTAGTAGTAATTGTTTACCAAGTTTCATAATGAGAAATTTGCATTCACGAGGCTCGCCATCTTCAATTAAACATACCAATTTTTTCCAAATAATTCCTCAACGGTTGATCCTACCACAAAATGTACAAACTAAATTTGAAGAAGACTACATTTTTTTGTAAATCTGATGTGTAACGAGTTACAGTGGCGGATACGTGAATATTGTTCTAAATACAAATAGTACCATTTATACAGGGTATTTCGTTCATGGTGGTCCATAGGACAGGAGGTGACAGTAGTCAACTAGTCAAACAAAAAATTGTATGGCAAGGGGAGGCAGGCATCTAAACCGTTTCGGAGTTACAGGGTTATTAAAAAAATTTGCTAGTCTTTCAAAAAATACCCTGTATTTTAAAAATTACAAAGTATACGGTCACTTACAGATCTATATATATATGCAGAACTTCATGGTCTTTCCAACGATTCCTCGACCAGCCCCGTACTCCTCTCAACTCAAGACTTATGGTGGTTTAAACTAAGAATTTCGGATTTTCTTACCTTTTTATTGAATTTGACTTCATTTCTCTTTACAAAGAGTTGGTTAAACTTTTGCTTTTTTATTAAATATGTAAACTGTCCACTCTCCTATTTAATTTGACCTATTATAGCTATGTGATCACTATAGCCGTTAAACAGTAATTAACTCATAACGTATTCATGTCATACCGAAATTAGACGATATTTTTTTAAATGAACTGTTTTCAGTATTAAGGGACTAAATTATTTTTAGTTTAGACCATCATAACTACTGAGGAGATAGGAGTACGGGACTGGTCGAGCACTCGTTGGAAAGGCCATGAAGTTCTGCATGCAATGAGATCTGTAAGTGACCATACACCTTATACTTTTTAGATACAGGGTATTTTGTGAAAGACTAGCATATTTTATTAATCGCCCTGTAACTCCGAAACGGTTGAGATGCCACCCGCACCTTGCCATACAATTTTTTGTATAACTAGGTGACTACTGTCACCTCCTGTTCTAAAGCCAACATGGACGAAATACCCTGTATAAGGGGTAATTTTCGTATACATTTTTTTTTAAAGAAAGTTCACGATTCCGTCACTGTAACTCATTGCAAATCAGACTTACAAAAAACTGTAAGGAATTTAGTCTTCTTCAAATTTATGTTTTTACATTTTTGTCGTAGGATCAACCGTTGAGGAATTATTTTGAAAAACAAAACAATTTTTGCTACCTTTAGTCCAAGATGGCGGACCGTGCGGATCATTCCCAAGGGTCTAAACTTGGATTTTTCATCGGGGCCCGGAACTGAATAACATATATAAAAATTGTTACGATCGTTGCGGAATGCATATAGCAGAATGCTACGCTCAGACGTACTGCAGCATATATGCCGGCCTGCTGTTAAACCTACAGCCCGAACGCACCCAAAATCGACGAGCTCTTACTTGGTGATTGAGAAGAAGAAGACAATCGACATCTGTCTTATCATACCTTCAAAACGTAAAGACGTGAAAAGTGGAGCTCGAACGAAATCAAAAATTTTCCATCGACATCGGCGAGTAAATCAACCGCTCACCACAAGAAAATCCGGAAAGAAAAAGCATCGAAATTCCGGCAGCAGCAAAGTCGCCGCTTCTACGCTACGAATAACTATATTGACGATGATATAAGGATTGTACTAGATTTTAAGGTACAAATTATTTTGAAGCCAGTTCCTCGAGGTTATTTAAGTGGAAGTGAAACACAGCAAAACAAGCATTTCCTTTTGCATATCAAATGCAAAATCTTAAAATCACCACCACCACCACCACCACCACCACCACGATCTGCATAATAATCAGCTACCGAATCAGCTACCTAAAAATTCAATAAATCCACAAACAACAATATTAAATAAAGGAGCAATTTTCGAAGCAGCAACGGGGGGCGGTGGTGCATTAGTTGCACTAAAAATTTTATCCAAAAATAATAAGAAAAATCAAAATCATCAATATCAGGAACTCCAGCATCACCAAAAAAGCAATAAGAGTAAACGGAATCACCGCACCAGTTTTTGTTCAATAGAAATGCTCAAGTAAGATTACTTAGAGGCAGGTTGTTTATCTCAGTGATTAGAGGCTTCAACACAGAGACCTTTTTTATCTTTTCAAAAACGCATCAAAGCCATTGAGTGTCGATTTAAATGTATATTTAAGTTCATCAAACCCTTCTTTAATATTCTAAATAGGACTTTCTTTTAGGTGGATAGGGTTGGAGAGAACGGTGATCAGAATTAAATAAGTTCAGGATAACATTCGAATGATTGAAAGAGATAAATGATGAACGATGATTATGATATTTAACAAAAATTTTTAAATTCTTATGGACTGCCCTTAAATTGCGTAGTAAATATTTTGCCTTAAATTATTTTGTAAATTCAATTTAAAATCCTTCATACAGCTAACAATTATGTAATTGTTTTTTTTTTTTTGTTAATTTGAATTTAGATACTTTAAAAAGAAAAAAAAAGAGAGGCAGTTCATGCAAAAATGGTTTACGCTGAAAATTCCATAAAAAGTGAAATCCTTCAATAGAAAGTTCTCCTTATTCAGTATATTATTAGGTAGTTAGTATATAAACTAGTATATACAACAGTGGTAGTAGTAGATACAATCCGATTTACGCTTAGCTTTAAGCAGTACAAGTACAGATACATAATATTGAAGTAAAAATCAATACAAAGCTATCCCTTAAAATTTCCAAATATGTATTGTCATGAATTGTTTCTCGAGTTTTATCCTTTTATTACCTTTAATGATTCCGTAAATGTCTAGTAAAGACATGATATACAAAGTTTTCTCCTCTGATATGATCAATTTTTATAAGTTGCTTTAAAAATTTCAGTTTTTTCTTTTTGTGCACTATTCTTTCCTTTGTGAACTTCCTTATTTCAAATATACTTTTAAGATTTTCTTTCATTATTAGAATATACACTCAATTCATAATAATTTCATTAGAATTAATTTTAATTTAACATTTATTTGCTTAGGATGAATCCATGATTATGTATGTACCCATATTTTTTCAAAACGTCTTGAGCAAGAATTGTAGTCTAGGACTTTCAATTATAACATAAAAATGAAGTGCTGAACGCTTTTGTTTCACCTTTCACTTTCCTGGAGCCCTCTCAAATGAAGGTCGTCTAGGTCCACTACGCTCTCTCTTTTCAGGTCTAAAAGGGATACTGTTCAATATAACCCGCAGTATCGTAGGGTGGTTGGGGCAACGGCGATGGAAGGCAGAACATCTGCGCCTTACCACGGGATGTAAGTAAGTGATGTAAGGGTCCCTTCAGGACCGAATGTGTGCCGGCGTTTTTTTTTTTTTTTGTAAGTAGGCACGAATTTTGTTTGTATGTGGCAGGCGGCAGCGGCAGGTTTTCGTGGAACCTCCGCACACTCTCCGTCAATAGCCGAGGCGAGCTAGCGTGCCGCCCTGCAGTCAACGCTGTCCGCCGAGTGATCTGTCAGCTCATGCTGGCAGTCGGGACCTCACGTCTAAGCCAAATCACTCAACATAGTTCCATAACAAAATCACAACTACCCCACCTTTTGTAGGGCAAATGCCTTATTTAGTCCCTATTGACTGGACTAATAGTACATTCACCTAAACAAACAAAAATTGTATGACAGGAGAGGAGGCGGTGGGGGGGGGCATATCAATCATTTCGGAGTTACAGGAAGTTTAAGGAAATATGCTAGTCTTTCACAAAACACCCTATATCTTAAAAAGTACAGGGTATGGGGTAACTGTCAAGGGCTTGTTGTTTATATAGCTGAGTATTATCAATAGTATTACCAACAGCATCATATTACGGAATAATACACCTAGAACTGCAGATATACTATGTATAGAATATATTGTAGGCGCAGAATTTGTTCTATGGTTAGAACTATTGAATATACTTGATAGATCAACAAAACTAAATCATTAGGTACATATGAGAGAAAGTTTTAGCAAAGTAATGAAAGTAAATATTGGTAAATAAATCAATAAAGTAGAAAAGCTTATAAGTATGTATAAAAAAAACAATATAATTACAATAATTAACCTCAGGTCATTAGGTACAGCATGAAAAATTATACAATATTTGATGAGTTCGTTGAATCTCTTTCACTTTGAACTTTCTAAATAGCTCTGAACTAATTTCCTTTATAAATTTTCCATCACCTTGTAGCCTTAGGTTAAACACATACCGGTTATTTGTCAGACTACGGTGAAGTAGCTGAAGAGCTTCTCTGAACAGAATGGTTTCCCTAGGATATTAGAATATATAGAGAAAGCAGGGAGTGTTGATATCTGCAAAATTCGTGTACATAAGCTTGACTATTCTTGAGGGTTTCCAAAAATCGGATAGAATATATTGAAGAAAGAGATATCTCATGAAAAAATATGTGAAGCTATCAAACGCTGTTTTGATATTTTCGAATTTGTGAAATTCTAGTGGTACTAAGAGGATTTGCAAGTTTCATACATTTTTCAATGCGAATTGCAATTGCAAACTATTTGTAGCAAAATAATGATTTATATCTCAAATTAAAGGTAATGAAGAGGTTTACTAAATAACTTACGGAAAATTAAAAGAAAATGTATTGGAATAGAGATATTAGCTCGGAAACTTGTAAAAAATAGTAAAAATTGAAGAATTTTAAATCAAATTCCTGTTAGTAGATTTAGATTGTGACTATTTTAGAAAGATGAAGCCTAGATCTAGCAAGAAACGTCGAGTTTTTTCATATTTAGCGGAGCTTTTTTAATTATTTGACTCTACTAGTACTTGTTTTTTCTCCCGATATTTCACCGGCGAGATATTGCAATGTTTCGTTTAAAGTTGTTGAAATACAAAACAAAATAGTATATTTAACAATTGTGTGCAAAAAAACATTTAGAAGAGTTAATTCTCGTGAAAAATTTTCAATTTATTTGAACTGCAAATATTCATTTTTCGTATTAAAATGTCGCATGTTGGGGTTTCTGTCTTTTACGCTAGATGTCTCTAATGTGGTCTGTAGTCTAGATCTAGGCTAATTTTATATGAATTTTCTAACTTTCAGGACACAAACCTACGTATAGTAAATTTTATTGCCTACAGGCTCGCTGGTATCTAAATGTAACTTTTGCTGTTTTTCAAAGACTGTAAGTAAATATCTATTAATATTAAAGTGATCGATTTTAAAGGGATTTCCAAGTATTTATAGCATAAACAATTGCAATCTTCGACGCGGGAAATCATTATTCAGCAAGTATAATTATGAGATATTATTTTATTTACTTTACACACAAATTTATATTAATTTAAATTGAAATCAATGACAAAACCGATGAAATATTGAAAAATTTCAATGGTTAGCTCCGCTTCACCAAAGTTGGTTTATGTTTAAATCATTTGAGAAATTTTTGAGGTTTTTAGTGCAGTGACAGCGAGTAAGAACATTTTCGGTGGGAGAAAGTAATTTCAAAAATTATATTTATAACTATACTCGTATAATGAATAAAGGGTCTTGACGCGCATGACACCAACAATATAAAAAAAGTTCAATTAAAAACTATATGACGGCTGGGGTCGTGTTAGGGATTTGTGTAGCTAGTCATTTATATTACTTATTTTGCAAGCTTCTCACTATTTTACACCTACTTCCATGCTGTCGTCCCCACGATAACGGTTGTTTTGTTGTGGCTAAAGGTGTAAGAAAACTTGTATACATTATCTTCTTTAAACAAAAAGGACAGACGGTAATAGGTTTGCTCCATAGTTTGTTCAAAGTACGAGAGAATTTAATAATAAATAATTTTTCTGAAACGTTTTATTATTTAAATCATGGGCCAATTTTTATGAATACCTACTGTATTCACACAAAGGATAATGCTCCAAGTTGTAACTGCTCATAAAAATTTAAATATTCTGTATAGTATACAACCGCTAGCACAAATTTTATAAGACAGAATAATTTCATCCAAGATATTAAATATCCTATATAAGGACAACACCAATACTTATTCGATATTAGAAATATTTATTCATTAAAATTTCACAGAAGCAAAAAATATTCGAAATATTATTAAGTTAAAATATTTAAAATGAAAAGTAAATATCAAAATCAAATAAATTTATCTTTTTGCTCCCTCCCTATGTTGATTGATACTACACGCCTGTACTAAGGTCTCAACACAATGGCAACAGCTTCTAACACAACCTGAATTTGGCTATGCAAAATTGGGTTTATCAGATTTCCTGTTCTCTTTATATTCTAAGCCTAGGATCGAGGCTCCCACGGATTCGCTTGTAAAACCTTCATTATTTTTATGATGGAAATCTATATTTGTCGTATAGGCTGCAGCGCAAAACAAACTTTTCATTAGAACACGCGAGCTGTACAATAACTGTTATACTAAGTACATGATCATCGCACAAGTTACATACATTAAATTCCCAGAAACCTCCATGATATCCCATATACCGGATTCATACAAGGTTAAGCCAAAAGACAAACCAATGGCTTGGTAAACATCCACACATAAAATATATTCTGCTTCTGCAAAGCTTTGAACTAATTCATGTCGCATCAGAAAGTGCATTTTCCGTTCCCACGAAAAATGCTTACCTGTTAATAATTTAAAGTCACGTTGTCATACCAAGCCAGGGAAGATGATATGAAATGTAAAGATAATGTAGTCAGTCATTAGTGATCCGTCGTGAAATTAAAACGAAGTTTTTGTATTCTGTAAAGTCTCTTATTGTGATTAATAAAATAATTAATAATTTTCCAGTGAGATCTTTTGATATAAAAAAACCTTTCCTTTGGTTATCCCAAAATACATAGAAGTGAATTTAAAAGTAAAATATATATATTTAACTGGCGCAGTCGGTAGGATTCCTCTCAGTAGAGTTGGAATCTAGTGAAACGAATTGAACAGTGTATACTAAGTGCATAAAGTGTGAAACAAAGTAGTTTAAAGCAAAATTTACTAAACTACGAAGAAACGTTCACTACTAAGCCACACTGGGGAGAAAAGACCAAAGGAATAGGATTATCGACGGAAATAGAAAAATGGCTCAACCACAAGACGTACCACCACAACCAAATTTAATAGAGGAGTGTTTAGTTGCTCTCACGACCATCGTTAACAGGCAAAATCAGCCACCAAATCTGAGAAGTGCTATCGAGAAGGAGGTCCGATTTTTAGCAGCATT
Source organism: Dioctria linearis (assembly GCA_963930735.1). NCBI lineage: Eukaryota > Metazoa > Arthropoda > Insecta > Diptera > Asilidae > Dioctria > Dioctria linearis. The sequence goes on from OZ005741.1 coordinate 242,070,910, forward strand.
TGAAGGAAAAGATGGGACACTACCAACATTCATTACATCTGTAGACAGGATTATAGCAGAGTATGGTAATCAGGCTCCACAAGCATACAGCGTAATATAAAACGAAAAAATCCTAGGACCAGCAAAAAACTACCTGGAAACTGCACCACCCACAACTTGGACTGAATGCAAAGCAAAACTAAAACTACACTATAAATCAACGAAAGATCAAGGACACATTATGAAAGAAATTAGTATGTTAAGAGTAAGTACCATTATGGAATTATTAGATAAACTTCGAATTTTTTAAACGATATTGCGGAGTGTGCTATATTTAGCGAATATCAAAGTCAGATAGTGAATAATCTTAGTAGTGTGCTAGTGTTAAAAATAAAAGAATTTACGGCAGGGGCTCTAGCAGCCTAAATCTATAATAAATTCAGTTTAGACGAAATTAGACCCATAATAAATAAATATATTGGACAAGACGAATACAATCTTAAATCGTTTCGATCGAACCCAACATTTAGAGACAGAAACCAGAACAGACATAATGGAACAAGACATAACCATAACTTCCGACAAAACAATAACAGTTTCGAGCAAAATCGACATACCAATTACTCTCACCTTAATAATGCAAACCATTCACGATATAATAATCCTCAAAATCAGACTAACCAAAGTCGACAACATAATCTCAATCGTAGTAATTCGGGACAAATTCGAAATAATTATTTTAAAAACAATTCAAGTCAACCTCAAAGAAACTATGATCATAACAGTACACAATTTAGAAATTCCGCCCAATATAATAACAATAATCGGGTACAGCCAATGGAAGTGGATACAATAAACTCTAGGCAAGATGTAAACCAAATAGGTGAAACTTTTTTTATCAACTAGCCTCGGAACGAAACAAAATTTTCATAGCCATTACAATAGATAATCAAACATACAGTGCGATGCTAGACACAGGATCCACAATAAGTCTTTTAAATTCAAATAGAATAAAAAATCCGATATACGAAAAATTAGAAGGAGAAAATATTCAGATCAATACTATCGAGGGATTAGTCAGAAGAGATACAGAATTAGTAAAAACAAAATGTCCAAATGAATTTAAACAACCACAAAATGCTAGGATGAAATGGGTAAAAATAGACCTTGATAAAACATATGATTTCCTCATAGGAATGGACTGGGTAGAAAAGAATGTGAAGGTAATCTACATTGAAAATCAAGAAATCATTTTAAATAACAAAGTAATAATACCATTTTTAAACAAAACCGTTAATGAAGAAATTAATATGTTAGATGAAAGTGAATTAGGAAATATCTCACTAAGCCACTTAAATGAAGAAGAGAGAGCAGGTGTGCAGAAACTACTAGAAAAATATAATAAATTAATGTATAGGGAAGGGGATAAACTGACTAACACCACTAGTATAGTACATGAGATAAGAACAAATACTAGGAAACAAATTAATTCTAAATTGTACCGATATCCACCTCAACATGAAGCTGAAGTCAGAAGACAAATGGAAGAGATGGAAATGAACCTCATAATACGTAAGAGCAATAGTAAGTACTGTTCACCCATAATTGTAATACCTAAAAAGAAAGATAATTCTGCAGTGCAGAAATATCGAATTGTAGTAGATTACAGAAAACTGAATGAAATTACTATTGACGACAAGTACCCACTCCCAAATATAGACAGTATATTGGACAAGTTGGGGAAAGCGCAGTACTTCAGCTCGATAGATTTAGCAAAAGGGTACCACCAAATTTTGATTGCCGAACAAGATATAGAGAAAACCGCCTTCATAACCCCATCAGGTTTATATGAGTTCATTAGAATGCCATTTGGGTTGAAAAATGCCCCCGATACTTTTCAACGATTGATCAATGACATCTTGAGGGAATATATCAACAAAATTTGTGTCGTGTATTTAGATGATATTCTCGTTTTCTCAACGACATTAGATGAGCATCTAAATTCACTTGAAAAAATCTTTAAGAGATTAATTGAACATAATCTCAAAATACAAGCTGACAAATGCAACTTTATGAAAAATGAGACAAAGTTTCTAGGGCATGTGTTAACAACACAAGGTATAAAGCCGAACCCAAATAAAGTAAATGATATTCTTAGGGTCGAGCTGCATACAACTGAAAAACAATTGAAAAGCTTTCTGAGCATGACAGGATTCTATAGAAAATTGGTAAAAGATTATGCCAAGGTGGCACATCCCTTAATAAAATATTTTAAAAAAAGATATGAAAATTAACCGTAATGACCCCCAATACATTGAAGCTTTTGAGAAACTCAAACTTCTCATAGCATCACACCCAATATTAAAATTCCCAAATTACGAAAAACAATTTGTGGTAACTACAGATGCTAGCGAATACGCCATTGGAGCTGTTCTCTCGCAAGACAGTCATCCCGTATGCTACGTCTCTAGAACTTTAAATAATCACGAGAGGAATTACAGTGTGACCGACAAGGAATTTCTTGCCATTGTCTATTCAGTAACTTACTTCAGACCACATTTATATGGGCGAAAATTCAAAATCGTAACAGATCATGCTCCAATTAAATATTTCAACTCCAAATATAAGGGCAAAGAATTTTCACAACGCAATCAGCGCGGGCTGCTGAAACTACAGGAGTACAACTTTGAAATAGAATACCTTCAAGGGAAAGAAAGCAAAGTTGCTGACTTCTTAAGTAGAATTGAAAATAGTCCACCAATAAATGAATATAATAGCAGTGAATCCAACATGGACCTGTCTGGAACCATTCATTCAGTGGAAGAACAACTCCTCGATCACATAGGTATCAGAGAAGAAATTGTAAATAAGTACAAAACCCAAGTAATATTAACGTACAGCCCAAGGGAGGAAATGAAATTTTTACATGGAAGGACAATAATCGAATTAAACCCCCAAAATGATAAAGAAATAATTAAAGATGTGTTAAAGAAATATATAAAGCCGGGACGAATAGGTATATACTCGGAAGTAGATGACCAGGACTACAACAAAGTACAACAGTTTATAATAGAAATGTTTTCAAATGATAAGAAAATAAAATTCATGAAATCAACATACAGAGCACAAGAACTAGAAAATGAAGAACAATGTCATAAACAGATATCACTCTATCATACTAGGGAATCTCTACACAGTGGAATAAATGAAACATACAAAACTCTGAAGAATAAAATTTACTATCTGAAACTACAGGAGCACATTCAATTAATCATAAACAATTGTGAAAAATGCAAAGAGATAAAATATGACCGAAAGCCCATTAAGCCTAAGCTAAGAATAACAAAAACACCCCGTACTAAAGGCGAAATTATCCATCTCGACGTTTTTCACTACAAGAAACAAACCTTCGTAACTATTGTAGACAACCTTTCGAAATTCGCAGTGGTATACCTAATAAATGATAGGAATTGGATCAAAAAGATCGCTACCATAGAGGCTTACTTAGCAGCATTTGAAAATCCTAAGAAAATAATTATGGATAATGAGTTTAAATCCGAACAGGTAAAGCGATATCTACAGGAAAAGGATATAGAGGTCCATTGGACAAAGCCAAACAACCACACTGGCAATGCCGACATAGAAAGGCTCCATTCAACACTGATAAAAAAACTTCAAGCAGTCGATTGTGATACATCGCTAGAACATAAAATGCAGATAGCAGTAAGTAATAATAACGACAGGTACCATTCAACAATAGGAATGACACCTAGGCAAGCTACTAGGTTAACGGATCTATCAATGTTAGTGCAAAAAATGGAAGCACAAAAAGTTCAGTACACAAATAAAATAAATAAGAATAGGGAAACTTATGAAGAAAACAGAAAAGAGGGTTACATCAAAAACTATAAACGGCTAAGACATAAGGACCGGCCATATTACAGAAAATACTATCTAAAAGACGTACACTTTTCAAATATTAAAAGACCTCTGAAATTTACAGGTGACCGTGGTGATATTAATGATGATGACCAGACGAGTACAAGGGCTGTTGCAGGTACATCCAATACAGGAGCAGAACGGGTACGCTAGAATAAAAAGTAAACAAGTAGAAATAGGTAACGAAACTGACATAATTATACACATGATCGATCCAAATGAACTATCGCAAAGTCTAAATCAATTAGAACAAAACACAAAGTATCTAAGATTGGAAGATAAGCAATCCCTTACCACAGAAATTCAATTAATAAAAATTAAATTGCGAACAATTCAGACCCCTAACAGGCAAAAACGAGGTTTAGTAAATATAGCTGGAACAGCACAGAAATGGTTATTCGGGACAATGGACGATAATGATCGACAAGACATACTTGAACATCTACGAGTACTAGACGAAAACAATCATAACGCAATACAGACGTTAAATCAGCATATAAAAATAAACAATCACTTCAACCAGACTTTGACTGATTTAAAATTACTAATCGCAAACGACAGAAACAAAATTCTAGAGTCCATCAATGGGACCAATGAGCAATTGAAAGAATTAAATTACAAAATTTTGTTTTTAGACCAAGAAACTAAGTGAAGATAATTGGAAAATAAAATAAACCAAATCCTAGATAATATAATGGCAACCAAGAACAATATAATTCACCCAAGTATGCTAACATTACAAGAATTAGACAAGTATAATGTAGATTTCCATAAGTTAAGACTTTTGAAAGCAGGAGTTACGATGTACAAAGATCGCTTTCTTATTTTCGCAATTAAAATCCCAAAAACTTACACTGTCACAGATTTACAAATAATAAAAGCTGTACCAAATTCAGAAGGATTGGAAATCAGTGAAGAAGAGGAGTTCATTGTAGAATTAAAAGGAGAACCTTATCAATATCAGCCAAATGCCTTGATAAAAGATTTAAAATTGAGTAAGCATTGTATTTTTACAGGTAGGTGTACTTTAGCATATAATAATATGACAAGCATGGAAAGTATAGATGATGAGACAATTCTAGTAAAATATATGTATAATGATTATATGTGGCAGAATTGCGATAAAAGGAAATTAAACTTGACAGGTAATTATTTGATAAGTTTCAACAATTGTACTATAGGGATAAGAAATAAGAAATTTTATAACAGAAAAATAGTGGTATTAGGCAAATATATTTATCCAACATATGATGTCAAACAAATTCATGTAAAACCATTAAATTTTGAGAAACTGACTTGGGACAACGTTGACAATATTAAAGAAATCAAGGAATTAAAATATCACCGAAAGATTATGTATGGAAGCAATATAGGTGTAGTAATTTTGACCTTTCTGGAATAATAGCATATCAACTGTGGAGAAATAAAACAGAAAAAGTTAAAATAATAAATAATTCGAAGCCGGAGGCTTCTGACTTAAACCGGGGAGGAGTTACATACATTAAATTCCCAGAAACCTCCATGATATCCGATATACCGGATTCATACAAGGTTAAGCCAAAAGACAAACCAATGGCTTGGTAAACATCCACACATAAAATATATTCTGCATCTGCAAAGCTTTGAACTAATCCATGTCGCAACCGTTCCCACGAAAAATGCTTACCTGTTAATAATTTAAAGTCACGTTGTCATACCAAGCCAGGGAAGATGATATGAAATGTAAAGATAATGTAGTCAGTCATTAGTGATCCGTCGTGAAATTAAAACGAAGTTTTTGTATTCTGTAAAGTCTCTTATTGTGATTAATAAAATAATTAATAATTTTCCAGTGAGATCTTTTGATATAAAAAAACCTTTCCCTTTTGTTATCCCAAAATACATAGAAGTGAATTTAAAAGTAAAATATATATATTTAACTCGCACACGTTGCTATGCATAACCTGCGATCATTTGGGCTGAAGATGAAAAGCACCAATAACGTTAGAGAAAGGACAACTAACAGGTCCTCTTGTTCTGTTTAAGGAGTATCTCAGACAATAGCATCTGATAAATGTAAGAGTGCGTTGTAGTCCTCGTTCTCCTTGATTAGTTCACCCATCTCTTCAAAGAATCAAATAATCAGTAAATTAAAAAACACGTTCACAGTGAAAACATTAAAATTTGTGTCACCCTGTATACAAGACTTGAGGTTGGCAGCCTAAACAAAAATATACGTGTCCAATATTTTTTAATATTTAACTAATTCTGAAAGTTTCATCGAAATCGGAGGGATTGGGTTTGGAAATTGATAATTTTGATCATTTTAGTATGGAATTGCTCAATAACTCTTTTTTGGACTTTTTTCTGTTTTAAGATTTTTAGCCGACTTCAAAAAGAATTGCGTGCGTTCGCCTCCCTTGGTGCCTCTTGTATTTCCATCTTTCATTTTTCTGTGCAATTTTCAAATAACTAGTTTGATCTAGTTAGAGCGAACGTCACGTTTTCATAGAGGATTTCTGGCTAAATCCTTCCATTTTGTTAAAAAAATTTGTGATAACACGTCTACAACTGTTTATATAGGTACAATAAATTAACACATGGGTAGATGTCGGTCATTTGTTTACGTTTGACACACATTTTGTCTGAAATAAATCTAGGGCATATATGAGGGCAATAGAATTTGTGATCTGAACGCTTCGTTTTCATTTTATTTATGCAAACGTAAAAAAAGGTTTCCTATACTTAAAGGATAATGATAGTTATATAGTCCCTGAAACCAATTAACTTTCTGTATTTAAAAGCCAATTTGAACTGAAACTCCTCTCAAACTAGGCGACCGATTGTTTTTTAGCACTCGTTTTGCTCCAGCAACCTGTACATTAACGAACGAGAAATAAATCTTTGCAAAATATATAAAGATTTTTTAAGATTTTGTTTTTTATGATTCTTTTCTTAGGTAACAAATCGGCCTTCTTCTAAAACCTCGTAAAGCAATCCAAAAGTTGAAAGTAACTATTTCAAAATTGCACAAAAACGATTTATGCGTACGTTAACTCCACAGCTTCCTCTACTTCTAAAAAAATCTTTGTAGTCCAGTCAAAAACGCAACAAAAACTGCTACAAAGGGCATTGTTTAAGCATTAAACATTAAAAACCTATCAGCAAATTCAGAAGTCAATAACTTTTATTGAAGAAAAAAAAAATGCAGCAAAAATTCAATTTAATTAAGTAAATTTCATGCACTTTTGCTGCATCAGCAACACCTGCAGACAAATAACAATTTCGTGAGATCGAATTTCACGCATGAAATTTGTTGTCAACTAAATTTATTAAATTGAATTTGTTGATTCTGCATATTTGTCATATTAAATTTTGTATATAAATATCGAGCTTTGTAAATAGAATCTTAGAATAAAGTTTTTATTAAATGAAAGCGTTGTTCTGTTATTCTGGGTTTAATTAGGAAACCTTCTTAAACCAAACAAATCTGAACTGTGTCGGAATCCTTCACGGCTCGAACAGGCATTTAATTTGTTTTGGGCTGCAATTTTCAGGGTTGTTGTAGGTTGGTCCTAGTAATATTATCTAAAAAATGCGGTGTTTCAGGACCAAAACGAAGTGGTGAAATATTACAAGGAAAATAGTTAAAATTGGTCTAAGTAAGACCAATTCTTGCTATATTCTAATTTCGTATAATCCTCAATTTCCTACCCCTTATTCCTTACCTTCCAAGGCTACGCTGCGACATCATAGGGTATCCCCTGAGCTTTGGCAACATGATAAAAAACAAAACAAAAATTTAGGGCTGATGGTTTTTACAGTATACGTAAAAAATTTTAATTTTTGTATGGCAACACCACTCGATTTAGTCCATTTTTTTTTAATTATATTTACTATCCTTATACAAACTTCGTGTACAAGATTTCAGCTCTCCATGTCAAGTGTCAACGTGCTTTCAGGCAGTGTCCATGTATATAATAAAAACAAACGACAATCTACTTGCAATGCGTGCAGATCGAAAGTTGTAAAAGTTTTGAAAATTTCAAAACTTCTATTTTATTTTAAAAAAAATTCTAAATAAAAAAGTCCTAAATGACAAACCCCTATCTCATAAGGGTGTGAAAATGGAAGCGATAGAAATTAAGGGTGGATACATCGCTATAAACACTAAAATGTGTCCGATTATTTCCAATTCTGCAGCATTTTGGTTCAAGAGCTAGCAACCAAAGGAAGAGTGTGTTTCCGAGCAATGAACACAAAAACGAGAGGAGTGGAGAAATCTATCGAACTATAATGTTGCCAAAACCCTCGAGAAACACTTTCCAAGCTATGAAACACAAATCCATAGCTGTGCGTGCTAATCCGTTCTCTATTGATACATATGAGGTCTTTCTGGTAACTTTTGAGCAAAATCTTTGCGTAAAAATCAGATTGAGGTTTTTAGGTTTTCGTCCTTGTACTTTGTCTTTGCAAATTTCCTCAATTAACAATTTAATGAATTTGTTCATTGGCGGATGGTTTTCATCAAAAGTTAAATCGAATGCTCTAAAAACCCTCCGACACTTGGGAGGAGTTTTTCGTCCAAGAATGGATTGAGGGTAATGAGGCAAGCAATTTTCCTTACATATTGAGCTAGCTGTATCACTTTTAATAATAAAAGCCTAGCCTTAATATATTTCATCAACAGACCGGGTTCTTTAAAGAAACAACGATCAGTCGAATTGAGAACCTCCTACTTTTTAAATCGGTTAAAAATGTCATTTCGGTTCATATATTTTTGCAAATCCTCGACAATATCCAATATGCATGTGGTTTGAGAATCTTTCTAAGATTTGCTCGTTAACAAGATCAAATAAAAGGGCTTTCTTCTTTCTGAACACTCTCCCGTTAAGGTTACAGATGGCTCCTTGGACCATTCATTATCTTTCTTGCTTAACCAAGATCATCCTCTTCACCATAGAAAGTTAATGATTATTTAAGAACGGGATATACCTCGAGAGTCTAAGCCAGCGGGATTGATCTGTGATGAGACATGACGCCATTATCAATTAATTCGATTATCCCGTTTGCAACAAAGCCCCAGCGGGAGCCGTGCGAAATGGTTGTTATAGGAGCTATCCTTGTTTTGGAAATCAGAAGGTGGATAGCAGTTTTTTAGTTCAGATGGATAGCTCACAAACAAATCGATGCTGCATATCTAGGCGCCTTCGGAGCTATCACAAAACTTATGTAGTTCTACTATGGATGTCATGGAAGGACTCATTAATCATCATTAATCAACCTCAGTCTGGAACATCTTCGTTCCAAGTAAGACCGGTTATCCAAAACTTTTGCATACAAATTTTTGCTTGGACCATATGGGATTGATATATCCAAGCGGGTCAAAAAATTTGGATTTGGCAATGGTTGAGAGAACGAAACATTTTATCCAGTGACTTACGTTTTTTATTGGTCGGTTTCACAGTTCAGACTTAAACCAAGGCTTACATTGTTCTACTGTTTTACAGTCAAGACTTAAGTTACATGACTGACTGAAGCCAGGTTTAACTTAAGCGCTGCATCTTGGGAGCTTCAGCTTCAATTATCTAGTTACCAGTTGTAGACATTACACAATTGTTATCTGTCAGCTGCAAATAGTTAGATTTTAATTCCAAAATTTTTGGAAGGAAGTGACGTAGTAAATTGGAATATTTATCTTATGCAGAAGATATGATTGACGATGAAATGCGCCACTTTAATATCCTAAAGTTTCAGGCGAAAAAAGATTATAAGAATATGCCCACAATATTTAGATGCATGAGATGACGTCGATTATTATATCAGGTTTAGGTTGTCGAAACATTCTGCAACGATGATCTTGGATTTGATATCCTCCCAGATAAAAACCACGACAGACTTAATCTTTAGTCCATAATGGCAATTTTCCATTAAAAAATTCACAATTACCGCAGTACTGACAACTTCAAATTTTTCATCTGCGGTTTAACTAAGTTTCAGTTTACAAAGTATTGTGAAACGGAGTAGGCTTAAACTCGAAGCTTAAACAACAATTGTGGCTTGTACTGTAAAACCGTCCATAAGCTTATCTTGTACTGAAATTCATCATCTTTGGGGTTCTAATGTACCCCTAAAGACTTCAAAATAGTACCTTCGCGAAATTTAATTTTTAACATCTCTTTGAATTCATTACATGCTGGATTTGCCATAATAATTTTCAATGTGCTTAATTTCGCCTCCCAAAAATTGGAAAGATATCGGAAGAAAAACCGTGAAGCAGAAAATAAATATGATATTCCCTTATCCATTTACAATTATCGCAGGGCACATAAATTTCAATAAAAATATAGTCATCAACATAATGATTATACAATTACAAGGATCAAATTAATATATTCCCTTTCGCACTATACCTTAAACCATATAATATGCTAAGAAAGGGAAATATCTTGTTATATGAAATCGTACCATCATAAATCAGTTCACAAGATAATCTATGTAATCTAGCAAAGTATATACTTACTTTAAGCTTGTCCATATTAATTAAAGCTAAAAATAGAACCCAATATTGAAAATACACCACTCAAGAATGTATTCATTTAGAATTTCTAAAATCCAGATTTTACTTAATTGCTGATAATAAAACTTATGGCAGCCACTAATATGCCTTAATATTAATGGTAGTCCTTAGATGTTGATGTACAGTCTACACAAAACATTGTTGTTTCAAACAAACAATATTAAGAGAATTCACCGTAAGCTGGGTCCAACCAAATTTAATAGGATTAAAAGATTTTTATCATAATTTGAAGGCTGCGAAGGATAACTTTCTGCCATCGAGCTAGCTAATTAAGAGGGCAATTTATTTACTGAACAAACTTAACTTAATTTTGTTATGAGGTAATCCGCAATTGATGAATAGAGAACAGAATTTTGGATCTGAGTAAAGGACATCAGTTCGCTTCCTAAGAATTTCTTCGAAATTGTCTGCTCTAAGCACAATTCCTATCTATAAAATTTTCAATCTGCAGTGACGTTAAGTTTAGTGACAATTACATTTGAAATGCTTTGTTTTTTTCTAGAGGTGTATGGAGCTGATGAGGATATATTGGAGAAAGGTAAAGAAATGGCTGTTAATGTTTTTAGATCCTTGTATTTCAACAAGTACAGGTACAACATTTAAATATTGAAGATACTAAATACCGTATATATTTTCAGTTATTTCAACCACAACTTTCAGACAGAAAAAAGTTCCAGATTATTATCGAAAACTATTTAAAAAAAATACATATATATTATGAAGTAGGTACGTTTTGATTAATATTGACGACGAGGTTACAGTTCTGCATTGCCTCTGAGGTCGAGAGGCATAAAAAAACAAAGTTTTGGGGTAATCCTTATCTAGATTTGCATGCGGCACTTGACAACGATGAGTTTGCAATAGTGATATTGCTGGACTTTTCCAAGGCCTTCGATAACGTAAACCATTTTAAACTTATATCTAAACTAAAAAATACTGTCAATTTTTCTAGTTCAGCCTGTAGGCTTGTGATGAGAGTGATGTCAATTCGAAAGAAACGAGTAAAACTGGATGGTGAGTTTTCTGGTCTATTAGTATATAGGTGTTCCGCAAGGTTCTATTCTTGGACCTCTTCTGTTCTCTCTATTTATAAATGATCTGCCACAGAAAATCCAATTCGCTAAGGTTCACTTGTATGCGGATGACGTGCAGATTTACCATAGTAGTTCTATCGGCCTTATGGAGAACTGTTTTGGGTGCATTAATGAGGATCTAGCAAATTTATCTGAGAGGGCTCGTGATAATGATATAAGGTTAAACCCTGCAAAATACTCTGAAATCCCAATACACAACCCAGGCTTTGACCCCGAGCAGCTTCCATCAGTTTGTATCAACTTTGTTAACCTTCCGTATGTAGATAAGGTTAAGAGCCTTGGAATTATGATGAATTCCAACTTAAAGTGCACAGATTATATCAGCGCACAATTGAGGAAAATTTATTCTGATCAGCAGATATTGTGGTTGTGTGCTGATATACTACCTCTCCGCACTCATGAGACTTGTCAAAGTTCTCCTCTTGCTTCACTCCTTCCTTTTAAACTTTATTTTCCCTAAACTAGATACTACAAGTGAACGTAGAATGGATGTAACCTTTAAAGACTATCTTCGATTTATCCATGGATTGCGACGTTATGATCACATCACACCCTATAGAACATCCTTGTTCGCTGTACATTGCAGACATACTTGCATCGCAGAGCGTTGATCTTTCTCTTCGGCCTTATTACCTCACGCAAACCTAAGGATATCTTTATGACCGCATACAATTTCTGCGATCAGCAAGACACCGAATAATTCTTATTCCCAGATTCTCTAAACTAGTCATGGAGGGTTCTTTCCTTGTTCAGTTGATTCGTCTTTGGAATAATTTACCCGCACATATCCTGGGGGCGGAAAGCATGCATACTTTTAGAAGGTTACTCCGGTCACATAATCTTTAGTCTTTTATTATTCCTTTCAGTTTTTTTTTTTATTTTTACTTTTTATATTTAAATAATTCTTTGTTTTTCGTTTGCTAAATTTTCTTTATATGATTTCTTCCTTTAAATTGAATTAAATTTATTAATTTAGTCTGTAGTATAAGTTTAATAATAATTAATTTTAAAATTATGTTTTTTGGTTTATTAATTTATAAGAAAGTGCTGTACAAGATAAATATCTTGTGTACAATTTTTTTTTAAATGAATATGAAATATGTAGTATAAAAATTAGAAAATAAAGACATAGTCAGACTCACTTGCTTACTGTATACTGTAACTTTGCTATTGTACTAAAATATCTGTGGTGGTAAGAACTGTTTACCACATTTATGTATGACATCAAGATGCATCATTTCCTGATATTTGGAACATTCCGAAGATAATTATTCTAACCGGGATCTCAGTCTATAGTGCTGGAGTAAGATGGTTGGTTGTAAGCCGGTCATTAGTCTGCATAGCTGTCTTAAGGAATAGGAATGTCCTTTCCATTAATTTTCATATGAAGGGCTATCTTCTCTGCCATTGCCATGGCACATACCTCAGCCTGGAAGACAATGGTGGACCTTACAAGTGAGAACCACAACCCAGTGTCAGATATGAGAAAATAAACACTGGGCGCGGTCCATCATTCGTTAAGAACCGCCGCGCCGGTGAAAATTTTTAGAGTGGATCGAGAAAGGCTCGATAAGGCTTTCTCCTCAGTCTATGATTTCCTGTCAGAAAAACTCACAAAGAACAAGTGGCCAAGTTCCGGTATTATAGCAACAAATGGCATGCGAGCGCGGACTAGAAAGTTTCCCGTTCCAGCCACTGACATGTATACAAATGGACTGTCTGATCTCCTGTTTCATGTGGCACCAGTTTTGATTTCAGAGCGTATGCTCTCACTGTCAATGCTAGCAACTGCCGTAAACTGGCGTCATATTTAAATTATTTGGGAATTTACTTATATACATGTCAGTGGGATTTACTGAATTTACTACAAACGTATTTGGAACTATTTGCATTGTTAAATTTTAATTATGAGCCGAAAGAAGTGTGTTTTACAAGGATTTTTACATGCAATTTCTCGTTCCCAATCGTTACAGTTCAGTGGCAAGGTATGCTCTCACAGAAAGAGACAGGAATATAAAAGTGGTGCCATTTGCTTTCATGCATTGTCAACGAGCAGTCCATTTATATACATGTCAGTGGTTCTAGCCCACAACCCAATGAACAATTGGAAGTACTTCTCCAATCGTCCTTTCAACATTACCATGCAATCTATATACAGCCCTTTTGGCAATTGCCTGAATGACAAGCTCCACAGCAGAGGTGAGTTTAGATTAGTTAGCTTAGATAAATTGTCATCGCATGGTTAGCTAAAGTATATAGACTTCAATTTATCTATGTATCTAGCTAAATTTATAATCGAAAAGCACTCTTAAATTTCAACAGAATCCTTTACTTTTGAATTACGTTCAAGTTAATAATTGGTTCCATTTATATATTTTTAGTAGATTTCTTTGTAGTACTTGCCTTTAGATATAGAAACAGAAAGGGATGGTAAGATGACGAATCGTTAATTACGTGAGTTTGCCAACATATGGCACTAATTCTGTTCTTTGTATAGCATTACGTCGGCTCCGCTTGCACAGTGAAGGAGAAACTAACATGAGCGAGCATGTGTTATTCAGGCAATAGCGTCTAATGTGTTAACACGCAGGTCCGTTGTAAAATTACTTCCTAAAATATTTTGTTATCATCAAATTTGGTAAACCTGGTGTTTTCGTAAATTATATGTTGTTTGTTACTTTAATTAATAAAATAAATTACAGATAAAATTTATTGCAATATTTTTTATCCCTTTAATTTATAAATGGTCGTTTCGGGTAAGCTGACGAATTCAATAGGTGGGCAAGATGACGAACTCGACATCTTACCCGAAACGTTCACTTCTGTTTTAGCATTAATTCATAAATTAATGCGAGATTCTCTTCTTCTTCTGTACAGAAATGAAAGGAGCCACAAAGGCGGAACATTTTTATCGAGTTTCTATTTGAATTATTGAATTTTACTTGAATTTTATTTGTTGTTTTATTGAAATTTTTTGTTGAAGTGTCTTAGTTGAGGATATTTTGTAAGAATTGAATTTTATGATATAGTTTTAAGCAAAATATATCTGGAGTAAAAATCAATACTTGAGCACAGATCTCACAGCAACTATTTGCCAAATAGTAATGGCGATGGTACGAACAGAAAACGATGCGACAACGGTACACACAAAAAAGAATGGAAAAAGTGTTTATTTAATGAATATTCTAAGGAGGGAGGGAGGAGGTGGACTCTGATTTTTCTGATAAGACTAATCAAATGAAAGGAACAACCAAAGATTACCTATTTAATGTATAATGTATAATAAACACGAAAAATTGGAAAATGAACTAGCAACTGTATTACTGCATCTATACTGCGATACAAGTACAGTACAGTACCGAAGATAATTCAATTTAAATTTCTTTAATTATTCTTCTCAGATACGCAAAAGAACTCGCATAACAAGTGATGAGGATATTTTGAATCTGAAAAAAGTAAAGCTTAAACTCCAAATAAGACGTCTTGAAGTGACCACATATATGAAAAACGCTAGAAACTTTGAAATTAGAAAAGGATCTTAACTTGCCGAAATCAAACATAATCTCAGCTATATATAAAGCAACATAATCCTTTCGTCTGCAGAAGAGTTAGAGAATAATATACCAAAGTAAAACGATTTAACATACATCATATACTCAGAATTTGCATTTTTCCTTTTTATACCCTAGATGAATACTAAAATAGTATACCCAAGTTTGGAATTTGTTCAGTTTTCCATAAAATAATTTATAACACTCTGTAAATGCACTGTAAGGTTTTAGTTATTTCTCTTAGCTTAATTTTCCACGATTTCCTCTTCACCAATACAGGCAATGTATTCAGTTTCATGTTTTGATAGATTAGAGTTAGCACAACGCAACACTCTACAATTTCAGTAGCACTTTAAGGATTTACTGGAAAATGAAAAAGCTTTGTTTTAAAACTACAAATGCATATTCATCTTGACATATGGGCAACGGTGGTATCTCCCATAATAATCGCATTAGAAAATGATCTCCACCCTTCGTGCAGTGCTTTAAATTCCCAGCTATTCGTGGGTACTCCCAAGCCAATTTCCACTTACATGTACATATAAAAAAAATGTTTTCTTGGTTCAGCTACAGCTAAATCTAAAATAGCAATATCTCCTTTTCTGTGGAGAAAATTCAAAAGTGTTTTAGTGAAATGTGCCAACACAGACCAATAAAAATTTTCATATCACAGCAAGTCAAAGTTGAATAAAGAGATTTTGGTAGAGCAAGAAATTGAAAAAAAAATTGTTTTTCTGGGTTATTCCTATTAATTTTTGAAAAAGTATTATGTGCACGTTGAAGTTTTTATTAAGGTCATATTTTAATATTCCGATATATCATACCCAAGCTATCATCGCCTTAAGTATGACTCGCTATTTATGGGACAGCCTGTATGAAACATGGACTCCGCTAGTTAAATATAAACTGCAAAAAATTTATATAAGTGGGTGGCCATCGAATTAGAAACTTTCGCAAATAATTTTTATCTTTCGAATATTGAGAATTTTTCTCAATTTCTTTAGTTTTTAGGAAAAATATTTGTACACAGGTATCGTTCATAAACCCGACTATATAAAGCGTATCATAAAACCTTTTTTTCGAAGGTAGGAACGTGGGTAAAAACATCCTTCCTTATGTCTGTTGCTTACAGTAATTTTATCGACTAAGTTGAACAGTTGGTATTCAGCTGTAGCTGAATTAATTGAATGTGTTGATTTGTATTTAGTGTGTTGTGTTAAACTATTTAAAAAAATTAAAAAAACAATTTAGTAAAAAAGGAGAGTTCGTGCAGGTATTCCATTTAAACCCAGTTTTTTGTATAATGGGTCGCAAAAAAGACATAAGCAGTGAAAAAAAAGAAGTGATTTCATCCTTAATTACCAGCTGTAAGCTAAATCAACGAGAAATAGCCCATATATCGAAGGTTTCTTGTGCCACGGTCTCTAAAATATTAAAAAATGTTAAGGAAAAAATACCTCCAGGCATGAGTCATCGCCAAAACTGCCGAGGACAAAGGAAAACAACCTCAAGAAGCGACCGAAAATTATTTCAACAGCTTTATTGCATCGCAGAACATCAAATAAGGCAATAAAAAAACTCTCACTGCGCAAGGAGTAGAGATATCGGCTAGGACCTTACGTCGCCGCTTGTACGAAGCGAATTTAAGATGCAGGCATCTGACGAAAAAACCAAAATTGACAGCAAAAATGAAAAAGGCATGATTCCAGTGGGTGAAACAACATAGGAACTTCACAGTTGACGATTGGAAAAAGACAAGTTTACCAATTCAGTCGAGCAACAAATTTTCGTGCCTTTTTAAAAACCTATTGAAAATTACAAAATGTATTAAATTTTTAGGTTATCTTCAGTCATGAATGCCGGCTAGAAACTGTAACTGAAGGGTGTCGTTATGTCAGAAGGAGATCTTCACAGAAATATTAGGAGAACTGTTTATTCAGAACAGTCAAGCATCCACCAGCAGTCATGATTTGGAGCTGCATATCAAAAAAGGGTCCGGGTCCTCTCTATTTTGTTACGGGAACAATGCGGCAATATCAGTACAAAATAGTTTTGCATACTGTTCTCAATTCCTTTGAACAGCTACTAGGGTCAACATAAAATGTTCTGCCCAATGAGAACACTCAAGAAAAATATAAATAAGGATGTGGACTATAAATAAGAACGCCGGGGAATATTTTAAAGTCAGTGGTTTATTAGACACACACGTCAAACTTATGCACAAAATTCCAACTAGAACTAAATTTAATAGAATTCAATTTCACTTACATATATTAGATACACTTTATTTGGATAACGTCACTTAACAACTAAGCTTCAATTATGTAAATTGATTCAATAAAGTCGCTTACTCACTAGTTTCACTTATGTCTCTAATTTCAATTTCTACACAATACTGTCAAAGCTGAGACAACTTTGAGCAATGGCACTATATATATATATATAAATATAATAATCAGTATGAAATATAGTATATGATCAATCAAAAAATTATATTCACCAATTTAAACTGTGGAATCGAAGTTATGGCGTTGGTAAAAAGATAGTTAGGTTAGGTTAGGTTAGGTAAGAGGGATGCCGCTAGACAACTAGCTAGCCTCACTTAGACCTCCAACGGGTCCATTGTGCCCCTAGACCTCATGGGATAACCCTTCAAGCCGCGGATTTATCCTGCTTTCCTTGGGAAACTCAGGATATATCCAAGACCTTTAACCTAGATCCATCCAACCTCATTCAGAAAACTCAGGATGTCTCTGAACTTTATACTTTGAAGCTCCCCCAGACCTGAAAAGAAGTAGCTAACTAGTAGCCTACCTCTTTTATTCATCAGAGGGGGGCATTCGTAAAGCACATGTTTGACGGATTCAATTCCCTCTGAGTCCCTACAACTCCTGCAGAAATCGTTCGCCGCTATTCCCAGTCTTCTAGCATGGTCCCCTATGGCCCAGTGACCCGTCATGACCCCTACTAGATTCCTGGTATTTGCTCTGCTGCTATTAAGCAGTTCCCTTGTCCTTTTCCTGTCATATGCAGGCCAGAATTGCCTCGCAACACGACAGGTAAAAAAAGATAGTGTTTAAGTTAAAGCTCTTTTGCTTTAACTGAGATGTATAGGCCTAGATGCAAAATCTAGACCGCTGTAGAATTGAATATCGATGCTTGTATCGATACTCAAAATTATGGGGAATGGTTGAAAAGCGGACCGTTCTGACTTGAATGAGTAGAAACGCACTGATTGTCGATTATAACAAAACTGATTTTATTATTTATTTCATTCAATATATTTATAATAAAATTGAACATGCGTAATCAATATTAATAAATCAATTCACAAATTGACCGGTAAGAAACAGGGTTCATCGACTTGAGCGATTAATAATTCACCGCAGTGAGAATGCTGACCCAGCAGTAATTCCCCTGGCGTAAATATTGTAAAAACTGCATGTAAAGCAGAAAAAGTGGAAATTGGCACTGCTTACGGTGGTGAATTATGATCGCTGGTTCAATAAACTTAAGAATAATAACCCTTTAAAATGCTTACGCTAGATTAAATGAAATTCTTGGTTTATCATGATTATACTGAATTTGACTATCTTAAATTAGTAATGCTAATTTAATTTTTAACTTAATAATTATGATCTGGGTCATAACAGATAGTTAGTGGTTATCTTGTTCTAGTCGTGGCCCGGAACAAGATACTTTGTTTCAGTCGAGACCCAAAACAAAGTTTATGTGTTAGTACTGATCTTGTTCTAGTCGTTCCCCGGAACAAGATACTTTACTTCAGTCGAGACCCAAGCAAAGTTGTATTAGTAGTAATTATTCTAGTCGTTACCCAGAATAAATATCTTTATCTCAGTCGATACCCAAGATAAAGTTATTGAGTTAGTAAAATCTATTCCAGTCGAGACCCAGAATAAATGTCTTTATCTCAGTCGCTACCCAAGATAAAGTTTTTGAGTTGGTAGAATTTATTCCAGTCGAGACCCAGAATAAACATCTTTATCTCAGTCGATACCCCAGTTAAAGTTAATTTGTTAATAATCCTGTTTTATTAGCACTAGCCAAGCCGATTTCCAAATGATGCGCAATCTATGAAAGCTGGATGCGAAAAAAGAAAGATTTAAGTTGGCCTGCGACTTTTATTGCCTCTGAATTGCGCACGGCACCAACAAATTATTTTACTTTGCGCATAGCAACCAAAGTACATTGACCCTAGCGGCTGTGCAGGTAGCAACAGAAAAATCCGTTGACCTTAGCAGCTATGCATAGGTCAGAAGAGTATATTGACCCTAGCAGCTGTGCAAAGCAATTGGAAGTTTGAGCATTTTTGTTGCCGTTCCTGATTTTGCCTAGCTAATGTTATTAGGCTTATAATTATACAATAAGATACCTATTACAATATTGCTAATTTGCTATTTTAAAGATACATTTAAATGTACAGATGACTTAATCTAATTCCATTTGATTTGCGTAATATTATCGAAGACAAGTTACTTTCCTCTCATTGGATTGTATCCCAGATTTGTTTATGTGGAATGTAGCCATGAGGTGTTGATTGTTGTCTCCACTAAAAACTGCCTTATCGATATGCTTGTAGGTAGGTATACATCGTTTCGTTCCCAACTTATTTTCAATGATTAGAAATACTTGGAATTAGAATCTTTTAAACTATTTTACTTTCAGGTGGCTATTTAATGTTGGTTTGAACAGACCTCATATGGAATATTTGAACGCCCAGGGAACGTCATATACTTTTATGCGCTATACCGCAAAATCCATTAAAAAGTATCTCGCGGAGCATGAAATTGCTTTACTTCCTTGGTGTGGGAACTCACCGGATTTAAACCCGATTGAGAACTGCTGGGCTATGAGAAAATCCAAAGTTTATGCTTTTCAAATCCAACGATAGAAATAGTGAAAAAGAGAATCGAGGATATCAGGAGAAATGAAAGTATGCCCGATCGTATAAAAGCAGTAGCTAATGTGTGTGTGTGTGGGGGGGGGGGGGTTATAAAATATTAATTATAAAGACGCATTTTGTACGTACATATTGTTACGTGCCACAAAGTGAATCAAGCGACATCTGTTAGGAATGGAAGCAACTTTAGGTTAGTGTCATCTTAGTAAACTTTGGGTTCGGAGAACGGAATATTCAGGAAGGTTCTAGGATAATTCGTAGAGTATAAATACGGCGCTCTGACAGCTAGGAGGCGGAGTATTATTTCAGACAGCGAAGTGAGAAGTGAACGAAGTAAACTATTTGGATTGCGATAATTAGAAGTACAGTACTAGCGATAAATAAAGAATTGATTTGATAATTATTTGTGAATTTGTGAGAGTAAAGTTAAATAAAGAAAGAACTTTAATTATATCTGAAATATTGTGTTTTAAATAACGAACTAAGGCCACGCTCGTAACAATATTATGAACTTTAAATAAATATAAATGCTCGTACTAAACTACTTATTTTTTAATGTAAAATTAATCAATCGCAAAGTTTCTAATTCGATGGCGACCTACGTAAGGCCCAGTTCATGTTGTAAACTCAAACGAACAATCAACTTTAGAATTTTACCTATATTTCATTATTTCACTTCGAAACTCCTACCAATAGGTCATGAGCGATTAAAAGAAGTTGAGAAACAGCAAAACAAATTGCATACAAAAATATCGAAAATAATTCCTGGCACACACAATACATAATATTTGTTTTTCTCCTGTAACATGTAAAATCTCTATACAAAAGGCTTCGATTACTGTAGAGTACATTTAATGCTGCTAAATCCATTTTATAAATCGCTATAAAACATCAACAACAATGAACTTACGTAATACCTATAGAAAGATTATGTATTTATGAATAACGGAGTTTTTCACGTAAATTGCTAGGATATGACTTTTACTGCGTATTTACTTTTCTGCAATCTGAAAAAAAACACAAATTTCACGTGGATGTTGTAAATTCAAAAGCAGAAAAAAAATTCCATTCAAAGTTCATAGAGCTTAAATCGATAAAGAAGTTGATTTTTAACAGTAAACAGCCACCTACTTTCCACCCACACATTGTTTTCCGTGAGAATTACGAATTGCCTTTAATATTCAAGATTTTAAATATGAACTTAAAATATAAAAACAAGAATTGTTATAATAATTGTGGAGATATACTTTTCAGATAATAAGTGAAAGAAAATGAAAATTTGCATCTTGATTCTCTTGAAAAAGTGGAGATTCAGGAAGTGTCTGCTTGTTTGTGGCACACTCTCAGCTAAGATAAAAAATGGGATGAGACAGCTGATGCAACAGTTTAGAGCAACTTAAAATTAGTGTAAGCTTGACTTATATACATACATACATACATACAATGTTAGTATTTATTATTCATATTAATATTAGAATGGGTGATGTAGATAGAGATTCCGCACCACACCTAGTTACTGCGAGCTGTGAGACCTTTTGTGACATTACACTTAAGTGTCCTAGAGCGCCCATTCGAAATTGAGGGATCAACTTTACAACGACATCTGACAATGGGAATGTCTTTTCTAGATATTTTAGCCTAATACAGCCCAGAGATTTACCAGTCGCAGAGGAAGTATTAAGCAATTTTGTTGTCTAAGTCAAGGAGAAAAATTATACCTGAGTGTGCAATGCCCAGTAAGTACATAGACGCTTTATAAGCCTTAGATCTTAAGTACTGAGCGTGAGGATTATTTTCGTCCTAATAATATATACAATAATATTTTGTCCTAATATCGGTAATAAATTCCTTCGCTTTCCTGAGCCGTGGGGTCTTTTCCCAATGTAACATTATAACTCAACTCTGCCCCCCCCCCAAGCCTAACTTGTGCCGAAAAGTGACTCTTAAGTAGCAAAACACATGCTCAGTGCCGATAAATAAAGATCTGAGTCCTTTGCAAGGCGGTCGGCAATCTCGTTGCCCTTGATGCCTTTATGTTCTGGTACCCAAATCAGAATGATTTTATTGTTTCGGCTAAATGATTCAAGACAGTAAGACAATCTCAAACAAGCGTAATTCAAAAGTATACGAAGTTAACGACTTTGAATACTGTTTAGCTCTCTGATATTATATACATATATTTTTGCTCCACACATGTTTTTAGAATGATTTCGAGTGCGCAGAGTTTTATGGTGTGGATCTCTTAGAAAAAAAAGGAAGTAAGGCTCCCAAAGCTTTAGCGAGTCAGAAATTCGACTCATATATGCATGCGCTTACCTTCCATTTTGGATCTATTCGTACACTATTTAACATATCCGTTATTAAGGGTAGATCACGAAAATACCACTGTTAATGGTCCCCTAATCCCATTTAATAGGGTTTAAAAGTCATATCGTTTCAGCATAACGTCTGAGATGGGGTTGAATATCGGGTCCTCCAGGAAATCTTTAAGGACTTTCAAGTGGCCGGCCAGATTGCCTGGGTTGAGGAGATTTGACCTCTGCACTCTCATTGTGCTCAGGATAGCCTCCTTCTTGACAGGCATATGCAGTGGAAGCGCAAAATCGCAACTAAATTACGTCGGAATCAAGAACGAATAGCTTAGAACGTAATCACGTACGCTAGTAAGAACTCAAAACCGTCGAACGCTTTCTAGGAAACCACTTTTTGATTGCAACGGAATTGCGCCAGCGCATGCTGTAGGAAACCATATCTTCAGGCTGCAGTCGGGGAGGTAGGTATGCATGGCACCAATTACTCCTAGAAATAAAGTCGTTATAGATTTTGTAAATTAGCTTAAGCTGTGTTTTGTTTAGTTTTTTAGATTGTGTGACAATGGGTCTTAGAATGGATATAATATAATCCCACAGTATAATTTTTGATTTAAGCTTCAGATCTTGCCAAAAACCTACGATGTGTCTGCTGTAGTTTTCTCCAGACCTTTATTCGAAAGTCAGTCGAATGCCTAGATGTTTGCCCCCTTTTGAGAATTCTCCCTCAAGTGATGGTGCTTATAAATAAATCTTCAATTTTCTCGAGAACGGAACGTTATTGCTTTGTCAGGATTGGCATAAAGTCCCTTTGTCTGAATTGGATACAAAAAATTCGAGATTACCCGATCATATTTGATTATAATCACCTGGTCGTCCACATATCCCTAATTATCATAGCCAAAATTGATCAGCTCTTTTAGAAGACATTCCTCCCACGTTAGCTGTAATTTTCCAGCTGCCAAACATTGCTTTTATCTATTTCACCTATGAGGGTTCAACTGCCTTTTTTGATAGCTCATTCTCTCTGCAATATTAGCTCTGTTGTGAGACGCTTGTGAGCCTAGTTTCTTGCTACAACATGGCTGGGAGTGCCTTTTAGTAGAAGTTCATCAGACTACTACTCTTTTATTATTATTATTATTATTTATTTAAACAAATGATAACATTTCAGGGTATACATACATAGAATGGGAAATAATTAAAGAGTTCAGAATATATATAGTTCTTTGCAACTTGAACATTTAGATAGACCATAAAGTGAGTTCATATAATAAGATGATAACAGTAATTCTACTTATCCTATCTTAATATCTAACTAGTCTGTAGTCGCCGAATAAGAGGATTGGGTGATAGATGACATTTATTAAAAAATTTGGATGCAATTGTGCTTAAACTTTCTTGGATTAGTTGAACACGCGCACTAATGTGTATCTGTCTGGTGGAACAGTGCCATGGCAAGTTTAATATCATCTTAAGCACTTTATTTTGTGCGATCTGCAATTTACGTTTATGAGTTTCTGCGCAATTATACCAACTTGGAGCACCGTAGGAAAGAATAAATTGAAAAGTTGTTTTAAAAAGAATGAGTTTATTTTCGATGCTTAAGGATGATTTTCTGTTTATGAGTATAAGATTTTCGATAATATGTTGATTTTATGTACCGCCTTAGAGGTATTATTTTTAAAGGTCAAGGTTTTGTCGGGATATATGCCTAGATATTTAATACTGTCAGTCCAAGGAAAACTAACTCCATTCACGGCCAGTGTAGTGTGGGGTAAATGACATTGCTTACGTTTCCTAGTAAACAAAATTTCTTGTGTTTTTGTCCCATTGAGTTTAATCTTCCACTTATCGAAATATTCAGCTATTGTATTTAGACCATTTTGGAGGCTACGAATTATATTTGGCGTGACTTCGAAGATGAAAAGATAGCTGTGTCGTCAGCAAATATTGAGATTGAACAGTTAGATAATGTTGGCTGATCAGCAGTAAATATAATATAAAGTAAAGGACTCAATACCGAGCCTTGGGGAACGTCAGTTGGATAAGGTGCGGATACTTCCTGTCCAACATGAACAATTGAGAGTCTATCACTTAAAAAGCTATGAACCATTTTAATGATGTAGTATGGAAACTCAGTGCGAAATAACTCATGGCCCTCATGCCAAACCGTATCAAACGCAAGTCCAATCGATAAACTGCGTTAGTCTGGCAATAGCTTGGATCGTACAATGCTCACTACGAAAGCCCAAACTGTTCGTTGGGTAGAATATTATTATCAGTCTCTAAGTCCTCTTTTAAATGTTTTTTCCAATATTTTTCCACTGAGCAAGCTGATCGGCGTGTTATTTGTAGCATTGTCGGAGGATTTTCCGGGTTTTAAAATTGGTATAACTTTAGGTTTTTCCCATTTCACGGAGAAGTAACACAGTTTAAGGCATGAATTTATTATGTGCGTTAAATAAATTGAGCTGGTCCTTGGCAAGGCTTTTAGGCAACAATTGCGTACCTGGTCAATGCCAGACGATTTGCGAAATCGCAATCGTTTGACATGGCTTTTTACTTCTATGGATAATTAGCGTTGATAAGGGTTTGGAGCGACGACACTGAATTAGTTACTACTGATATGGTATCCGAATTTACAGAGAACTTACTGGCGAAGCGCACAGCTTTTTCTTTGTTGGTCAAGAGTAGTCTGTTTTGATGTGATATTGCAGGAATTATACGATTTTTTTTTAATTATTTTAGTTATATTCCAAAAAGGCTTAGATGAGTTCTGTAGTCCCAAGTGTACATTATGTATCTAGTATTTCTTAATTTAAAAATTTCGTACCGAAGACGACAATTAAGTAGCATTAATATGGTTTTAAGCAGGGTTGTAAATGAGCGCACTCATTTGTCATATCAACTCATCGCTCAACTCAGGACTTGAGTCAGCTCAATCATTGAGTGCGTTCAACACTTGAGCGTTAATTTATCGCTCGAAACTTGAGCGGACTCACTAGTTGAGCGGACTAACTGCTTGAGCGGCTTGAGCGGACTCACTAATTGTACGGACTCATCATTTGAGTTGAGCTAACTCAAATCATATTTTAAGGAGAATCTGAAGCTTCAATCAAATAAGGAAAGCTTCCAAAAAAGTCATTCATTATATTATATTAATTTTGCTTTTCCTAATTTTCTTAGCCAACATTTCTTCTATGTTACGCTCCCAAAATGGGACTCAGATTGTGAAGCTGACCAAAATTCAATAGAGGCTCAGAAATTGTTCTTGGAGTATTAGAGAGACGAAACCTCGAGCGTTTTTCGGTGATAAAAAGTCTTTTTACCGAATACAACACAGCACTGCCTAGTAGTGCTTCGGTAGAAAGTTTATTTAGCACAGGAAAACTAGCGTTAACTCCTAATAGATGTCGTCTAAATGACGAAAATTTTGAAATGCAAGGATGCTACGTATCAATGGAAAAAACATAAAATAAGACGCTGATTCTATGGAAAAATGTAATACAATTTCCTTGAATTGAATTATAATATTTTCAAGTATGGTATTGCTTTCCTAACAGGTTTTACAAGTTGTTGAATTTGTACATTATATTGAGAGGAAGACAAATGTTGGCTAAGAAAATTAGCAAAATCTAAATTAATATTATATAATGAATGAATTCTTTGCGAGCTTTTCTCATTTGATTGAAATTTTAGTTTCAGTTTCAATTTTAATTAAATCAGATTCTACTTATTTTATTTAAAACATAATTTTAGTCCACTCAACTCAAATGATGAGTCCCTTCAAGCAATGAGTCCGCTCAAGATTTGAGTCCCCTCAAGTTCACTCAAGCAGTGAGTCCGCTCAAATTTCGAGCGATGAACCACCGCTCAACTGTTTGAGCGGACTCAATGATTGACCGGACTCACTGTTTTAGTTGAGTGATGAGTTGAGTCAAAATTTGAGTCTTTTACATCCTTGGTTTTAAGACTTTGTATGCAGGATCGTTGCCATGGCGTTCTAATAACATTGCGGCCACGTATTTTATTAATAATATAATTCGGTAGTTTAAGGGGGGTTATAGTATTTATGCTACGATTAGGGACAGAGAGATTTGTTTTATTAAGAATTCGCGTAAAAAACTCAACTATCATATCAATTTGATCAGCAGTTGTTATGTTGTTTAAAAAAAAATTTTAATTCTCTCTTTCATGTCGCGATGCATAAGTAAAGAGTATCGCACGCAATCAGCTCTGTTGAAATCATATAATCTTCGATTATTGAATGTAGCATCGGAGTTATACTGAATAACAACAGGCAAATGGTCAGACGAAAGTTCATTTATAACCAAATGCTGAGAGAGGATTTCGGGAGCATCCAGTACGGAGGGAATAGTAGCAGTACTATATGGAACGTATGTCGGAGAAGGTGGGTAAAGCATAGCGATCGGAATAGTCGAAAGTAGATCGTTGAGCAAGTTTCCCCAACAATTAGCACGTAAACAACCCCAGGATAGATCCACGCAAATCAAAACCGATTCCTAAATGCGAGAGTTTTAGCGATCTACACGGTAGCAATAATAATTAGCAATAGAGAATTTAATAGTTGGGTCAAGCCCAGTTTCAGTTAATAATAATACATCAACTTTATGGCTATGTAAAAAGTTAAATAATTCCAAAGTTTTGTTACGAACACCTCTGGCATTCCGAGTGACTATTTTAATGTGATTACTAGTCAAATAAATACTTACAAACTAGTTCTGTTATGACATTAAATTGTTCAAACTTATTTTTACAATTTTTTAATTTGAGAGTCATTTCGTTGGTTAAAGCTCACATTTCAGAGTTCTTTTGAACACATTACTTGTTACTTTTGATTATTTACTTGATACATACACGGTGGTTCAGAAGTGGTGGATAATAATGAAAGAGGTTATAGGTCAGTCGAGAAAAGAAAAAAAATTTATGGCAGGGGAGTGTATTCTCAACCCTTTCCGATAAACGGTGAAAGATACAAAATGAAAACAAAGTGCGTTTTAAAGAAAACATTATTAGCTTCTAACCGAAGTGAGGCAAAAAAAAAAAATTATAAGTTTTTTTTTAGTTTTTTGGCTTCAAACACAAAAAAATGAGATACAAAAGTTGAAACTTGATTTTTGGCAGACCGTTTCTTCTAAACTACATAGTGTAGAGGAAGCATTGGCACATTGAATTAAAGGTCAGGGGGTTCTCTATAAATTATCACCTCGACCATCTTTCTACTGTTTGTCGTTTAGGAGATAGAACTCTTTTAGTACAAACCTACGTTTCACGTACCCTAAGCTCTTTAACCCCGGTTATCTCGGAAAGGTTTGAGAATACACCCCCTCCCCCTTTTTCTCATTTCTTGACATGACCTACCACCTCCTTCATTACTATCCACCACTTCTGAAACACCCTATATATATATACATATTTTTTTTAACAACAGACTTTACCGAGGATCGGGTCTCTTTGCTCCTTGCAGTTTAATTTAAAAAAATTACCGCCGTTTTCTTACCAACGCAAGGGCTTTTTATTTAGGATTTAGGGTTCGAAATTTTGAATAATCAGCTAAACACTAATTAGTCGTAGGAAGGCTCAAGAAAAGTTAGGAAAAATTGGGTGCTAGTCCAGTCAATAGTGGTTTTTGTCTTACAAAAGGTGGGCTAGAAACGATTTTGATATGTGTTATTTAGCTCTGGGTCACGGTCCACATGCCGGGGGGGGGGGGGGGGGGGGGTGTCGCCCTGTCCCCATGTGAATTGAAGGTACAAAAATTTTTTTCTTTTAAAAATACTTCCTCAATGGTTGATGCTACGACAAAATTGTATAAATATAAATTTGAAGAAGACTAAATTTCCCACATTTTTTATAAACACTTTTTTTGTAAGTCTGATGTGTAATAAGTTACAGCGGTGAAAATGTGAACATTCTTTCAAAAAATTGTTCAACTTAATCTTTTCACGGTAAATTTTGTAAAAATTAAAATTGCTTATATTAACATGGGATCACTTTTCGATAGTTTTGTCTTTTTTGTTTAACTACTTTATTCCGCTGAACTTCAAATAATAAATTCTAGGTATACGAAATCCACCATAGTTCAATTCAGTTCAGTGGATTTACCAAATGAATATAATAATAGAAATAGTTGACTATAAAACATTTGTAATTTTTTCTCTGTCCCCCATACCCTGTTTTATGGATGGACAGATAAAAATTTAAGTTTAAGGAATATTTGATGTCATAGTAGATAAGCTTACAATAAAGGCAATAATTACGAATGTATTTGCAATTTTTTGAACTTGTAATATGAATATCAAAGCGAAAGGGAGAGGCAAAACTGCTGAAAGGGTGTATTCCGCGAATAGTTTAAAAGTGAAATAAGCAGCCGAGAGCCCCCTGTTTTTACATGCGGTTAACGGCTGTGACACGACTCATCCCACTTCATCCCTCTTGTCAAAAAAAAAAAACAAACGATTGAATGCTGTGTCATTGGCATCTTCAAAGATCAGAATGCCAAACTAGAAGACATCGCAGACAGTGGAGCTCACTTTCTCATTGTTTTGTACGGCGGCAAAGAGGAAGGTGAAAGAGGAATCCTTGAAAATTGATAATAAAAAGGCGCTGTACGGTATCATGCGCTTGCGACATACACCACCAAGTCCAGAAATCGTGTGGAAATAAAAAAGAAATCCATTCGGCTGTGGCTGAAAACTTGGTATCATTGGGCTCACTCCAGACCAGTGGCGATGTGATTATAACTTCGCATCGAAAGCGATCATCGAAGCGAAGATTTCGATCTGGCGGTATGTTATAAGATTTTCGTTCGACAGGCGATTTTTCTTGTTTCGAAACTATTTCCGAATTTTTTCCCCTAGCACAAATGACATTTATAGATTCTTTTTCTAGTTGTTGATAAATTTTAATAATAATAAAATTGGAATTTATGAATTTTTCAAGCCGCAGTGGCTTTATTTGTGGAGGATAACGAAAATGACGAAGAAATAATTAATTACCGGGACAAAAGAAAATATTTAAGGCAGTGGTATTAGGTCTGTATGTTAACTTTTGTATAAAAAAGCCTGAGTAAAAATCAAATAAAAACGTTCTTTCGGTAGAGGGAACAATACTACATGATAATGATAAAAGTTAACAGACAACTTATGAGTAAAGCCTGGGTAAATCGACGTAAATTTGTCAGCTGTCAAAAATCAAGATTAATTTTTTTTTATTAATTTATAATTTTTTAATAAAATCGGACTTATTTTATTTTATTTATTTATTTTATTTATTTATTTATTTATTTTAATAAAATCGGACTTATTTTATTTTACTTATTTTATTTTTTAAAAAATCGCCCTGACAACTGAAAGAATTATTTCAAATGACAAATGGAAGAAAAGAATGAACTCACTCATCCACTTTACCCTGTGTAAAAATGTTAACTTTTGTTCAGGAGGGGAAATGCATTCAATTGTCAAATGTTTCTAGTCCGAGAAGTTAACATACACATAATGGGTAAAAAACTTTCGAGGCTGTGTAAAAACTTTGAAGCCTGGGTAAAAACTTTCGAGTAAACATACAGACCTATTATGTTATGGAAATGCCAAAACAAAATGTACTGCTTTATTGATTTTTGAATTCAAGAAATATCCTTACAAGTTTTATAACTTGAAGTTTGCAGAATCTATATAATTAATATCTAAAATCATTTATATTGAATAAATTAAAAAAAAATGGAACATATAAATCAGATTTCTTAAATTTACATAGATTTTTTAATCTTCGCTTGTACTATCACTCTCAGCAAAACTCAGTGATATTCTATCGAAATTATCGCCTGTCGAAAGTATTACAACATACCGACTATCGATAAATTGTCGAACGTCGAATCTTTCGAAGTTATAACATCTTGCCCCAGATACATTTATTAAATGTCATTTCTTGCAAAAAAGATGATGCGGTGGAGGAAAGGTGGGTTGAAGTGCTCTGGCAGGCATCATCAAGAACAACAACGAAGAAGGTGAGGCAATAACATAGATGGAAGCCCAGATTCTCAGTGCGGAAAATTGGTTCGAGGATAACACTTACAAAGACCTTCAAATAGCAGGAAATAATCGACACATACTTGGGGACATAAATAAAAGAGTACGAACTGTATTCAGTTGCAAAAAAAGAAAATCTGTCCATTGGGCCTACTGGAGATACCATAATCTTAAAAAAATGCACTGTTTACTCTATCTCGTGGTGGTGTGGAAATGAATTGACTTTGAATTTACAAAACTACCCTCATTATGTAATTAATAGCTACAAAATATTTGTTAAAATGATTTTTTGGAAGACTGTTCACGTTTTCGCCGCTGTAACTTGTTACACATCGGACTTACAAAAAAAGCGTTTATACAAAAATTGTAGGGAATTTAGTCTTGTTCAAATTTATATTTGTAAGCCCCCCCCCCCCCCCCTCCAAGAAAAGGTTTTCATCGTGGCGCGAAAAACTAAATAACATATATATAAAAATCGATTATACTACCCCAAATTTTGTAGGGCAAGGTCCCTATTGGCAATCGATATATCAGTGAAAGTCATTATTGCATACACAAGCAATATTCCAACAAATTCCTCAGTTAAAAACTACACATAGTTGGAGGTCATTGGTTCTCATTATTTACTTCAGATTGTTTGTATACAAAACGCACTGCAAATTGAGTAGGTCAGGCACAAGACCAGTGTATTTACATGCTGTAATACATTTAGCGGACATTGTATCGTGCTGAGAGGTTGCGTTGCCGCAATATTCTAAAAATGGAAAAATGTTGAGTCGACAATAATTCTGATGGATTTATTTATTGTCAGTCGGTCGAAATGTGGAAAGTCAAATCATTATTACATATACATATTTAGTATTTATGTAGATATGAATACACCGTAGATGCGCTTTATTAGGTTTTTTTCATTCATGTGATGGCGCTTTGAATGATGTTTGGGGATTCTGATGAGTAATGAGTTATCTTCAAGGTGGTGTACTGTCTTCACTGCTGTTGTACATTGTAGTGCTGGCATGACGATCTTTTAGTTCAACTAAGCAACCAAGGTATATTGAGTCACAAAGTTATGCTGATGACCTTTTAATCATTATCAAGCGCTTGTTTTCTAAAAATCTTCAAGAAGCCCTAAGTTTTGCTCAAACCTGATATACTGTACACAAGTTATCAGTCAACCTGAGCAAACCATCAATTATACCCTTTACCAGAAAAGCGAAAATGAAGAAAATAATCAGTCCTACCTTTATTGGTGAGGAGGTTTTAATGTCCAAACATATCGGCAAGAGATTTCAGGAAAGTACTCTAACGTTGTGGAACTGTAGACAAATTGATGGCACTACATGGGGCCTATACAGCCAAATATAATGGTTGGGCTTTACAAATCCATAGTAGGACCCATGATCACCTGTGCTGCAGCAGATTAGTGGAACAATTATAC
This sequence comes from Dioctria linearis, assembly GCA_963930735.1. Lineage (NCBI taxonomy): Eukaryota > Metazoa > Arthropoda > Insecta > Diptera > Asilidae > Dioctria > Dioctria linearis. Next base: position 242,102,751 of record OZ005741.1, read on the forward strand.
ACAAAAGACAATCATCAGGAAGCTAAATAAGCTCCAAAGGATGGCATGTCTAAGTGTAACTGGCCCAATGCGCACAATATCTACCACCACTCTAGAAGTACTATTAGATCTACCGGTACGTTGTTGGAAAAGAGGCTGGCTTAATGGTGTACAGAGCCGGGACAGATAGATATACTGAATGGGATAACCAAACGAATAGAAGTAAATCCAATACTGGAAATGATATCGGGCAGAATGGTCATTAAACACAACATCTGTCTGCCTTTCAAGATAAATACACCAAATATGGAGGAAATAGATACGATTTCTAGAAAATGAAGCCCCATAAAATAAAGCTTCTATACCAATAAGAAAATAAATATCTATACAGATGGTCAAGTGGCACTGAAGGACATGCATTAACAAAACTTGACACAAACAATCACCTAATACTTCAGTGGGTGCACGGGCCGCTGTAGCCAGTTGGGAGCCCTGGGCACTTTAGGATATGTGGGCCCCCTAACAAAAATTATTTTCTAACATACTCTAGGTTATCAACAGGACTAATAACGTAAATTATGTTAAGACCTATCGTGCACTGGAGACTTTTTGACACGAAAATATTTTGTCACCACCGTCAAATCAATTTGGCTCTAATATTAATGCGCGCATAAAGTGATTTGACAGCAACGTAACTTTTGGTTCCTCCGACTAGCAACTTTTGGCTGACGAAACTATCACCGCGCCTTCACGTTTATATGAATGTGTATGCACTGGTAATATTTTTGTCGCTGTTTGACCGCCACTGTTTTGTGAGACGTTGTAGAGCTAGGAAAAAACTTACGTATCTTTTTTTTTTAATTTCTTCTGCAACGATAGTGTGAGGGGAAGAAGATATAAATATTGAAGCATTAATATAAGAAGTACAAATGAGACAACTCCTATACAGCAAAAACAAAACTTTTAAGGAATACTCTGATTGCAATTTGAAGATAAAAATGTGGGCAGAAATATCCATGAAAGTCTTTACAGACCTTAGAGTTACAGCAAGTCTCTCTTCAGGTTCAATTGTTGATCGCATAATGGTACTTTGATAAGTTATAGCAGATCTCAAGAGCTGCAGTAAACCATCAAAACTTTCAACATGCATACGGAAATATCCAGAGAATTTTTCAGGAGTGGATCGTAAGTAATAAAGTGATAAATGTGAAATATTTCTTGAAGCACCGTTTCGCTCCAAATTGGAATCTATTCAACATATAACACGAAAAAGCTCGTTTTCGTAAGTATTATAGTCCTGGAATGGTTGGCGGAGCAATCTTCTAACTGGTGTACGTTTGTAGCCAACCGCATGGCTATCTTACAAGAGTTGTCCAGTGAGGAATTTTTGGGACATATTGATAGTCATAATAATCCCGAAGATTTAGTTTCACGTGGTGTATTACGACAAGAATTCATGAAGTCGTTAAATGGTCCCAAAAATGTTAAAGGTGCATGATTCAAGATGGAAAAGAGAAACAGTTTGAAGTTGAATTAATTACTGTATGTACCTGAAAAACGCAAAGCCAAAATGGGGTTTAAAACAAGTGAAAAAGAGGATATCACAAATACGTTGATCAAACTTCAAAATGTATTTTTGTATATACTTCGCTTCATAAAAAACTTGAAACTGCCACTAACTCTAGGTTACTTTGGAATGATAAGGGTAGATGAAAGAGACGAAGCTTTAAAGGCTATTAGCCATTCAACAGAGTTCGTTTGTAGATGATCATCGATCGCTAACAAAGACTGGACAGATAGCAAGGAACAGCCCCTTAATAAATTTGTGTCCATTCATCGATACTGATGGCACCATTAGAGTTGGATAACGTATAGAAAATGCTCATAATGCATGCAAAAACGAGCATTTTGTTCTATTCTTCCACAAACTTTATTCTTTACCAAAGCCTAAACTTTTACATTTACTAAATTAAATTAAACTTTCCTGTGGCATGGTTAAACGCGCTTATGAGAAAAAAAGTAATCAAGATGTCCGTCAATTATGATCCGCTTGTCCGTCCGACTGAGGTTAGTTTCAGATCAATTATGTATTAAATGATTATTACAGTTACCATGGTACTACCGGTAGCTGGCTCGCTAAGTTATATGTTGTTATATACTTAATTATTTATTTACATATTATACAATATACAGAATTTAGTTCATTATATGTATTAAATGGTTACAAGCATGGCCGTATATATGGGGTGGGTTTGAGGGATTCAACCCCCCCCCCCCTACCCGCTCGTTGTAGCCTATACATTTGTTAATGTGATAAGTCAAATTTTTACCCACAATTCTTTATATCTATGTATGTAGCCGCCAACAACAATTTGTTTTGTCATAATATATCTTTCTTCAGGTAAAGCAACTTTAGGGAAAACGTATGCAAAATACAGAAAAAAAATAAGCAGTGCAGTATGAATATGTACATATGTATATATATATATATATTTTAAATTTTGTTTACATTTTAAACGGTATATTAAATATAAAGGAGGATTTAGATTATGATGGCATGCATTTTGTATATATACGGAAATTTAGTTATGAGTGAGAAAAAAGCAAACGCATTCTGCATTTTTCTAGACCTCGTTTTATTATAATTTTGTATTAAATATTTTTTAAATTATCTTTGAAAATCAAAAAAGTAAAAATATGGTTTTATTTAAATAGCTTAAAACATCATTTGTTTACTTTTTATGGCATTTTAGATTAGTTAGGTTTTAACATATGCTTAAACCAAAATTACTTCATATACAATAAATTTTTTTATAAATTTCAAGATGGATTACCTATGGGATCACCTTTGTCTCCTCTTTTGTCAGAAGTGTTTATGGCGTATTTCGAAAGTACTATGTTTGAAAAGTGTCCATTTGATAATAAAATAGGTTTTTGGTATGTAGACGACGTTCTTTGCCTATGGCAAGGAGCTGATGACGAATTAGATGAGTTTTTGAATTGGATTAACACCTTAAATAGATCTATTCAGTTCACGATGGAAAAAGATGTAAATTGCGCAATTAATTTTCTAGATCTTAAAACAGTTTATAGAGATGAATGTTTTATGTTTGATATTTATAGAAAGCCTACATATACTGACATAGTTATTCCAAATAATTCTACCCATTCATATAATGTAAAATTATCAGCATTCCATGCTATGATAAATAGATTGTTTACAATTCCATTCTCTGAACAAGCCACAAGAAATGAATGTGAAACAATTAAACTAATAGCCAAAAATAATGGTTATAAAGAGAAGTTAATAGATAAATTGATAGGGAAAAAATGTAAACAACTAGCCCTAAATTCTATATACCCTAAACAAAAAGAAGATAATTGTAAGAGATGGATAAAGTTAAAATATGTTGGAAAAATAAGTGAAAAAGTCAAAAAGAATGTTGAAAAGCACTTAGATGTTAATATAGGATTTTATAATAATAATATATTAAGGACACATGTACGTAAAAGTAATCATAACCCAGATAAACTACAGAGCTCAGGTGTATACAAAATAAGTTGTAATGACTGTGATAGCATTTACGTGGGACAAACTGGACGTAGTTTTAAAATTAGATTTAAAGAACATCTAAATTCATTTAAATATAATAAATTGGACTCAATAGTAGCAAAACATATGAGTGACACCGGACATAACTGCGATATCAATAGCTTAAAGGTTTTATATGTACAAGAAAAGAGTAAAAGACTTAATATTCTGGAATCATGTTATACATATAAAAAAAGCCTCACAAGAGCACTACAGTCTCCTAAATGAACACATAGACTTTTTACATTCACCATTGAATTATTTTATTGTTAAAAATCTCCACATGTAAATGCTCTCACTGGTCTTTTATTAGTCTCATGGTATTGGACTGCAATATTTGATATTGTACTTTAGTTTTATTTAGAAACTCCTTGAAAATGGCCTCATAAGCCGAAATACGCGTATCGGAAAAGACAAAATAAATAAAACAATTGAAACAAGTATATAAGAAAGATTTTTTAATTTTTAATTACATAGTTATATGTAAAATGCCCTAAAAAACAAAATCTTTTTATACCCTAGATGAAATCATCATTCCGTTTGTAATGCACAGAAATAATTATGGTAGAGCAAAATGGATTGGACACCCAGACCCACGCATAATATGAAAAGTTACTTTTATTTTTGCATGTCCGTCAGTCTTTCTGTCTGTCTATCTCTCCTCACGATAACTCGAGAGCGCGTGCACTTAGAGAGAAATTAGAAATTTTGCATATGGGCTTCAAAAACAAAAAGTAAAAATAAGTTCCAGACAAATCGGAAGTACCCGATTTGCCTCGAACTTAATTTTACTTTTTTTTTTGAAGCCCGTATGTATAATTTCTAATTTCTAATTTTCGTGGGGTTGTCATACAAAAATTTCGTTTTTCATAATATATTTGGACACAGCCTGGGGAATCCTTAACGGAGAGAGCTGAAATTTTGTACATGGCGTTTTTAGAAAAATAGTAAATATAATTTCAAAAATACCCCTTCTTGGTACTGCCATATAAAAACTTAAGTCTTTTACGTATACTGCGAAAAGGATCAGTCCTAGATCTTTTTATTGTACTGAAAAGTTCTTCATAATATGAAATGCTATAAAATCGGTTATAATAATTTTTACTGTCCGACGAACCGTTCTAGAAATAAATGCGGGAAATCTTTTCAACAATCAAACTTGCACAAAGAGATTACCATATACTAAATTACCTACGGGCATTTATCTAGGGAATCGTAAAAATTGGTCTTAGACCTATTCTACCCTTTTTTTTTTATTAATTTTTTTAAATTGCTTTCTTGGCCCCGTCAATAAAATCGTTCATCGAAATGTTAAAATTGAAATGAATTAAGTACTTTCCCACTTCAAAGGAGGAAGGAAAAAATAATTTAATTCTGCATTTTATTCTTTTTTTATAAAAAGTGGAATATTTTTATCTTGGGATGTAAATAATATGTAATAAAAATAGGGTTAAACAACATGTTTTCAAACATAGCCTTTTAAATTTCGGAAGCCTTATACTGCAGACCCACAGAGCATTAATTAAGAATTACCGTGAACCCAATTATATAAATATAGCATTTATAGATAAGTAGAATTTTTCCATTCACTTCGGTTTTAAGCAAAAATTATATGCTTAATAAATTAATTATATAAAATTTACTTAAAACTTCGATTATTGAGTTCATATTAATTCTCAGTTATTGTTTCGTCTCTGGAGGTTACTAGGACGTACTAGGTTAAACCCCTTACTTCGTGATCTATATATATGGCCTAGATTACAAGTTTATTATTTTCACTAGATATTTGTTACATTATAATAGTTTCTTGTAACAAATATTATAGAGGTTATGAACAACTGCCTGCATCTGCTACAACTTGCCTTATGTTTGTATGTAAGCGAGCAAATCCCCAAGTAACCGAGACTAAGGGCTAAGTTCTTTGTCCTGCATCAAGCAATCTTTGTATTCCTGTCCTTTCGTTGAAGTGTCCTCCTTCAAATTCCAATCTCTGGTCTAGAAAGAGTATTAGAGCTTAGCAGTTACAGAATTTGCAACGACACACCGAAACGTAATCTAAAACTTATTAATTCGCTCCTTACAAATAGCAGACATCGCGTTAGCACTTTTTTAATATATAGGTATAGTCCTCCCCCTGCGAAAACTTAATTCCGTTTCAACAAAAGAAAGAGGGACTAGATGAGCATTTTTAATCTACTGCAAGTGCAGGCATGTATAATGGATTCGAACGATCTTAAGAAAAAATGTTTGGTTCATAGTGGGTCTTTGTTGAGCTTCCGACGCGATTCACAGCCTTTAATTTTTAATTGTAATATTGTTTATATCGATACATTTTTATTTTATTAGATCCAAAAGTAAATATAAGTGATTTTCCTAACAAATGAAGACTCAACTTCCCTTCCTTTTTCTTCCATCTTCCCTAATACCTTCGCCGAGCTACTCTATTGTATTTACAGAGCTGATTCAATAGCTACTTACATTCTTGCAGCAATTCGTAGGTTAGACATAAAGAAGCCAGTCATATGCGAGTTGATTAAGGCACAACTCTAAAAATGTCAATTTTCGTTTCAGCTCCGACTCAACTCCCAAGGGCGGAATACTCGTCAGTTCCTCTTGGATGTAACTAAAAATAGTTGGGAGCGAAGTCCGGTAATTTTCATTTTCAATTATGTGAGACATCTTTAATTTTTCTACGCCCTGTTTTAATAGATCGACGATACTCCTCTACTGTAAGATGCAGAATTTTCTATCTAAAAGAAATTTGGCCAACATTTTGCTAGTGACCTTAGCCGGCTAACCTATGAAAGAGCAAATAATAAACTTTTGGTAAGAGTAATAGCTCTAAAGTAAACCTGATATTTTTCTCCACCTTCCTGAAAATTTTTAAACACTATAAGCACTACAACCAAACTTCGAGTCCACCTCGATTGCAACTGATTGGAACTAAATTTGAAGAATTCTACATAGATGCTACTTGGTTTCAAGGGCGGAACTAGCATTGAAATTAGGGGGGGGGGTGTTATCTTACTGCAAAAAAAATGAAAAAAACACATCAAATGGGGCACCACTTGTCCAGCGCCGCAAGTCGCTTACTTTAGCCACCGCAGTACTATAGTGAAGTACTAGGAAGGTTTCCGCGGTATGGAGAATGTGTCATTTTTTAATATAATTTTTTTTACAAAAAGTAATTTTTTAATAGAATAATACGGGTGGTCATGACCCCCAGGACCCTCCCCCTGGATCCGCCACTGCTTGGTTTATTTGATACCTGCTTTTTGCAGATATCTTTTGATTAATTAGTATACGGCATTGAAATGTAGAAACTTAAGGTGACAAAATGAGGAAAGAGCTGTTCAGAACTGGAAAAACTTAAGTTCGGTAATTTTTCCAGAACAGTCAGGTCTTGACCAACAATATGCATACATACATGTATGCAAAATTGCTACCAATCATATCTTATTTGTGCTATTTTAAAGAAAAACAAGGAAAAAGCTAGAATTGATTTAATACCAATTCCAAATATCCTAGATGAATGTCCATATGTAATTTCGTATGATCATACCTCTGTTCAAGTTTGATTGTTAAACCGGTTTTTCGGATCTTTTTCTAGAATGGTTCGTCGGACAGTAAAAATGGTTAAAATTCAATTTCATAGGATTTCATATTCTGAAGAAGTTTTCAGTATAAAATAAAAACGTCTGAACTGATCGTTTTTGCAGTGTTATGTATTCCACACTCTAATTTCTCTCTTTTATTTCACTCTATTTCTTTATTTTCTTTTATTATCTTAAAATCCATTAATACTTTTACATTTTCAGTATAAAAATTTAATTTTTATTTTTTTATATTGTCTTCTTTAAACCTTGATCAAGGCCGACTTTGAGACCCAACACCCGTTGCAACCAAGTTCAAAGATCAACTCGACTCGATTCACCTTCTTCGGTGATCAGAGAAATTTTTATCGTTAGACATGTTTAAACATGTCCGAAATTATCACGACGGACAACGGCTTCACGATGCAACGTGATCACATGATAATTATCGCAAGCCATCCGGAAGCGGGTTGAATGCCGTGTACATACTTACATACCGGGAAAAATGCGCTGATAAAAGCTTTTCTCGGTGAAGCCTCGATTTGTCGTGGGGTTTATTTTAATTTTTTTATAGATTTAGATTTTCGCTGAATTCAAAATTGGTCATGGGAATTTTACTATCAAATTACTTGGATTGTAATTTAAAACTTTCGTTTCTCCCAAGTCTTTTGTGGGAATTAATTTTTAGTATTTCTATGCAAAAAGTTTGAAGAAATTGCTGATATATAACAACATAGTGGCGTAACTACCGGGGATTTTGGGTGTGCTCAGAACATGGGCCCATAAAATCCAACGGCCTATGCTCCAGAGAGAGAAAAATAAAAATTATTTGTAGGCAAAGACACCCAAGGAAAGAATGAAGTAAAATCGTTAGATGTTGCTTGAATATTTATTTCAACTTTTTAATTATTCTATAGAATTAAACAAAATCAACCTTAAAATTTCATTGATATATTGTTTTGTTCAACGGAAATTCATCTTACGCGTTTTTAGAGAAGCAAGGGTTTCAAATATATTTTAGATATCCATTTCCAGCGCTTCCTTACTTTCGATGTAAAAGTATATAGCTGGACTTGTCAACCTTTTTCGAGACATTGTGCTTCTTAGATAAATTTTTATTATTTTCAGTTTAGAAAATGACCCTTCCGCACTAATATTTGTTAATCGTTCCTCGCTGCAAAGTTCGTCAAATTTCTTTCCTATTTTACGAGTTGTCTTATTTTCGTATTGAATTTATAATATCTTCCACGACTCTGCCAGATCTGCAGGAGCCGTTCTAACTGAGTAAAAATCATCTCGCAATGCTGATATTTATTTACGCATTTTTCAAACGATCACATGGTTTTTGCAAGTCGAAATGCGGGGTTATTGAGATACGACAGATATCGGATTGTATCATAATATGAAGGATAGTTTCAAAATTATTCATTAATTTTTTTAATTTTTTGCATCATTTCTTTCGTGTTTTCTAACACGAGAATAATTTTAGTCAGCGCTTTCAAGATACCTTTAAAATGAAAACACGAGGAAAATATCGCGTTGTTACGCAAATACCATCGAGTAGGACACAAAAGCTGCACCGTATGATTTTCACTTTCGATGTCAGCATCCGTATAATAGGGCTCACCTCTTAATGCTATGTTCGAAAAATGCGTAAACGGTTTCAGTCATAAAACTTGTTTACTTTCAAAACCATATTCAGGTTGTGGGCAGAACAGTATAGGTATATCCGCAACTTTCGGTTGACTTTTAAAATTTCGTGCCATGTAAACCGTTGTAAGCGCCACTCATATTAGCTGCATCATCGTATGCTTGACGGAGAAGTTTATCTAGACTTAAATCATTTCTTTGAGGAATTTTAAAATTTAGAACTTTCTAGTGTTTCCGCTTTTTGATCGTCTGTTATCACCAAACCTAAGAAAACTCCTTTAATTAATCTGAAAATAGTTTCACCGTCTTTTGAGAGCTTTACGAATCGAACCATTATGCTGACCTGGTCGATTTGAGATATGTCTTGTGTACTGTCAATTAAGACTGAGAAACACAGAGAGCCATAAAAATGACTTATTAAATTATTGTTCATTTTTTTTCCCAGAAATTCCCTAATTTCATTTTGTATCTTAGAACTCAAAAATTTTATTTTTTTAGTGTCGTTGAGAACTGGGTCATATTTTTGCTATGAGTTGGACGATGTTTAAGAAATCTCTTCAATTCGCTTTCTTATTTTTGACACTTTCATTATACTCTATAAATGGTAAATTACTAATGCCTAAAATGAGAGTCACATTAATGATTCTCTCGATCACTTTCGATCATAGTATAACTACTCTCGTTGATAATATCCTGTTCAAGATCTTTGTCGAGTACTCTTTTACTTTTCCATTGACGCACGTTATGATAAGTATCGATATAAATCTGTGAATGTTTGTGCCTTTTAATATCCTGAGTTAAGTGCTGCCAATCACTATTTCCGTTTATTCACACAAATTTCGAAATATTGACTTTTAATTTATCTGCAAATAACCAAAAAGGATCACAGTAAGCTACATTTAAGTTTATGGAATATCACAGCTAAATTTTCGGATACTTAACTCCATTTTCTAATAGTTTTGTGTATTGTGACACATTGAAAGTTTTATTGTTGTGATCCCTTTAAAAAAGTCCAGTCAGTTGACATGGTCCGTGCGAAATGATAATCCATTTATTGATTGTGGTTAAGAGATCTTAGAAATTTGCTTGGTCAGTAGGAAATGGTGTACTTGCACAGGGTACTAATGTATAGTCGGCTATAGTTGGGTTTGAGTTATCTTCATGGCCATCTTGACAGCTGAATCTGCACTCTTCTATGACGAATCTGACGAATTCTTCATTTTCTGTGATTTGCCCTCTTGAATTGGAATGCCTCCTATACCTTGTGAATCCCATTCGTCCTGTGATTCAGCTATTTTCTTCCAATTCCGTGGAATAAGTGTTATCAATTTTAGATACAGAGTTATCTGTAAAAAAACTTTCAGTTTTCGGGCGTTTTTTTTTTTATCCTATCATTTAGCAGTTGCTTATTCTTTCTTTTGACAGCTCCGTTTTAGTATTTAGACAGTTTTCAAACGGAAAAATACAAATTTATATTTCACGTAACCCGAACACATGTAATAAACGTAATTCTATATAAGTTCTGATTACAAAGTATAATCTTTCTTCATAGCTCCAGTATGTTGAATAAAACATTAAGTTTAGGTTTAGTATTTAGAATTCTAAATACCTTAATATCTGGGCAACTAGATGTTGTCACTCAAACAGCAAATTTTCGATTTATATAACACTTGGCCTGCAAGCTCTCTAAATAGTCTAAATCACCATACGAGAACAAACTGACTGAAAAGCACCGCGGCTACCGGGTAAACGCAAGTCCGTGGTTTTGGACAAGTTAGTGTAAGAAAATGAGCATACAGAGTCCTGAAGAGACAAATGTGTCTGAGTGTCTGGCTCTCCGATAGATGCTGCATAAAGAAACAATAGGACATTATAAGGTAATTCATTCGTCATATAACAAAATTCATATTCCCTTACGCATTAATGAAAGATAAATACCGAAGAATAATCATTTTTCGTGAGAAAATGGTGTGTTTGATTAAATCAATGGCATTGATTTTTTGTATGATTGATTTGGTATATAAATGAATGACTTTGCTTACTGAACGATCTTTCGAGACGTGTGTTTTTTTTTCTACGAATTCAGAATTTCTGCTTCTCATATTACGTGTATTAGCGCTGACTAAAATTCTTAATTGGGATGATAAAAATGTAATTGCATTTAACCCTTAAGTTGCCGCACTAGCAAAATCACACAAGTGGGTCAGCAGTGACCCCAATTTGTTTCTAGAAATTTAAGTAAACCAAAAAAATATTCAAAAACAACAACAATGTAGTTGGATAACTAAATCTTATTGCTTTAACAAAAACTGAAAAACCAATAACTTCTCTTTAAGTTAACACAAAAATAAAATAACAATTATTTTATATTACATACTGAGGAACTTCTTGGCAGTCTTTATAGAAAAGTAAAAAAAAAAGAGCTCATTCGAAAATATTATAAAATGTTGTAATTCCAAAAGATATACCTAACAAAATTTACCTCAAGAAGATCACACTTCACTATAATATAAAAGCATACATACAGTGGCTCGAGTACGACGATTTTCAAAATAGTGTCCTAAGATGAAAAGCTACTGGAAGACGCGTTCTAAATTTTTTCGCGGTTCAAATAGCTCCGACTCCACGCGCCTACTTAAGGGTTAAAAATCTGGATATAGTGCATTGGCCCAGATTAAATAATTGCACATGGGCCTATAGAGACATAGTTACGCTACTGAACAGATATACGTAGAAAATCTAAATTTTTGTACGGCAACACTCTGCGTTTACGTATTCTCAGGCAGTGTCAGACATAGTTACGCTACTGAACAGATATACGTAGAAAATCTAAATTTTTGTACGGCAACACTCTGCGTTTACGTATTCTCAGGCAGTGTCAAAATACATAGTGTAAAACGACATTGAACTCTATGAAGGAGTTGCCTAAATTGTCGCATTTTCGAATATAAATCTAAAATTTCTTTTAAAAAAGTCCGTGCGCAAGATTTCAGCACTGTAAATAAACGAGTTATCGAGAGGACGGACAGATAGGTCTGTAAAAATTAAAATAATTTTACATTACCCTACGATTTTATATATTAATTCTGTTCGTCAACCGAAATACTTGCTTGGTTGGAATGGCTGTGATCATGGACACGAAGACAACAACGATGAACCAAATGGTAAGGGATTGTATATCCATCTCAGTTAGTTGCTTGGAGCCTACAATGTTGCCGTATATTTAGTCGCGGAGCCTACAAAAGAAATAATTCTATCGTTCAAGGAAAACAGGAGATACCTAACTCAGTTGTTATATATTAATATATCAAGAAAGATTGACTTGATTTGGACAGTTTTCTTCGAAGATCACCATGCTCTCTATAGTACAAAAAAAAAAAAAATTCCAATTCAGTATTAAAACTAAGGAAAGAGCAAAAACTTGGCGTTGGCCTTGCATGATGTTAACAATATTATCTAGGGAGAGTTTACTTTTCGTTTGTTAAAATTTTTTTAACACCACTTTTCTAACCGAAGTATTACCTGCTTTGAGTAGTGAACGTCATACTCATTGCTTTTTGTTTTTAAATAATCAAAGAAAAACGATGAAATGCTTCAAGAGGGTTACGTAACTTTGCTTCAAAGATATCAATCAAAATTATTGATTGTAGAGCAATTATGAAAATTATTAGATCTTCTGCGACAAATTGAGATCAACTTTGATGGCTCACCGGCTGCAGTAGTGGCACAACTCGAAATTTGTGCCGATGCCTAAACTTAAATAAGAGTTTGGTGCTCTATGTTCCTACGAAACCGGTGTAACGGTACTCATTCACTTACAGTCCGCCTGCAGGCTGTGGACTGAAGGCCACGGGCCTACCCGGTGATTTCCAGCATTCACTTACAGGCCGCCTGCATATACAGGCCTGCAGTCCAACGAAACTGATAAGTAACTGATAATATGTGTTAATGTATCGTCGTCCGCGGCCGTCGTCTGAAACTTCTGTTCCGTAAGTAGTTTAGCCGTAATCCAGCATACAAAAATTTAAAAAATAGCTGAAAAGGAGGATTTTATTACCGGCGTCATTCATATTTTTCGTAATAATGAGGCGTTAAAGCAAATCAAATCAAAATCCAGTAACCTATTTTGAAAGCATTATAAATGCATTGAGATGTCTCCGGTAGAATGGTTTCCAAACCTTGTGTCGTCCAGAATTTTAAATCTTCCAAGCTACGTCCAGTTCTTAAAAATTTGAAGATTGCGATAATTCTCTCTTCTACGGTTATAGCACGTCTTAATCTGGTATTATTTTTATATCCTGGTTGAAATCAGATTGTGTTCTACGTTTGCAACGCGTAGAGATAATTCTTTGCTAGAACAAAATGGATTGAATACCCACCCATAATATGAAAAGTAATTTTGATTTTTGTATGTCCTGAATGTCCGTCTGTCCATCTGTGCACACTATAACTCCAGACCGGGTGTACTTAGATTCTAAGACTTAGAGAGTTGAAATTTTGCTCACTGGATTTACAAAAAAAAAGTAGATTTAAGTTCGAAAATGGAACAAATCGGGTATCTCCTTTGGTGTGTTTCCATACAAAAATTTCGTTTTTCACTTTATTTTTGGTTACTTCCTAATAACGCGTCAACGTAGAGTGCTGAAAGTTAATACACGGTTTTTTTTATAAAAATATTAAATATAGTTGCAAAAATAGGCAACCTCATCTTGGTGTTGTATATAAAAATTTAGGGTTTTTACGTATACTGTGAACACGGTCACTCCTAGACGTTTTTGTAGTACTGAAAACTTCTTCCGAATAAGAAATTCTATGAAATTTGTTATAATAATTTTTACTGTCCGATGAACCGTTCTAGAAATATATCCGGAAAAACACTTCAAAAATCAAACCTGCACAGTTGGGTGAATGCCCATACGAAATTACATATGGACGGGCATTTATCTATGGTATTACTTATAATTGGTCTTAAACCAAATCAAGCCTTTTTACTTGTTTTTAATGTATGGTTTAACCAACTTTAGTAAAAAAGCACCGGTCATCCATACGAACATAATTCTTCAAATCATCCGTGTTACTGCTTCTTAACTTTTTCTTATGCGAATATTTCTCGCATTCCAGGAGCCAATTTTTCACCCAAAATCTTTTTTAATTTTTGTCGGTTTTTTGTAGCACAACTTCTTTTTCTTTGGGACAGCTATTTTATCGGTTTGAAATATGAAATTGGACAGTCGGGCGAACTGATAGTGTGTGGCAAAATTGCAGTTTGCCTGCAGGCCACGCCCTAACAGACATGGCCTGTAGGTATGGACTGTCAGTTAAATTGAACAATGTGTGGCCTACATCAGTTCTCATCTTTAGTCCAGATCTAACAGTCCACGGCCTGTAGGCGTACTGTAAGTGAACGGGTACCATAAAACTAGTGTGCTTAAATTCCGGTAGACGGCACAAGTATCAATAATGCATTTTTCTTTTCTGCAATATTTTTATTAAAACTATTGCATTTCGTTTCTCCAATAATGGCACATCTCAAAAAGGGTGGAAAATTTCACCCCATCTGATGATGACTATATCCATAGGTAAATTAACCATATCATTATAATTTAGGTCACTTTGTGTCAAACAATCGTTATTAGAAAAAACCGCAGTTCATTACTCAACTTATCTAGTTAGTGTCCCTTAAATTATCAAAACTTGTTACGTCGATTATCTCGAAACTTTTTTTTTTTAAATTGTGTTTTTATATGTAGATGTTTTGATACACGTAAAGTTATGTAACACTATATAAAATTATACCCTGTAAACAATTTATCGAAGAGTCACTTTAACGAAACGATTGCATTTCGAGAATTCATAACTTCTCTTAGAAAAGCGACTAAACTGTTTTTTAAATTTCTCGATTCGAGAATTCGTTGAAATCTTTTCTCGAATATTAGGCTGACCAGGCGCGTATACAGGGGGGGTGTTGTGAGTAGTAATAATGAATTGGGTATAATAAACATTTGCTCATAGCTCTTCTTCTTTTAAACGTGTACACATTTTTTGCGTTTTTATATTAGTGTCGAAAAGTCATCTATCATACACTATCACAGGATAGTAAGTAATTTTGGAACGCTTTTAAATTTTTGCTGCGCCCATTGCTCATATATATGAAAAAGAACACAATTACGAGTTTAAAAAGTGTTTGTGTTTCTAAGAAATTGGTAAGCGATCATAAATTTTTTTTACCTATCTAATTTTCCGACGGTAGATGGCAGCGGGAAATTCTATGTCAAAACAAGTAGTCGAAAAGCGGCGATTGTGAAAAAAGAAGATACTGAGATTTCATTTGTATTAGTTTTGAGCGTTTTGAAACAGATTTATCGAGAATATTTTATATTATTTTGAAAGAATTGCAATGGATCAGAGTGTGGAAAGGAAAAATTTAAAATACACAAATTAATTAAATAAAAATCAAACTAAATGCCAAAAATATGATTACCATTTTTATTTAAGCGCCTCGAAATATCCATCCAAATTATGTCTTTTTTGTCAACTCGTCTATACTGGTTGTCTTGTATATCATAAATTATTTTATGATATCGCACTTCCTCAATCAATTTTTCATCAAAATTCATTGTTTTGAAATTGACAAACCTTGACAAAAATGCCACAACAATTTCGTTCGTTTGATTTTGTTACCGACGACGGCAAAATTAGAAATTGATCAATCCCGACGGTAACTTCGTCCACCGCTGACCGTTACCTGTCGAAATTTGGGAATTCGCATAAGACACTGTGCTTTTAGAAGTTTGACAGCGGCACTTTTTCGTCGTTTGCCGTTGATCGTCGTAATTGTATTTAAGCCTTGACATACAAATTTTGTTTTACGGTTCTTCAATCTTCCAATAGAACCAGATCCATGCAATCAACGTCTAGCCTAGGCACCCGTTGATTTTCCATGTCGACACTGGGCGCGTTTAGGCGGAGACCAAACCACAACTTACATGATAAAAAACCATGGCAGCTGAGGGGATAGTAATTTGACATTATACAATTTTCAAGATGGTGGAAAAGAAATGCTGGAGAGAATTTGATAAATTTATTCTGGAAAAATGAGATTCTCTGGGATCATTTGCATTACATCATTTACCAACACCTTCCTCTTAATTTTTTCCTTGGTTTTTATCATCCTGCTATTTCTTTTATTGCTATAATTTTCCAATATACGCAAGACTTTACGCCTCAATTCCATTTTTAAATGAACTTGCATGCAAGATGATAAGACATAAACCGAACTACCTTCTGCTGTCAAGTTAAAAATCGCGTTGGAAGGAAGGCTTGGATGCAAGCTGTACTATCTCGTGTAATCCCCGGGTCAGTGTGCTTGGGTGATCGGATATATTTTGAGCCAATTTCTTGGTTGAAAACGTGGATTTTTCCTCTCGTGATTGTGCGAAATTGATGTGTCGTGGAAAATGAGAAAAAAGTTCGCAACAGAGCACTTATGTCTCTGAAAGAAAGAGCGGAAAAATATATGCGAAATGTAGTAACTGGGGTGTATGTCACCCGAGTGCATGAAAATGGGTTTTCCAGCAACAAAAACGTCCCAAGAAAGTTTTCTGAATCAGGAAAAGAATACACCACTAGATAGTACTATCGGGAGGACTTTTATGCTGGTTTTGCATTTACGTTCATTCGAGGAGTTTGCATTATTTTGTATAGAATGGTATTTGGAATTTGCCGATTTTTAGTCGATTTCTAAAATCTGTTTTAGATTTTCTAGATACATTTAGCCGATTTTAGAAATTAATTATTGGCAACACTGGAATTGGTGCATTGATTCTGGTGGCTCACTCTTTCGGACAGGAGCACATGCATTCAGTTTTCTTAGAAAGATCTGAAAATTTTTCTTTAGATTTTTCATGCACTATTGGTGGCGGACAATGATTCCAAAGAGTTATGTTGATTCAGGTGCCTTGGCTGATCTGGGTCGCTAAATATATTTATGAACATTGGCAAGCATACATTTTGTGCTTAGAAATTTTTCTTTCGAATTTTTATACACTATAGGTTGCTGAAAACGATCAGTTGGATTGATGCCACTAAAATTGATTCCATAATTTTTCTTCACAATTTTTACGGCAAGACTATCAAAATAAAAACCATTCGCTTTCCTCTGCTTGCGATAGTTGCTGTTGCTTTGCTTGTACTTTCGTATTAATTCAAGTAGTGTTATTTAATTTAACTTCACGTTTACTTTTAATTTAAAGGAGAAGAATAAACTTGGTACACTAGTTAGCGATGGAGGCAGAGATAGTAGCGAAAATGGAAAGCAGAAGACTGATAAGACCATTGACAACTTTTTTCAGAAGAAAGCAAGATCAGCTAAGCTCCCATCAAAAGATATAGTCATGACATATCATGGACTTCTACTCCTATTCCTTTGAATGTGAGTCAAATTGCAAACTCTCACTCTCAGTCAATTACTTCACCCGTGACAGAATCGGTTGCGTCACACCTATTTCTACAATCTGTGCACGAGAAAGAGAATCTGGATATGAGTCCTTAATGTCTGTCCACTGAGATCGACATTGATATGGATAATATTATCGACAGGCTTTCCAAATCAAGCAGAAAATTGGGTTTTGTGATAACTAACTTAAATATGATAAAAAATAATTAAAAGCGACTATTTCCGACTTTTTCTCCCCTCGATTATTTTTGGTTTGGACCCCCCCCCCCCCCAGGCTGAAGGTCTGGATACGCGCCTGGGCTGAACTACAATAGAAGTAAACAACTTTACGAAATTAAACGAGACTGACGTTTACTTACAAAAAATTGATACTTTTAGCCTAAATATATATCACATTCCGTGAGAGTTATTATCTTGATATTTAATGTTTTCAATTTTAAAAAGTGGTAAAAGTGAAAATATCAACAAATGAATGTTGATTTAATTGAAGATTTGTGCTTTCTATTAATTCGCAGTACCATTTTTACTCAATCTTAACTTTTACATTGCACATAGCGTTCTTACGGAATGAGCGGTTCTTAGCTCACTATACTTACGGAAAATTGGATATTTAAACTTAACGAAAGTTCCCCTCACACGAGTTAAGGTTAATTTGTGTTCGCCTGTTAAATTAAAGGGTGCGTTCGCTTTACGTAAGTAAATGTACTTACGTATACTTCTATTGTAGTTCAGCCTATAGGCTTGAGCTCATTATTTTCTCCGTATTGTGTTCATGGCTTAAGTACTGTTTTTTCATCTCTTGTTTCGAGATTTTCTCGAGAATATCGTTCTTTCTTGCATCTTGGCATGGGTTCTTCATTTTTTTTGGTATCGTGTTTATCAATCACCGCCGGTTAAATTTCATTCTGTGATATGATTTGCTTTTCAAGGCGTGTTGCAGTAAAAATTGTTTTATTTGTTGTAGAAAAGTCATAAAAAGTTAAAAAGTTTTTATAAAAATTAAAGGTAAATGTTAAACAAGATTTGTAATTAGTTAAAATAAAAATATCTATAAGTAAAAAGGCAAATAGCTAAATTCGTCTAGAGTATTAAAGAATTGGCCGAAAACGAGATTATTTTGATTATTCCATGTTCGTCCATCCGTTCGAATGCATGCAGGCAATAAAATTTACTATACGTGGGTTTGTGTCCTGATAGTGAGAAAATTCATATAAAATTAGCCTAGACCGAGACCACAAGTCACATCAGAGACATCTAGCGCAAATGACAGAAAACCAGCAAGCGATAATTTAAGATGAAAAATGAAAATTTGCAGTTCAAATAAATTGAAACTTTTTAACGACAATTAACTCTCCTAAATTCTTTTACACATAATTGTTAAATATACTATTTTGCTTTGTATGTTAACAAATTTCAACGAAATATTCCAATTTCTCGTCGGTGAAATATCGGGAGAAAAAACAAGTATTATTAGAGTCAAATACTTAAAAAAAGCTCAACTAAAAATGAAAAACATCGACGTTATTTCCTAGATCTAGGCTTTATCTTTCTAAAATAGTCACAGCCTAACATAATGCGAATACTTACTAACAGGCATCTGATTTAAAAAACTGCAATTTTTATAATTTTTTACAAGTTTCCGAGCAAATATCTCCATTCCAATAGAGTTTTTTTTTGTCGACGTTATTTACTAAACTTCTTCAATACCTTTACTTTAAGATATAAACCATTATTTTGCTACAAATAGTTTGCCAGAAATTCGCATTGAAAAATGTATGAAACTTGTAAATCTTGGTACTGACTCCTCTTAACTTTCCATCGAAAATATCCTAATATTCCTGTGGACACTTTCGACAAATCTGCAATGAAGCATTTTCAATATGCCAATGATTGCTTGAACAAAAAAATAAATAATAAAATAAAATACAAGACTGTCAATAATGATAAGTGGTATGTATGTTTACTCCTTTATAATTTTCGTAGTCTAAGTGCTGTACCTACAAAACTATCTATAAAAATTGTTGAATATTCAGATTTGATCTAGTTTATTTTGAAAACAAATTAAATTTATGTAATTCAATATGCTTAATTTTGTAGACCAATGTCATTTCACTTTGCAGATGGAGAAACTCACATAAAATCCAATGAATTATGATTTTTTTTTTATTTTACCTAAATTATGTATTTTATTTTTTATGTACCTAATTCAGAGCTGTAAAATAATGTAATACTTTTGGTACTGCATTATTTTGTACTGGTACTTCAAAGTGAATTACTGAAGTAAAGCAAACTTTTTATAATTAACATTTATCAGTGCGGCAGTATTTTCACTCAGTATACTTTATCATTCCATTTTGAAGTACGTATTGTAAAATACTCGTTATTCAATACTTAGTAATGCCTCTGAAGTACCAGAAGTATGCTGAAGTAGATTGAAGCACACCGAAGTACACTGAAGTATTTCGTATTTCTTTTAATCTCACAAACCTGTTAAAACTAAAATTTTATTTAAATACGCCTATTTATTTGATATTTTAAAATATTTTTACAATTCTTAGTGTATTTGAAGATATTTTTGACTAATATCGCATAATATAGGAAATAAAAATAGGGCATAAGATTAAAATCGCCTTATTATTTTAGCAACTATTTTGTTTAAGTTGGTGATCAAGAGTTTTTTTTTATTTAAATTGAATTATTTATTATATTACGTAATATTTCTTCAAGAAGGAACTTCCTTCTTGAACAAACATAAGTTTACCCAGGTAAAATGTCTTAAAGAATAATCTCTACTTTTATTCTATATATTACATAAGTACAAATATATTACTTGTAATCAATTTGAATGCACTTTCAAACTTACAAAAACAAAAATGTCTGATTTTTCAGTCACTTTTTGTGTTTGCACTAAAAGTAAATTTTTTTTGGATAAATTTTTTTATGGATCATGCTTTATTGTTTTTTTTCTATTTCATTATTTCATACACATTGGCCAGTTGGTTAGTAAGATCAACCGACTAATCTCAGCCGAGCCGTATTCTGGTCTTAATGAAAGCCAATAAAATTGAACGAAGCAAACTCGAAAATAGTTAAAGTTTGAGAATAAAAATTCTAAACTTTGTTATCATTAATTAAGGTAATCTTTTATTAGTCGGATTTTGAATTCTCTCATTTATATCCAGTACAAAAATCCCATTCTGAAACTCCATTGAAATTAAGAGTAATTAACAAATTTTGCTCTTTTGTTAATATCATAGATATTAAAAATGCGACGAAATACATACTATAATAACTCACTCACTATCATTGTACGCTGAATCTCTTCAAGCGATGCTACTAGATTTATACAATGATCACTCTTTATCTAGATAACAACTGCCAAATAGTAAATCCAACCAAGAATTCCAGGATAAATAACTATTATTTTGGTTTGATTACAATTCATACAAAATCATGGTTAAAATTGCAATTTTCCATTGTTATGTAACAATTTCTAATGTAACTCATTAAGTTTCTTACTATTTTCATGGTTATTGCAAAATATATACATATATTCTTTCGACTTTCTTTTGACTTAGTTGATTTAAATGTTATCGAATAGTCGTTACCAAAGGAAAAGTTGTTTAATTTAACTAAAATTGAGAGACTGTTAGTAAACAATTTGTATTCGATGTTTTCACCAATGAATTTTCTCGTATGTATTCCTGGTAGTTGATTGCGTCCATTTATAGATGCATTCTAGTTTTGGCACCAAGGAGTATGCTCACCAAATTTTAAGTCTCTACCACGATCCGTTCTCCCATAATATGAAAATAAACGACATGCCTAAATGGATACAACAAGATACAACAAGGATACATGCAAGTTGAAAACGAGTCCATATAGCAGAAAAAATCGAAAGCATGCTGAATGACATACTAACACATACAAGGTTTTCTAGATTGATTCGAAATTGATTCGAGAAAATAACTCACTATCGAATCGTCATAGCGAATCGATATAGTCTTCCTTTTTCATCAATTTCGATACTGAACATGATTTGCTATCGGATTTCGTCTCGAAATAAAATTTTCCTTTTACGATATGGTTTCGCATCGACTTCGTTTCAAATTGTTTGCAGGGTATAATGATTGTTAAACTGTATTCTTGTCTACGTATTTGTTGGTGTCAAATTTAGTTGTTAGTAAGTTACTTCAAATAAAGAATGGATTACATTACAGGAAATTTAACAAAAAAATATTCTGCTATTTATGTAAAATTTGCCTCTGCCTCACCTTGAAACTCTCAAGGATAATTAATTTTCTTAACGTGAGACTTAAATTAAGTGCATGTTTGCCAACAAAGTTTTTTTCCTCAGTATCTAATGCATCGATTAGTTCTCAGGAATCCAGATACCAGGTGAAGCATACAGGCCCCTAAATGTATATATATATATGTAGGTAATAACAAACGTAACCTACTTTTATTTTATACATAGACAAAAATTATCAGTTTATTTTACAATCTCTAATTACTATTAGCATAAATTCATTCATACAAACAATTGGAAGCCAAAAATTCTACAAACTAATGTAATTAAATTAATTGTTTCTCACACTTTCGGAAATTGTAGATTTTTGAGATTAGGAAACCCAATTATAAATCAAAAGTTCGAAAATCAGCAAAACGAATGTTTTGCTATCGCACATCGCATTCAGGAAAATTGCTTAACTTTTGTACAATTGCATTAAGTTCATTTATTGATTTAGAACACTGCATTTGTCTTCCTGATGAATTGAAAGAGATTAAGTAAGCCAAAACCCCTTCGGGATAATTCCGCAGCCATGAAACAGAAGTTCTCACTAAAATTGATAGTCCAATGTAGAGAAATGTTTTGTGCAAGACCAAGAGTATGCTCTATTAGAAAAGGATAATGATGAATAATGATTAAATGTAACTTAACCTAATGCCTAAACTATTAGTCCGAGAGGTAGTATCGACACGAAAAAAAGAACTTTAGTTCGGCTGATTCTTTGCTATCTCCCCTCTTTCACCATCTTAATGGGCATGCGGCCCATCTGGCTAGTGAGACGGGTTGCGTTTACCGTTACACAGATAAAAAAAGCAGTTTTGAAAATAATTTTAGTTCGATTTTTGTTTTTTTCAACTGTTTTCATAAACATCGAAAAATATAAATTCACTATTCCCAGGTTGCTAACACCGTGCAAGACGTGGGGGGGGGGGGGGGGGGGGGGGGGGGGGGTAAAAATTAGTGAAGAAGACCAATATGAAACACATTTTTAATTTAACGATTTATTGGTATAACAAACTGATTATACAGGGTGTTCCGGAAATGTCTTTAATCGTTAATTCGTTATACCGCATCTTTTAGTGCTATTCATTTTTGCGGGGGGGGGGGGCAAGCTCTGGGAGGGGCGGGGGTTCAAAGTTTCAACTTTAAGGGGCTATATTTTCTCAACCAACCATTGTTCTAGCAAATAAGTCCTAAATTCATAAATGGAAGAGACACTTTTGGTGTACATTGTTTTTATTCAAATATAGCCGCAAAAATGAATAGCACTAAAAGATGAGGAATAACAAAATCTACGTAAATATCAAGTTTGGTAAAAAAGTGTTTTTTTTCGAAATTGCCCCCTCCATTTTCGAAATTCGAAATCGAAAGGTACCCTATCTAATAGCCAGTTCAGACTCCCGTACAATGACATATAAATTGTTGTCGTAGATTAAAAGCTGTAGGAGGAGATAGAATCCTACGAAAAAACAGAAGATTGCCTCGATGGGCACATCTTCCAAATGTTTGCTTATAACTTTTGATTGTTATTGTTGGTAGCATTTAGGGAGGTCACTTTGGAAAGGGGACAACATGCGCAAATTTTTTCATAATTTTGCCAAGTTCGTGCAATGGTGATATTTCGAATAAATGTACACTGAAGCGCGACAAAAATGTTGGTGAAATAAAAAATCATAGAGAAAACTGTTTTTTTTTTAAATAACTGAAGGTACAATTATAACTTATTATACATTCTTAGAAAGGCCAATATGTGTTCTTTTAAATAAAGATTTGAACGTCACAATCCATTAATTACAATAGAACTTATAACGAAATAACTCTGAAAAGGTATGCAAAATCTCGAAAATCGATATTATCGATTTACTCGAAAACCAAGCGGAGTTCGATATAAAAGTATATGGAGTTTTTTGACTCAAATGACCTCTACTTTCATCCCCTAAAAGGATTAAAAACATTTCCGGAACACCCTGTATACATGCAAAAATAGAGATTACTCTTTGAGATTTTTTACTGGGGCAAACTTATATTTGTTAACGAAGGCATTTTTTTGGATTCTTCGGTATATAGCAAAAGCTAAAAAAAAATTTATTTGTTATTTCATCACAGAACTCATTTGATTTTGGGTGACAAGTTTCAAGTCTTGGTTTTGACTCATAAACAGGTCCCAAATAGCGAAATTAAGTAACTTAAAATACAAATGAAAAAATTTAATAAAGAAAAGTAAAAATAAAAATAAAATAAAAAAATTGAGAAAAATAGAGAAACAAATTTTTATTAAAATAATTTAAAAAACCAGATTCATTCGAAACGAATCGAACCTGTGTACGCCTGCAGTGGGCTGAAAAAAGAGATGATGAGATGAGATGTACATGATCCTCAGAGACTGTTAGGTACTGGTGTACTGTCTCCTATTAATTGCTTTTTCATAAGCTTAAAATGATCCATAATAGTATGTCTTTTCATTTTATACTAGCCAGTTAAAATAGAATCCTGTAATATTAACTTTCGCTTACATAACACTACACATTGGAACTTTCTTTTTAATTTTATAGTTTTTCAAAGACAAAAGTGAGTTAAGTGTTTCACAAATTAGATTTTCACAACACAACACAAAACACATGAGGATTATTGGTGCTTCCTCACGTTTATATTAGTTTTTTTTTAAATTGATTTTTTATCACCAAAAAAGATACAGTCACTATGTGTTTAACTCGGTCTGAGCTTATCAAAGCTTTACCAAACATTTAACAAAATATCACACAAAACTTAGTCTTATCAAACGCTTTTACTTTACGATTACAAATTATAATCGGTAAGACTTCTTTAACGCCATAAACCATTTTTAGTCCTGTCGGCTGTTTTTATATGGCATTTCACAAAGGTTTTCCTTTTATGACATCTTTGCTAGGTGATGAAACTCTGGCGTCTTGATGTCGGTTACATATCACATTTACGCAAGAAGATGCAATAAACTACGACACAATCATGATGAAGTTAACACAATATTTCATTACAACTAAAGATATACATAATTGAATTTTGTCAAGTTTATTGCTTAGGCGGATCTCGTATCGAGAATTCTCCTTACACGAAAATATGAAGTTAGGACACTTTTTCTTTCGCTAGGTCATGCCTCACAATCGCAACCTGTAAATAAAAGTTTTCGCTTTTAAGCCAGGAAAATTATCTATTTCCTATAGGAGTAATACTGTGGAAATTATAAACTATTTTATGTGTGCATTGACTTCTCATGGAGGTAACCCCTAACCCCCCCCCCCTCCCCCTCGAAAACGGCCCTTCAAAGAAGCATTAATTAAATGTTTTATCAACCACTGGTCGACTGATGATATGGCGTCTTATATTGGTGATAAAATAAATTCACTTAAAATTCAACGAATGCTTGTGTTATCGGGTTGAATTTAATACAGTCATTAAAGCAACGGAAGAGTCATTATTATGTGAAAAACATGAAGAAGCAGATTCTAGGATTACCTACCATATTTGCCAAATAATGCTCAGATTGTGATATTCTCATTATACTCCTTGGTAACATAGACAATTTTAATGCTTCCTTTGGATCAACATGGGCGTGGATGGATAATCATGAACGCTACATCAACGTCAATGTATTGTACAAAACTCTGGGTCCTTTCGTCCATATCCAGAACTTTATCAGGTTTCCGCGCCATGACATGTTGTGATTACACTCCAGCCTTTTTCGCAAAAGGAAATTGAGGCCTTTCAAATTATGTACTAGAAGCATCGGAAGATTATTAGCTTGCATATCAAAATATTGCCACCGATAATGAAGAATTACTGACGAGTGCATTTGTCACCTTGGAATGATTTGTTTTGTCATATATATGGAGTTCGGCAGATTAACAACGTCACGATGTCAGATTTGATTTATTTTCTAATACGTATCAGTAAATGCAGAATTTTCGATCCTTCAAGCTTACCACCGTGCAGTGCAGAGCTGAATTACGGCAGCATTTATTGAGAGTCCAATACATGACCATATTTTGGAGAAATGTTCACTCTAAATATCCTACATCTACAGAATTCAACGTATTCACAATAAAGCTTGTCATTGTTTATATTCCAAATAATTGCCATGGAAAACTATCCAAAAGTTCCAATTCAATAGCGGAGCTGTATAATAGTGGATTTTTTCTTCCAGTATTTTATCAAAAATATCCCAAATCTGAGCCAGATAACTCAATTTTGCACAGAAGCTTTTCTGTAGCTCCTGAAATTCTCTACAAAAAAAGAATAGGACAAAGTTGTGCTATGAAATATTCTCAAAACATCATCGTGGGAAAAAAAACCATTTTACAATGCTCAAATCGATTTGGTTCCTAATGAGCAACTGAATTATTGCCTAGCAAATTAATTTCATGTGGCTCTGGTACCGTGCTAGCAAGGAAGTAATTGTCTGGGAATAGTGAATTTATATTGTCCGATGTTTGTGAAAACAGATGGAAAAAAGAAAAAATCGAATTAAAATCATTTTGGAAACTGACTGCTTTTTTTATCTGTGGAATGGAATCCGCACAGGTAAACGCAACCCCTCTCACCAGACAAACGGACCGCATGACTATTGATATACTATAAGGAAAGGCATATAAAAAAACTAGCTGCACTAAAGTAATTTCTCTTAGACTATATCGTTCGTACGACAAAATGGTTTTCCAGTAATTTTGAGATTAATTCTTAGCTTTCCAAATATAGTGCCATTTAGACAAAATTCGAACAAAATTTGTGTGATATCTAGTCCAAGACGTGGGAGGGAGTGCCGGTTTGTAAAGGACAACTCAGTTTTAAAAGTTCAAATATAAAATTTAATTCAACGCAAATGCTTAAAACTATATCACAATAAATTTAATTAAAAGAAAATTCAAAAACTAAAACTAACCTACAAACTACCGTACAATTGAAAAAACTTAACTAAAAAAAATTCAATAATAATAAAAAAAGAAAACAAATTAAAAATTCAAATTCAGCTAGAGCTCCTGCTCCAGGTGCTACCAATGATCTATTCATTCTGAAAAAAGAGAGAAGACCAGAATTAATTATCTGTCATCAGAACGAAAGAAAAAGGCAAATGTTGATGCTGCTAGTGCGTGAGGGCACAAGGGCAACAAAATGCTTCTATAGAAAAACTAATTCAGATTAGTCTCTGAATATAGATTTATTGTACCCAAGGTGGTATCAATGTGTTTATATGAAGTAGTAGCCTTTTTATGGTGCGTAAGGGCACAATGGCAGCAAAATACTTTTGCTCGTACGTGAGGGCACAAGGGTAGCAAAGTGCTGTAGACGATAAAGTGCGTCAGTTTAGTCTCTGACAGTATTCTGCGCGTGCGCAGAAATGTAGCAATATGCTACTATAAAGAAGAAGCGCAGAATAATCTCTGCATCGGAATTATTCTTCTGTAAATGTGAGCAGGAGATGTAGCAGATTAATCTCTGGTGCAGAATTAATCTTCCGCTTACGTGTGGACAGGAAGGTTGGAAATGATAGGATTTTCAGATTAATCTCTGAAATATAGAATTAATCTTCTATAATGAGGTTGGGAATATTCTTCTTGTTACTCGGATTAGTCTCCGAATCAGATGAACTCTGAACCAAGAATGATTTTCTGCTGTATAGCCGCCACACCCAGTTATGAGCTCTCGCCTCTCAGTGTTGCCCTAGCGACGTTTGTTGAATTTGATGACTGAGGCGAAATCATATGATTTGAGGTAATGTCAAATAGTGACATTACGAAATGTAAATATACGAGATGGTGGTATATTTTTGAGTTAAGTTAAAAGTTTTGTACAAATTTTGTTATAAATAATAATAATTTTATATGTTTCAGGTGTTAAACTTATTTGTTGGAATATTCGGACATCGCTGGATGAAAGGAAAGAAGTTCTTAGTTTTTTTTAATTTATTTTAGACTTGCATTCTTTGTGTTTCCTTTTCCCTTTTCTTTAGGAGGAAATGTTTCGTCGCGGGAAGGATTGAGGATGTGGATGGAGTTTACAACGGAAGACAATCATCATGTATATGTGTGGCCTAAACAATTTGGTTAAGATAATAAAATAGTAAAATGCCACTGTAACTATGTACGTAGAACGTACTAACTACTTTTCTTTGTACCAATTGTTCTTTAAATTTTTGCATAAAAATCAAAGTTTTGATCGTTTGAGCTTTATTAAAAAATATTTTAAGGTTGGTACTTTTTGCAAGCAAATGGACAAAATAGGTACTCAAAGACGATTTTTATACCCTATATGAAATAATAGAGAATATTACGTTTGTAACGCTTACAAATAATGATGCTAGAGCAAAATAGATTGGACCTCCACGTATAATATTAAAAAATATTTTGATTTGTGCATCTCAGTCTGTCCGTCCATCTGTCCGTCTGTCCGCACGATATAATTCCAGAACGCGTGTACTTAGAGAGATGAAATTTTGCACAATGGCTCTTGAAAAAAAAGTAAATTTAAATTTGAAAATAGGGACACTCTGGCGAGCCGTTTTAGAAATATATGCGAAAAACTACCTCATAAAGCAAACTTTTACATATGGGTGACCATACGAAATTACATACGAGTATTCATCTAGGATATCATAAGAATTGGTTTTAGTCCAATGTAGTGTAAGAGTTTTGACAATAGCAAAGAAAACGCTCTTCATTTCTAGTGTTACACGTCCTTTAGGGCAGATAAATACGGCTCCGCCGAGTTTTGCTTTTTTCACCAACTACTGAGATCTTAACCTGATAGACCTCAACGCTAATACCAAAGGCTCAACATCTCTGCTGCAATTTAAGTATGTAATAGAGCAATATAAATTCTCATATGTTCTTTTGATGCTATTCCGTAAGAAACAATACACAGCTCTGGATAAGGACGTCAAATATTCCTGCAATATCTCCCGAGAAATTTGACTGAGCTGTTGATAATTGATCGTAAGGGTGTTTGGTTTTCGCTAATTCTCTCATTGATATGATGTCATGGAAAGCTATAAAACATCTCTTACTTGATTCTTCCGCACAATTAGCAAAACCTCAAATTTTGACTTTAGTAAATATATTAAAAATCTAGGTGAAGTTTCAAAAATATACTAAACCAGTTAACTACTTCTTTAGTGTTGCCGTATCTCGAATTTCGATTTATTTACGTATTGTTAAGAACTAAGAAAACCGTTGACCCAGACGTTTTCTTTCGAATTTAGAAAAAAAATTCGAATTTTTTTTGCATTTTCTAAATAGAGCGACAGATGTCGGCTGGCTGTATTTACGGAAATACAGCCAGGCTGTCAGCGCTGATTTTAGATTAATTTTGTTGTTAGTTTGAAACTAGACATTAATTTGAATATCTCTATGCCAAAACCATCTCGTAATAAATTTATAAGCGAAAGGAACTTCGCATTGGGAGATTAAACTAGTTTGTGTACCTACCTCAATGGTAGTGACTTTTCCTCGGTTATTTCGACTGATCCTATACAGTCGTTCGAGAACTTTTACGAGATAGCCATCACCGGTATTCGAGAATATAAAAGGAAAACCAACAATTTTCCGACCTGGTATAGTCACCAACTGATTAAAGTTCTTCAAATTAAAGAAATCTATCGTCGTAAATATAAGGTTCACCAGCATCCGGAACACTACAAAACTTTCTCCTATCTTAGGAAATTATCTAAAACCTTACTAAATCAGTGCTTTAAGAAATATGTGGATGCAACTGAACTCTCACTTCAGGAGAACCCCAAAGCTTTCTGGACTTTTAATAAACATTTCAGGAATTCAAGTGCTTCTCCCAAAGAGATGGTCAACAAGGAAGTTACCTCGTCATCTTCTAGACAAATCTGTGAATTTTTTTCTGAATACTTTTTATCAGTATATTCTGGCATGGAATCCAATCTTGATTTAACATCTTTTCAGACTTACTGTAATTCTGTCAGCATTAACTTAAATTTCATTTCTCCTGAGAATGTACTCGATATATTAAATAATCTTATTTGTAATAAAAATCCCGGACCTGATGGTATTCCTAAACTTTTTTACAAGCGGTGTTCTACTAACTTAGCGAAGCCGTTAAGTACTTTATTTAATTTATCAATACTTAGAAAAGTTTTTCCACCAATATTAAAGAATGGGTTCGTTACTCCAATTTTTAAAGCATGCTATCCTAGATTAGTCACTAACTATCGCCCAATATCCATTTCCAATGCACTGGCTTTAATATTCGAAAGAGTTATGTACAATCAGCTTCTTCATCAAACTATGCCTTTTATATCAAACTCGCCGCATGGATTCCTCCCTGGGCGCTCGACGGTTACAAACTTAGCTCTCTTTCTGATACCATTGCTTCTGCTCTGGATGAAAATAAACAAGTTTATTCCATACACACTGATTTTGCTAAGGCCTTTGATAAGATTCACCACAAAATTGGCTTAAATATGGACATTGTCCTTTTTTCCAGTCATACTTGAAAGAAAGAGAGAGTATGGTTGTCTTCAACGGCTCTCAATCTTTTGAACATACATCTGGTGTTCCCCAGGGTACAATACTCGGTGCATTTATTTTTTTAATTTATATCAATGATCTACCGACTGAGATTACTTCGGACATTTTGTTGTACGCTGATGAGTAATTAACGACATCCGTGACTGTAAGAGCTTGCAAGGTGATATTGGTGTAAAAACAACCATTTTAGTCTTAACGTAGACAAATGTAAGAGCATAACTTTCTCTAGAAATGTGACATAATCTTATTCCACTATAAAATTGACGATATTTCTTTATCATATGTCAAAGAAATAAAAGATTTGGTAGTTACTTTCGATGAAAAACTTCTCTTCGCTCCCCATTTGAACCTTATTACAGCTAAAGCTTATCGTCTTCTGGGTTTCATTTTTAGGGTATGTAAATCTTTTAAATCAAGCGCCTCTTTTATTGCTCTGTATAATTCTTTGGTGAAAAGCACTCTAGAATACGCGTGTCAAATTTGGAGTGCCTTTCACACTTGCTATAATAATCTACACGAATCTGTCCAGTGAAAATTCACCAGATTACTATTGTATAAATTGGAGCATCATGAGTTAGATTATAATGCGAGATTAACCCGATTCGACATCTTATCTTTGGAGCGCCGTCGTGATTTTCTTGATAGCGAAGTTTTGTATAAAATTCTTAATGGCGATGTACACTGTCCTGACTTGCATTCCCGAATTAGTATTATATTGCCTCAAGATACGCAAGACAATATACTCCTTTTAGATTACCATTTTCAAGGACAAACCTGCGAGAAAAGTCACCATTATATCGAATTCAGAAGGCATTCAATGTAAGTATCAGTGATATTGATATTTTTAGCGCTGGCCCTCTGACGTTTAAAAGACTAATCTTGAATGAAAGCGCTCACTGATCCTATTTATTTCGATTTTGTTTGCTTTATTTTTAATTTTTTTTTTTTTGCCTTGCTTTGCCCTTTTTTTTCTCTTTGCCCGTTTACTCTTTTTAACTTCCTTTTGCATTATGTTATCAAACATTCAGTAAAACTCAAAATTAAAAAAAACTCCACTTTCTTCGTTTTATTTAATCGTCGAGCTTAACTTGGTTGAAACGTCTCCACAATTCTCCACTTAAGGTCAGGAAACGATACAAACACCTACATAATTACAAAAATTCGGGAATAGCGCATTATAAATTTTATAACTTCTACGTTTCGTTACCGGCGAGTAGCACTGACTCCACATTAGTGTTAAACAGCCATGATTTTGTTATTAAGAAAAATTCAGTTGGGTTCCATTTATTGGCAGGCTTTTCTACCTTCCTATTCCAGAAGCATGGAACTTAAGGCTTTATACTACTTCCACTCTCTCGTTATTTATATGAGTTCAAAATATACATAGTGCCTTTGGAAATCCAAATTTTTCTATTTTTTATTGATTTTGTCGCAGACCAACTGACCTATTTTCTAGTGCGAGATTTTGAGGTAGTGTGTAGATTCTTACACCGATGGTCCAGCAAACAACCCTCATCAGCATAACCAAAATTGTCAAGACAGTTCTTACTTCCGTCGCTATCCTTGTCACCGTCCAGAAAATTTAGGAGCTTCCTGAAGCTCAACTTCCATTTAGTCAGTCCAGATCCATGCCACGGTAGTGATCAACACAAGAACGTTCTCTGAGTTCAAATTGCTTTATTTTGTTATCGTTAACTCTATTTTTAATATTTTAATTAATTATTATTATTAATATTTTAATTATTTTAATATTTTTATTGTATCCAAGATCAAGTAAAATAGAAACCTCATAGTAGGCAGCAAGGCTTGAATGCTACTAAACTTTGCTGAAAAAGAGAAAACTTACGAACTTACTAGACAAGGATCAGCCTCACCTCTGATCGGCTCCGAGCCGATGGGCGGGTTGCTCTTGTGCACAGCAAAGGGCCACAGCATTTATTGTAAGCATCGTGGGACAGAGCCATGCCATGACGATGCCGCTCCTCAGGTACAGTAGGACGGCCGTTAGGCTCTTAGCTGATCCGATTACTGGTGATTGTCAATCTTGTCACTATTGGCGTGGGCTCTGACCCTGCCTGAGGACTGTATCTGTAGGATGATGACACTGCTTCACATGCCTTGTATGAATGCCCGGCGATAACTAATGGCACATCTGAACCCTAGTGAGTCGGTTACCGCTCTACGGATTCTTAAGAATCCACAAATGGACTAGCTAATGCAGGATGGAAGTTTGAGCACGCATTGCCGTAGCGCTTTATAGCTTCTGATTTCTCTCTTTCAACCAACCAATCAATCAAACGAGGCTTAGAATATACCTCCGAAAATAGTGATGCACTGAGCTCTTCTCTCAGTAGGAGGGGACAAATTAAGAAAATTTATTTTATCTCAGTTGGAGCAACAAATCTTGCCAGTTAAATTTAAAACTCTGGAGCGGAGCTTTTCTGAGTAGCAAAATATTGTTTAGCCTCAACAAGATGGTTCAGATACTGTTCGAATATACATATAAGTATGTATATCAGATATAATTTCTTACGCCAATATATGCCCACTAGATCTTCTTAAGTCTCTTTTAATTGTTATTTCAATTGGCTTTCTAACAATATTAGTAAGCAAAAGATTTAGCTCCAAATAGTGCTTAGAATTTGTTGGGCATATTAAAAAATCCAGTCAGAGTAGGTAATGCTCCGGTCTGGAGATTTAACTTCAAATCAGATGGAATTTTTCTTAATAAAGAGTTAATCAATAAGAAGTAGGACTAAACGTGCATCGCCATTTGCAGCAGCTTACTAGTGATAATAATTTCTGTCCTGCATGGTCCTCGAATATTAGTTCGTAGAGGCTGCATGCTTTTGCTACATACTTCTTCTAAACGATGTATATATGTATTTAGGGTCCTGGAAAATACTTTTTGCACCTCATCAGTGGATAGAAACTTTTCATAGCGATTTTTGAGCAAAATACTTTTCTTGTTGCTTCGTTATTTAAAAACAGTTTAAAACATTTTAATAACCGACAATCGGATATTTTACCACATTTTTTAACTGACATATTATAATTCGTCTTTCTGCTAACCGATTAACGCAATTTCTTTTTGTTTTTTGTAATATTAGGCCAGAAATATTACTTTCAGAACATGATATTTAGTTTTTTTTTTTCCAATCCGAAATTCACTTGTAAATGCAACTAGAACGTGGCATTTTTCTATTTTGTATAATGTACCTGAGGCAAAAACTCTCACGATTCTTTAACTACAATAAACAACATTTATTTCTGAGACTGTTGGCAATTTATTTTCCAACATAAATCCTAAACGGAATTTACCAAACCAATGTTGAACTTACCTGCGAGTAGCTGAATTAACAGCTTATAAAATTAGCATTGTCTGAAATGGATGATAAGGAAAAGACAAGGACGGAGTCGTAATTCAAGCCCTGTTTACCGTGGAACACGAGCCGGGTGTAAGCGTCAGGCAAATATCTAGAAGACCTGAAGTCCCCCATACCTACATAAATAATTTTATAAATATGAAGTAGTGCTTACTTTTGTAACTTTTCTTATTCATTAGTTACATCGAGAACTTTGACAAGAACACTTGCATCCGTATCACTACCAGCGTGTGCAAGCTCTACGTCTTCTGACGAACTTTGAGACTCGAATGGTATTTTGCGATGGATATTACAGCACAGGGCTTCAATAGCCAAAATTTTATGGACAGACGAGTTCACATTTACCAGAGATGGAGCTGTAAATTTTCATAATGTTCATCACTGATCATCATCTAATCCACATTCAACAAGAAGGACCCATTTTCAGAGGAGATTTAGCGTGAACATCTGGGCCGACATAATAGGAGATCTATTGATTGGACCCTTTGAGCTACCAGCAAGATTATCCTCGGATAATTATTAAGTATCACTTCAGGAAAATCTACCAGATCTTGTAGATGAAGTACCCATCTCAACAAGACGGCATTCAAAGCAGACAAGTAAAAGAGTACTTGAATGAAATTTTTCCCGATCGGTGGATTGGTCGTGGTGGTCCTATTCCTCAGCCTGCCAGAACACCGGATCTAACACCTTTGGATTTTTATTTTTGGGGACGCATAAAGGCATTAGTATACAAAAATGAAATAACATCATGCGAAATGCTACTGAAAAAGAAGACACTGCAGAAATTGTTAGAAGAGAACTGAGGATAACAAAAATTAAAAAATCTTTAATACGCAGGATACAAATGTGCATCAATCAAAATGGAGAACATTTTGACCATCTTTTAAAATTAAATTCGAACGAAAAAACTTAATTTGTTTTGCTTCTCTGCCCTATGGTTGAGTTCTTACTTTAAATGTATCACCTGGATTTCTTAAATACAAAATAAGTTCACTTTTGTTACTTTTTTCAAATCTTCTTTATCATATTTCACCTTCACTAGAGGTGTCAGGAGACGTACTCGCAGGTAATATCAACATTGGTTTGCCAAATACCGTTTAGGGTTTATGATGGAAAATAAATTGCCAACAGTCTCAGAAATAAATTTTTATTTATTGCAGTTAAATAATCGTGAGAGTTTTGTCTGGGGTACATTGTTTCTTGCATCCTTGCAATTCGATTTAATTTTGCTCAAGTTATGTTGCAGGCAAGTGTTTACTGTAACTCTGGCAATACTTAGGGTGGACTAATCGTGTTGGACTTTTATAAAAGATAATAAATAAGGGATGTTTTCTATGACAACCGGATTATCTGTTGGAATGGTTACTTTTCGAGATTTATGACTTTGAAAACAAATGAATTTTCTGACAAAAAAAAATTTTTGGGCAATAAATCGCCAATTTTTCCATTATGTGTGAACATTTTCGAAACCGAGTTACACCGAACGAGAGCCTGTAAAGATACAAATAAAACAACAACACAAATGGTCGTCTTGTCAACAATTTGAACTGAGTTATAATCAAAAAGGTTACTTATGGTTAAATATTCCAAAACAATCGAAAATCGCCTATAACTTCGAAAATACTGCGAACTCGAAAAAATGTTATATAACATTTTCGATCGCAAATAGGCTGTACGTTCGACTCTTAAAATTTTTTACCATCTCGACCGGACACCCTGTATAGTAGATTAGATTAGATTTGTAAAGGGGTGTATAGGCGTTAGCCTCGCAGTCACTGCGACCTGAAAGATCTATTGTGAGTCCCCGTTGAATTTGCTCCATTTATAGGTTTAGACTGTTAATAAAGTCTAGAACCATTCTGGGCTTGAGGTTCCATACGTAACTTGGTGGAGGAAAAGCATGTTCAAGGTGGAGTAATCTCCGCCTGGCCAATGCTTCGCAGTTGCAGAGCAGGTGCTCCGAGGTTTCGTGAGCATCCTGACAGAAGCGGCGGGATGAAGTCTCAGCCAAACCCAGCTTGTTTAGGTGATACCTCAAGGGGCAATGGCCTGAGAAGAGCTCAGTGATCATTTTGAGCTCTGTTCTTCTAAGGAGTAGGAGTTCCTTTGTTTTTCCGCCAGAGGTGTCGATAAACTTTTTTGCCTGAGGAAGTCCTTGTAGCCTTTCCCAATACAGGGATTTTTGTTTATTCTCCCAGTTATTTAGGGTAGCTTTGAGGTAACACTTTGAAGTGCCACAAAATGACTCTGGTCCGACAAACTGAGTTTCCGCTCCTCTTTTGGCTAGGCCATCTGCAATTTCATTGCCTTTGTGGCCCTCATGTCCAGGTACCCACATGAGGATAACTTTGTTTCTCCTTGATAGATTTTTGAGGGTTTGTAGACATTCCCAGACTATCCCTGACTTGACAGTGTAGGACTTTAAGGCCTTGAGGGCAGCTTGACTGTCCGAGAGGGTATTAATGGTTGAGCCATTTATGGCTCTTTTAATGCAGGTATTGGCACATTCTTCAATGGCTAATACCTCGGCTTGGAATACGGTAGGGGTAGAACCTAGAGCCTTTGATATATGGCATCTGGGGCCGTATACACCCAATCCGACCCCACTGTTTGGTTTTGAGCCGTCTGTATACCACACCATCGATCCTTGTTGGAAGGACGGTTTAGTGGAGCGCCATTGTTGTCGGTCTCCAAGAACCACTTGGAATGGTCTTACAAAATCCACTCTGGGTGTGATTATATCAGATATTGTCGTCACTTGCTCGAAGCATATCTGTTTTAAGATACTTAAATGACCAACCAGATCGCCTGGCTTTAACTGTTTCTCCGTTTGTACTCTAATAGCGCTGGAGATCGCTTCCTTTTTCACCTGTAAATGCAGGGGTGCAAGGTTTAATAAGGCTTCCATGGCTGCTGTAGGACAGGTTCTCATGGTACCAGTTATTCCTAGACAGGCAAGCCGCTGGGTTTTTTGAAGCAGAGCCTCAGCCATCTTTTGATTAGTTTTTGGCCACCATGCGAGGGCCGCATAGGTGACCATGGGTCTAACAACCGTGATGTACGTCCAGTACATCATTTTTGGCTTCAGACCCCATGTTCTGCCAATGAAGCGACGACACGTGTAGAGAGATCGCATCGCTCTATCCGTCACTCTGGACAGATGCGAATTCCAGGTAAGTTTCTTATCTAGGGTTATCCCCAGATATTTGACTTCGTCTGAAAATATCAATTCCGTATTATCAAGAAGAGGAGCCGTATAGTATGTCACATTTATTATTATTCTATTTAATGGGACAATGACGTAATATTGTGTAGGTAGTAATAAAATAAAATTTGTAAATTCAAGTTAAATGTTATTATTATTTCTGTCATATTGTTGTAAAATCACATTTAAAACAAATGTGTTATAACAAATAATTTAGTGTTCTGATAACATTTTCATTATTTTTAATACATTTGTTATATAGATTTAAAATATATTGACAAAACATTGAATATGTGAAAAGCAATGTTGAAGCTACAATTACGATTATTTTGAATACACTTATTATGTTTATCTAACAAATGTCCAGAAACGTTTGGAAAATGTACTATTCACAATTCACTTTTTTCCATGTAGATGATACCTCTAGTATCTTAGCGAATCAATAATTCGGCCCATATATGCACTGAATTGCATTTAGATCCGTCCGTTTATACCATTTAAGGGATCATTTTTCAAAGGGTGAGTCATGAGAATACCACACCATTATTGATGATCCTCTAAGGTTACCTCGAATGGTGTTATTATAGCGTTTCATCAGCATTACGTCTGAGATTGAGTTCTCTATGAATGCTAAACTGCTACTCTTGGCCGCCTGCATAAGGCTAAAACTTCTAGAAAGGGCATTCCCATTAACAGCGGATGTCACATAGATGGCCGTCAAGTATATTTAGGTTTTTTAGAACATCTCAAGTTCAAAGACACTTAAGAGGAGTCAGTACTCAGCAAAAGTTTCAATTTAGATACCAGCAAGCCTGTAGGCAATAAAATTTACTATGCGTCGGTTTCTGTCCTGAAAGTGATAAAATTCATATAAAATTAGCCTAGACTGGGATCACAAGTCACATCAGAGACATCTAGCGTAAAAGACAGCAACCCAACATGCAACAATTTAAGATGAAAAATATATATTTTTAGTTCAAATAAATCGAAATTTTTTAACGAGAATTAACTCTTCTAAATTTTTTTTGCACATAATTTTTGAATATATTATTTTGCTTTGTATTTCAACAACTTTCAACGAAATGTTCCAATTTCTCGTCGGTGAAATATCGGGAGAAAAAACAAGTATTATTAGAGTCAAATAATTGAAAAAGGCGCCACTAAAAATGAAAAAAACTCGACGTTATTTGCTAGTCTACGCTTTATCTTTCTAAAATAGCCACAATCTAAAGAAATCAGAATATCTTCAAACATGAATTTGATTTAAAAAGCTTGAATATTTACCATTTTTTACAACTTTTCCGAGCTAATATCTCCATTTTAATACAGTTTTTTTTTAATTTTTACCCACGTTATTTGCTAGTTTGCTAGTTCTTCGTTACCTTTAATTTAAGACATATGTACGAAACTTGCAAATCTTGTTAGTGACTCCTCTTAAGGGTAATATGACAAAAAATCTCAGAGCTCAGAATGACTAGATAAGAGGCTAGACCTC